>JAWNGG020000085.1:600000-1017304 GCA_036937485.2 Tetragonisca angustula | reverse complement strand
CATCTGTGCACTCTTTTAATTCACATTGATAAAATATTCTTAAATATCATTGTATATTTTTTTTATAGTAATATTTAAGAATCTGTTTATTATGTATTCTAGATTTTAACCATTACTTATTTTATACTTATGCTCCCACATATTTTTGGGGCAACAGGGAAACTTTGTACAATGCATCTGTGCACTTTTTTTAATTCACATTGATAAAATATTCTTAAATATTACTATATATTTTTTATAGTAACATTTAAGAATCTATTTATTATGTATTTTAGATTTTAACCATTACTTGTTTTATATTTATGCTCCCAGTACCCGCACATTTTTGGAGCAACAGGGAAATTTTGTACAATGCATCTGTGCACTTTTTTAATTCACATTGATAAAATATTCTTAAATATCATTGTTTTTATTTTTTATATAGTAATATTTCAGAACCTATTTATTATGTATTTTAGATTTTAACTATTATTATTTTATATTTGTATTAACACATTGAGGACGGTATGCTCTGTTAAACATATTTTTGCCCTGTATTTTCTCGTATTTTTTGAATTATTTAATATACGATATGCAAGTGGTTCAAGGGAATGTACAGCATTTAACAAGTGTATTATTTTATTAACAATTAAAAGTTATTAATTATTTTTCATTTCAGAGGTATTTTATTAAATGAAAATACCTCTACGTAACGTTTCTTGGTGTAGTGTGTTAGGAAACAGTTTCCCTTCTTAAAGAATTGTATAACATTATAATGCATAATTCTATATTATACATAGTATTATACAATATAAATTATATATAACGTTGCTCGGGTCGTGTCCCCTGCAACGTAAAAAAACGACACCCGCGTCTCTCGTTTACAGTGTGTCACACGAGGAGGAAAGTCTCTCGAAGAAATTTCCCTCGGCGCGTTCCAGCGAGCTGACGCAAGTTTTCACGCGTGACGGAGCGTCGTTCGGCTTCTCTCTCGTTTCGTTCCTCGTCGTTTTTCGGGCGTATTAGGGACACACGCTGTTGCCTCGCCCCGAACGCTTTTGGCAAAGGCTTAGAAAGCGAGGAAAGCGGGCGAGCTTCTCCGCGCGCACCGCCCTCGAGATTCGTTCCACGAATTTCTATTATCTTCGTCGAACGAAAGCCTCTGGCGATCGTCCTCCGATTCTTCCCCCGTGAACTCGGCGAGCGTGATTTTATATCCGTCGTTGCGTTTCTTCTTTCTCCTCCCCTCCATTTTGCTTTCCTCCTTTTCATTCTTTCTTTCTTTTCTTTCGTGCGATTCGTCGCGCTCGTGGAACGTCGTGTCTCTTGGAGAAAATGGTCTCGAGTTTCTCTCTCCTCTCGATCAGGAATTTGATGGAAATCGGTTTGTCGCGAGTCGCGCGTTACAGCAATAGCGATTGCTCGTTTTAGAAGAATTCCGATGATAAAGATCGATATTGGAAAAATCGATGGCAATAAAGTGTACGACGATAATAGTGATAAAAATGAGAGTGTAACAACAATTATCTCTCATCTTGGGAGAAATTTACGAAATTAATCGGCTCGATTAATAATAATGACGATAGAGTTGATAATAATGAAAAATTGATAATCATTTTCGAATTGGCGCATCGAGCGCCAGAGATGATGCATTCGACCGAATTGTGTTACTCCTGGAAGAAATCTGTGAAATTATGGCTCGACAAATAGTGATAAAGATCAATATTAAGAAATTAATGATGATAATGATAATAAAGTAATGATGATGATAATCAGTACAATTAATGATAATCAATTAATTACTAGAATATTTATTGTAAATTATTTGTTAATATTACAATTAATATATTATTTATTATATATATATAATTATACATATAATTATTTATTATAAATTATTTATTAATATTACAATTAATATTAATATTAATAAAAACAATCTCGTCTATTTAAGATTGTCGATGCAGTAAATTGGCGCACCAAGCGCCCAGAGAGATGAGGATGCACGTTCGATCGAATGGCGTCCCGAAACTCGTGCACAACTCGTTCGCGACACGGCTCGTTGCTCGCGAGAAATATTTAAACGGCGGGCTGAACGGGTGACGCGTCCGTAAATTGTTCAATACTCGGAGACGCGCTCGGTGAGATAATTTTTAACGCCTCTTTTGATTGCCGTGTTATCTGACGATGTTGCATACTTTGCCATTATCAGGAGACAAGCCTCGAAGAATTTTACGAACCGCACCGTTCGTCGAGCGAATCCGCGTCGCAGTTTTCGATTTACATTAGCAATTTGAAGAAAAGAAAAAAGAAAAAAAAAAAGAGTCAAACTCCACGGAGAGAGAGAGAGAGAGAGAGAGAGAGAGAGAGAGAGAGAGAGAGAGAGAGAGAGAGAGAGGAAAAAGAAGAAGAAAAAATTCTGGAAAACTCGAGTCTTTACACGTCCCCGGAGAGCTTTACTCTCGCTATCTGTCGCTTTTGCCGATGCAAAGGCCACTGCTCCGCGCCGTCGACGTCAGACGTCGGTTTCCAAGCCGGGCAGTAAATCGCTGCTCTCGTCGTGTCATGTTTTACAATAGCGGATCGTACGATGAAACGCGGTGAAACGCGAGTGGAGAGATTGCGAGAAAGTGGCGCGAATGCAACGTGAATTTGATCTCCGCTCGTTTTTCCCATTTCTTCGTGGAATTTAAGTTTTCATCAGATAACGAAAGGATTCTCGCGATTTGACAGTGGCTTCGTCGTCGTCGTCGGCAAAATCGACGACGAACAATTGCACACGGTTGCGTAAGCCAATCGAATTCATTAATTTCGCCAAGCCAAAGCAAACAATGATCGTCTACCTTTCCGAAAGCATTCGTTCAATTCGCTGGCAATCGGTCAAACAGCATTCCATAAACAGAGTCGACATATCTGGCGTGCTTGGAACCTCTTCTCTCGCAAACACCTAGCTCCCCCACGATCGGCTCTCGCACGTTTGCTAATCGGACCCGCGTAGTTGCATTTCTTCTTTTCTTTTTAAATATTTAATTACAACATTAAAATAATATTAAATCATCTTAAATTAATCATAATATTCGACGGAGAAAAATTCAAAGAAAAATAGAACGAAAAAAGTTTCTTTGATTTTTCGAATTCCACCTCCGGGCCAGTTAACATTCTCGCCGCTCGAATTCGATGGGAAAATGCACCAGAGACAAAGAGACCATGTACCCACGCGGGTGTGGAATCACTCTTTCCCAGTCTGCTACCCGAGGTAAATGGAGTGGCGAACAACGCAGCGAGATGCGCGACGAAACAAAGAGCGTTGGTAATAAATAATGACGTCGAATATCGGTGACGGGGGGGGCGGGAGAACCGAGGGGGAGGGGGGGGGGGAGGGTTGGCAGAGCTTGGCGTCCTGGATCACGCAGGACGGCCAGGTCGCGAAGGATACGTATAATACACGTACGCGTCGTACGGGCAGGAAAGAGAGGGGAAAGGCGGCTGCCGGGATGCAGGTTTCAGAATGGCACAATAGGTCGGCTAAGGTGGGTGGCATTCGGCGCGACTGTTTGAGGGAACAGGGGGACCCTGGCGCCAGACAGCTGCCGCGTGTCTCGACCTCGCTCGCTCGCCTCTTCTCTCTCCTCCACTCTCTCACTCTCTCTCTCTCTCTCCAACGTAGACGTATGTGTCTCTCCTTCTGCCTCGTTCCTTCTTTCTTTCTTTCTCTATAATCGTCTGTCTCGGTCGTACGCTCGTCAATCCCCCTCCTCCTCCTCCTCCAAGAGACTCACTCACGCTGGTTCGCCTCCACCAGCCACTGGTGGATATCACACGAACGCCGCGCACACACGAACGAGCCTCCTCCACATGCACGCGTTACACCGCGGCCTGACTGACTCGAGCTGAACTCGCTATTTTATTGATTTATTTTGGCGCTGGGCCTCTCTGTCGCGCTCACGCCGCCGCCGCCGTACGCTCCACCGACCACGATCGATCGAAACGCGCGGCGGCCGTCGTCGTCTCCAGCCGAGAATCGCCGCCGCTCTCGGCTCCTCCGCTTGGCGAACGCTCGATTCGCGTCGCGTCGCGTCGCCTCGACTCACCGTCAACCAGTGCCCCACACCCCCTCCCCCTCCCCGTGGCCCTGTGTGTCCAGCTTCAGAGAGAGATCGCGCTCCGACTGAGTGTTCCAGACCATCGACGACGAGGAAACGCCGTTTCCGGTTAAGAATATTTTACATAACTCGCGAAATTGTTTTTCCGCTGGCCGTTCGAAGACCGGTCGATTTCGATCGATTCCTCTCGACGTTCCCGAAGCCATTTTTTTTTTTTTTTTGTTCCTCTACTGCTCGGGAAGAATGAGAAATCTCAATCTCTGGACTCTTAACTTTTGTTTCAGTGCCACGGGCGCTATTTTGAAAACCGCGTTGAGTATTTTTAGTGCCACGCGGCGCGATTACAGAAAATATCCAGCAAAGTAAAAGTAGATAGAATAAAAATTGCCTTTTTACATTAATGGTGGTTTAGGTTTGACCTCTTGCGCTGGAATAAAGTGACTCGCACGTCGAGAATCATTTCGCCCAGAATTGCAATATTTTCTCAGTTTCAAGTACCCAGGCGAAACAAATAATAATACATGATATTATTATGATATCATATATCGTAATATATAGCGTAATAAGTTTATTACTTATCAGTAATTTCTATCCGGTGATGTACCGACGAGTTCAAATGGAAAGCGACGAATTGTTGTGTACGGTTCGGTCACTCGTTATGGTCCGCGATCAGTTTGCCAGCGCAAAGGGTCGATTGAAAGGAAATTAATTAAGAGGCGAAGCATATGACGGTGTAATTGAAACCGAGAACATTGTCAAACGTTATACCAAAGCGATCAACTGAGGAGGCGACTTACCAAAAAGCACGTATCATGTGCGAGCCGCGTTGAACTCGACGTTGACTCGTCATGTCCACGAAAAGTAATAAAAATAACATAAGAGATACAATTTCGTTGCATTTTGCAAACGAAAATCGGAAGACAAAACGAAAAGAAGCGAAAAGAAGAGCAAACGATGTACCAGGTATAGGTTAGATTAGGTCTTGGAAGTTTCACAACGAGTGTAACATTAAAATTAATTTAACTAGTTTGAAATTAGTAAAATTAGTTCTTTTTCTTATATTTTGATGTCCTATTAAAAAAAAAAGTAGGCGAGAAGAAACTTTTGGCTTTGCGAGTATTTTAATTACGCCGCATTATTTTCTCGTTTTTACGCGCTTGCTTTGGAGTTTTAGAGTCTTGTTACCATCAACTCTGTGAAATTATTTAATTCACATTTACCGTGATTTTCTTTCGAGGTTATGTTTCTAGTAACTTTACAACCGACTCGGACAGCCGACTTAAAATGAGCGACACCGGGTCGCTTTTGACCCATAGCTGAATTTTTGCTATACACTTAACTTTTTGGTTCAGGATGTTACCCAATAGTGGTTTATATTATTTTTATCCAATGCAAAATTTCCAGAAATATCTGTCTCTGAAATATTTTCTGGGTCAGTTTAAGTTCTGGGCCAACGGCGACCCAGCGTTAAGAAAAACATATACAGGGTGGCCACTGAAACACCTAAGGGCTTGAAAAAGTCGTGACTTGTCCATTTTCAAAATGGTGGTCATTTGAGGGATGTTGTTTTTCACACGTAATACCGAAAAAAAAAGATCCATTAATTATATTTCCAAATAAAATAATAAAAAGATTTAAAATACGTGTTTGTAAAAGTTATTTTTTTCTCCCGTATATATATATATTTTTTTTTGCAAACACGTTTTTTCATTATTTTTTATTATTTTATTTGGAAATATAATTAATGGATTTTGCAGATGTACGTGTGTAGGACATTGTTCTCTGTGACTTGACGTGGGATAGAGCACGGTTTTGGGAATGCATACGTATGCATTGTACATATTCAGATGGATAAGATTGCGCGGCGATTCTTTGAAATTCCACGCGTGGCGGCGGCGTCACCTTGGAAATCTTGATCGAAGGCGATCAAAAGGCCGATCACGTTCCAGAATCTCGGGGTTTGTGGTGGCCCGTCTCTCTTTCGGCCTGTCCCCCCAACTCTACGAGCGTGTTCCGGCGTCTACGAAAATACCATCATTTATTTTCCCACCGAATCGTCGGATATGAATTGAACGTTCTTGAACGCTCCGTCCCCTGCCGGATATCCATTCCGCTGGATATTTTCAGACCACCGTTCGGAAATACACGTACGTTCTCTGCTGGTGAAAGAGACCGTTTCGAATAATCGAAACGGCGGCCTCGGTATTTATGGAGTCGATCGAATCGGAAATAAAATAGCGCTCGTTGAAAATAAACTGCGGAACCTGAGTCGTCGATCCTTTGGCCTTCCTGCCAACATTCTTACTGTTAGATGAGCTTATTGCAATTGCAACAAAATTATTTGAAACGTTATTTGCAATTTATACTTATTATACAATGTTTGAAGAAATTAAATTTAAAGAGATTTCGTAGAATTACGAGAGCGTGGCACAATGTATTGTAAAACAAGGGGTTTAGAATCGCGAATTTTCTTTACGTGAAATTTCACCGTGAAATTTGCGACGAAACAGTTATTCCATATATTTACGATACAATTTTTTGGATGAAACATTAGATATTAATGTTTTCCGCGTTGCATAGTAAATAAACATCTATCCACCTTCTCTCTCTCTCTCTCTCTCTCTTCCGAATTTTCTCACAAAGCTTCGCAAAGCCATTGTAAATTCAGACTCGCGTTACATAATTCCGAAATACATCAAGAGGACAAACGCGAGATACAAAGTAAAATTAAACACTATGTAAATAAACGACGCTACTCGAGGATTAAATCTGGATCGAACCGCGATCCCGCGTGTCCGATAAATCATAAAGCAAAGAGCGTGGCCTATCGTTAAGAAGATTTGAAACTGGCGCGCGATCGAGCGTAAATCATCCCGAGGGGCGAAACTTCCTCGAAAGCAGTTCCTCGTCGATCAGCCCCGAAAACAACGCGACATCTCACGCGCCAATTAGACATATTTACAACGCTGTTTACCAGCGGGCTCGCGCGGAATTTTCGAATCGCGGCGCGAGTCTTTGCCAGCCGGAGATCGTTTCGTTTCTACTTGTAATAATAAACGCGCGTAAATCGCGGCGTAAATCGTGGGGATAGAAAAACTAAAAAGAGAGAGAGAGAGGGGGGGGAGAGAGAAGTCGGAGTAAATGGAAAACCAGAGTCGTTCTACCAGAGTGATAAATTCGTACGACGGAATATCTGACGCGAGCCGTACGAATATTTCGTACGAATTTCCGCGGAAGCATATCGTCGGTTAGGGGGATTCGCAACATGTTGCATGCCCTGGAACCTTGCAATCGGGACAGATATCCCAGCAACAGGTTGCTCGTGTTTGCTCTTTTCTCGCGCCGAGAGATCCCACCATCCGCAACAACTCTCTCTCTTTCTCTCCCTCCGTTGAGAAGATGGTCCTCTCGTTCCAATTTCACTCGCTCCTTCTTTCTTCCTTCTCTTTCCTCTTTTTACAGAAGGAGCCTTACTTACTCTCTCTCCACTTTGATCTTTCTGTTTTTTTTTTCTTTTTCTTCAATCGTCATCCCCTTCTAGCCTCGCTTCGTCTCGTTGCTCGCGCTCGTCTTCTATCTGGAACAACCCTGTCCTCTCTTGAGAAGATCGTTCATCAGTCATTCTTTCTGCCTTCCCATTTTCTTTTTTTCTTTTTTTCTTTTTTGGGGAGAAACTGTTACTTTCTCCACCTCGATCTCCACGTCTCTCCTCTTCATTTTAGCTTTCGTTGCTCAAATTCAACAGTGACCTCTACTCGTCATCTTTCTTGAGAAGATGGTTCGTCAATCATTTTTTCCTTCCTCTTCACCATTTTTTTTTTTTTTTATTGAAAAATTGTTACTTTCTCCTTTTCATTTTAACTTTGTTTCGTTACTCAAATTCAATAGTGACCTCTCCTCGTCATCCTTTTTGAGACGATCGTCCGTCAATCATTTTTTTTTCTCCCCCTTCTCCTTTTTTTTTAATAGAAAAATTGTTACTTTCTCCACTTCAAGCTCCACTTCTCTCCTCTTCATTTTAACTTTGTTTTGTTGCTCAAATTCAACAGTGACCTCTCCTCGTCATCTTTCTTGAGAAGATCGTCCGTCAATCATTTTTTTCTCCCTTACTCCCTCTATTTTTTTAAAGAAAAATTGTTACTTTCTTCACGTCGATCTCTTTTCGTTTCGTCTTCGTTGCGATTTGTCTACAACAGTCTCCGTCTCTCGTCATCCCTTTTAAGAAAATCGTGTTTCTTCTCCGTTTTTTCTTTTTTTTTTTTTTTTTATAGAGAAATTGCTACTTTCCCCATCAATCGTCATCCTCTTCTAGCATTGTCTCATCTCGTTTTTCTGAAGCTGTTTGTCTATTCCGCAGATTTCCAAAGCATTCGTTCATGTTTTTCATTCGTTGCGAATGAAACGACGAACCGACATTGTTCATTCAGCCGAGGGGAAGTTTTAATTGCAGGATCAATGAATACTCGATGGAGGAAAGTTTTGTTGCTTTCTTTTGAGAATTGTAATATTTTGAGAAATTTTTTAGACTCCTGAAAAATGTCAATAATGAAAATTATCCACGACGCTTGATATCTCTTACTTAATTTTATTACCGACAGTTTTCAACCTCTATTGTATTAATATAAATCATCGATGATTTCCGATTTCACGTTCTTCGTGGATAATTGGGGAACTTTAACGAAACGCAAGACACATCTCCGTGGAGATATCTTCATTTCGATTTCGTTGCGATGCTTCCGCGGCAGCTATCTTCGCAAGAAGGTCAAGGACACTGCGGTGAACTTGGATCGAAGTCCTTAAAGGGGAGAGAGAGTTCTTCCCCATGGAAGGAAAAACGAAGACGAGCCTTGAAACCTTAAAGTAAAGAGAACGATCCGTCTTTCTTCGTGAAAGCTTGTCGATCGATTTCTTGCAAAAAAATCCAACATTAATTAATTCTCTTCTTAACTAATTGTTTGTTTTCGAATATTGCCAAAATCAAGCGAAAAGACTACTGTTTGTCCGAGACGTGAAATTTGTCACCAATTTTACAGTTTCCTTCTTTCGGAGAAACATCCAAAATTAATCTCGCCCTCTTTCTCGAACATTTCCGGAATCAGTCGAAATGACTGTCTGCCCAAGACGTAAAATTCCCAAGTCAGTATTCAATTTTGTAATTTTCCACTTTCGCGTTTCTCGCTCTTCGTCTCCACGTACGCTAGAGTATCACTTGACACTGGAACTGTTACGAAACTCGCGTCAGAGAAACTATATTAAGTGCAAAGAAAAATTGTTAGCACGAGTTTCCATCAAGCTAGGGATCTTACGAAAAATTATTCACCTGAATTCATAATAAAAGCACCTCGTGGCGAATCTATGAAATTTCCGAAAAAAAAAAAGAAACGAAATCATTACCAACTGATCGTGTATTTTTCATGGAAAAATCTAGTCAAATCAAGATAATTTTGATGTAGTTCCCCTTTCGTTAATCGTCTGAAGCAACGTGTCTCATAAATTTTAATTAGTCGGTCGACAGAGGTTTCATTCGAAATACCTAAAAAAAGTATAACGTACTCGCTGGAACGAATTATCGCACGAACGGCGCGGAACGAACAATACGCGAACGAGTATTCCCCTAATTACCAGATGAGAACGATGATCGTGTCCCGTGGGCCGTTTCGCGCGTTTTCTCCGGGCATTGCGTCTGTTGCGAAACATTGCGAACAATATACAGTTGGAAACGAGCTGAGAAATGAACAGATCGTTAAACACGAAAACAACTGGAAGTTAAAACGTTGCAATTAGTCTCGCGGACTCTCTGACGAGCTCTATCATTTCCAACTGTTCGCCCTCTGAGTCATCTAATTCGTTGATCTTCGGCCTGCCGTTTCGTATCTCCGCGGGACAATTATATATATTTCCCGACTTTGAAACTATCCTTAGACACTGGAACTACCGAGGACTAAAGTATAGAATTTTGATTAAGAGATATTAAAGTGAAAAAAAAAAAAAAATAGAAATACAATAGCACACGCAAACTTTTGTTCATGTGTTTTTATAAAAAATCATTCAAGCCTCTAAAAATGCACTATTTTATGTATCTGTCATATATCTGAAAAAAATTATGAACTGGTCATACTCACAGTCACGCTCATTTTGACCATTCGGTGGTTCTAGTGTTGATGAAAAGAAAAAGAAAGAAAGAAACAAACGAGTAATTAGAAACTTGTTACTGCTCCTCCAACGCACTTTCATACTACACACGTCGCGTGTATAATTAATTCCGGTTGTAGTGCAGCAATGGTCGAATCTGATCAAGTCTGCTCTGTCTGCTCATTTCTTAACCTTCTTGCGTCGGAATGACCATGCCACGCACGTCGAGAATTTTTTGTCACAAAATTGTAATAGTCTCTCAGTTTTCGAGTATATTTCAGTAAAACAAAATTGGCGAAATAAATAATAAATTTATCACTTGTCAATAATTTCTATCCAGTGACGTCGTACCGACGAGTTCGAAAGGAAGAGCGACGAATTATTGTATGCGGCACGGTCACTCGTTATGGTCCGCAATTGAGTGGTTTACCTCTTGCACTGGAATGACGTGCCACGCACGTCGAGAACTTTTTGTCACAAAATTGTAATAGTCTCTCAGTTTTCGAGTATATTTCAGTAAAACAAAATTGACGAAATAAATAATAAATTTATCACTTGTCAATAATTTCTATCCAGTGACGTCGTACCGACGAGTTCGAAAGGAAGAGCGACGAATTATTGTATGTGGCACGGTCACTCGTTATGGTCCGCAATCTAGTGGTTTACCTCTTGCGCTGGAATGACGTGCCACGCACGTCGAGAATTTTTTGTCACAAAATTGTAATAGTTTCTCAGGTTTTCGAGTATATTTCAGTAAAACAAAATTGGCGAAATAAATAATAAATTTATCACTTGTCAATAATTTCTATCCAGTGACGTCGTACCGACGAGTTCGAAAGGAAGAGCGACGAATTATTGTATACGGCACGGTCACTCGTTACGGTCCGCAATCGAGTGATTTACCTCTTGCGCTGGAAAGAATTTTTTTTTGGCCCAAAATTGCAACATTCCCTCAATTTCAAGTATATTGAAGTATAACCCAGTCGAACCGAATAATGAATTTATTACCTCTCAATAATTTCTATCCAGCGATGTCGTACCGACGAGTTCGAGAGGAAAGCGACGAATTATCGTATACGGTTCGGACGCTCGTTATGGTCCGCAATCAGTTGCCAGCGCAACTGGTTAATTCCGTTGCGTAACTGCGCACGTACAACTGGCGTTTAACATAATCGATTCGACGAATAATTGGTTTGACGAGGGCTGTACCGAAATAATGAAAAATAACTTGATAATTGCAAGTAAGTTCCAAACGATTCAATTACATAGGAATTAGTTTCACAAACGAGGACGCTTCGCTCGCTAATGTCAGCGCTATTAATAGCTTGGTTTAATAATTTTACATCGATACCACACTGCGTGCAAACGAGAATTTTGTTCGCCTCGATATAATTGAGCCATCGATCATGCCTCTATCTCGATCCAAGCGATCTCGATCGTGGTTTATCTCGGAGGAAGTGGTGGTGGCACGATGAGAGGGTAAACGGAGGGAGAATAAATACCAGTTGGTCTCGCGATGTGTCGCGAGGGGGAGAAAACACTGCAAAAAGTTGGAAATTACGTACCTGCAGCTTAATCGTCCGACTCGGTTAATTACCGGCGGTTCTGTTTATTTGCATTTTACAAGGCGTTCTTTTGACGAGATTTACGAGCACGGCTCTTTCCTCATAAAATATCTCTCTGTGGTCAGAGTCACTCGCAAATCACTCGTATATCAACAAAGTACCTGTGCAAAATTTGGATTTCATCAACTTGCGATTACCGCGTGTTTGTAATCCACGACGTAAGGAAGTCAGGCAATCGGAGAGAAGAGCTTTCTTAACTTACTTGGCCTTAAAGAGAACGTACGAAAGAATCGAGTATAAATTCTAAAAAGTTTTCACTTTGTTCGAAAGTGTCCGAATAAGCACTGAAATCGATTTAGGTATAATTAAGTTACGATATTTTCGCTGTTTTTGAATTTGAAACGCATTTTGACAACAATAACTTTCGAAGATAATCAGTCGGACAATCCTTGCATTCCGCAAGAATTTAGCCCCTTGCCACGCACGTCGAGAATTTTTCGTTTCAAAATTGCAATATTTCCTCAGTTTTAAGTATATGTAAGTAAATAATAAATCTATTACTTCTCAATAATTTCTATCCAGCGATATACCGGCGAGTCCAAAAAGAAAGCGACGAATTATTGCATACGGTTCGGTCGCTCGTTATGGTCCGCAAACCAGTTGCCAGCGCAAGGGGTTAAAAAGATCGTCCTCCAGTTTTACTCCTTTTTTTTTCCTTCTCCTCTTTTATATTGGAAATTATCACTTTCTCTTTTACTTTTTTTACATAGAACCTCTACTTTTCTTATATAGAAATTATCACTCTGTCTTTCTTTTAACCATCATCTCCATTTAGATTCGTTGTGTCCGATCTGCAGCAACCCTCCATTTTCACGTGCTTCTCTTTCCTTCTCCCTTTTTCATAGCGAAACAGTTACTTTCTCCATCTCGATCTCTTTTTTTTTATCGCTTTTCACCTTGTTTCATTTGTTTCATCGTCCAGAATCGTCCAGAATATCGAGATGGAGTTCCAATAATTTAGCAACGACGCGAACCACGAATCGGTACATTTTTGAAGAATCATCCTCGCGCCTCTCTTTCTCTTTCGAGGCGAAGAAGACGCTCGTTCCACGCACGATAAAGGGGACAAAAAAAAAAAGAAAAAGAAAAAGAACTTATTATCGAGTTATTAATACGACGTCCCGATGATAATTCGAGATATCGTTCGAAGCAACCGATGGACTTGACTCGCGAGTCGCTCGGCGGATAGCCGCGATCTGTTATCAGGAAATTAAGGCAACGCGGTTTGCTCTCCACGCCAGTGTTTTCTACGCCTTTTAATTCCTTCGGCTCTAGGGGGGTTTCTTGCAGCAGCAGCCGCGTGCGCTTATATAGCGCGTGGAAGTGGCGCGTGCAAGAACCAAGCCGCGATTAAGTTCTCCGTTAAGGTTGATGTACTGAACCCCCGTTGGAAATTTATCGTTCGCCAGTTTTTCCCAGGACCACGCACGTGTTTCTTCTCTCTCTCTCTCTCTCTCTTTTCTTTGCAATTGTAATTCCGTCCGTGTGCTTCTCGCCGCGCATTTTCTTTTTTTTTTTCTTTGCCCCCTTTCAGACGTTTACACGACTGAAAGTTTTTCGTAACGATTTGATCGTCCGTTTGAAAATACATATTTGATCGAAACTTCAATATATCTTTTGGGGGGGGGGATCCAATTTTATTTCAATCGTCTATTTTGAGTTTTTGGACATCCAGAACTTTATATTTACATTATATTTTATTAATATTATATTTATATAATAATTATATGATATATAATAATATTAGTAATATTAAATTTATATAATTATATAATAATTATAATAAAAATATATAATTATATTATTATATTCATATTATATTGTATTAATACTATATTTATATTATATTATATTAACATTATATTTATATTACATTTATTTTAATTTTACCAGGATTCCGTTTAATTTTATAATTTTTAACCATCGTAAATGAATTGGTAAGAAAAAAAAAAGAAATTGACGAAGTGTCGTTCGATTTTTCGTTTTCGCGGATCTTATCGTCGAGAAATCATATCGACAGAATCGTCGGCGGCTGACTCGAGGCTCGGTCATTCAGCTTTCTCACATTTTCTTTTTGTAAAATGTCTACTCGTGGTCTGGCAGCTTTCCTCGCAAGACACGAACAGGGGTTTTCCTCGCACTTCCACGGGGAAAACGTTGAGGAACGACGATCCGGTTCCTCCGGATTGAAACGCGAAACGCGGCGGGAGAAAGGTTCTCGTTATCTCGATTAGGGTCCGGGAATGCGACGCGACGATCCGGGGGTACGTGCACGCGGCGGTCTCTCGTCAATGGGAAAGAAGTTGGCGGCAGCGTACGAAGGGGGACAGCGGCGTGAAATCGAATTGGATCAGGCCACTCCAACCACTGGAATGAAATCGCGGCGCGTGTAAGCCTGTTAATATAAAACGAGGGATTGATTGCCGGGACGTCTCGCCATCGACGTTCTCGCGACGACCTCCTCGCCCTCTTGTTCACCGTCCAACACGCTCTGATTGCACGCCATTGACTCTCATCTTTTTACCAATTTATCTCGTTTCTCGTTTCCTTTGGATTTTCATTTCGCGAGAGCCTGCGCTGCTGTACGTAATCGTCTGGATTTCAAATTATTTTGAACCTGTGATTCTATGATGTACAGACTACGTCCTATTTAGTTCATACTTTTCAAAAATGTTTTCGCGTCGTGCAGCGATTGTGAAAGGCAAGGTTCGAGGTTCTTCTTCAAAATGCTTCCGAGAACTTCAAAGATTTCTTTAGGGGGCTGAATCTATCGCGATCTCGAGGTCTTCTTTCTCCAACGAGTTCTCAGGACTTGCTGTACGACTTTTTTTTCGAACTTTTCGATAAAGCTTGAAGTTAAACGGCAAAACGTTTAGGATTTTTTTGCATCTTTGTCGTCATTGTCAAAAAGAATCGTACAGTAAGTTTTAACCTCTTTGCGCTGGAACGACGTGCCACACGCGTCGAGAATATTTGGCCCAAAATTGCAATATTTTCTCAGTTTTGAATATATTGAGATATAATCCAGACGAAACAATAAATTTATTACTTCTTAATAATTTCTCCAATGATATCATACCGACGGGTTCAAAAAAAAAAGCGACGGATTATTGTATACGGTTTGGTCGCTCGTTATGGTCCGCAAGTGGTTAAGGATACCTATAATAATGTCGTTTTCTGACACTGTAGCATATTTTATTTTATTTTATTCAAAAGTCAATGCAGCAATCTATAATTTAATTTAACAGTAAACACACTAAAGGTCAATGTATTCAACTAGAATATAGGTTGTATTAGGCATAACGTAAGGTTATGTTATAACATATTATATATTACAGCATAAAATGTTACAATAAGTAAAATTATATATTTAAGTAAAACAGAATAGGCGAAACAAATAACAAATTTACTAGTTTTCAGTAATTTCTATCCAGTGATATCGTATCGACGAGTTCAAAAGGAAAGCGACGAATTATTGTATACGATTTGGCCTCTCGTTATGGTCCGCAATCAGTTGCCAGTGCAAAGCGTTTAAGATGTTAATGTAAAGGAGAGACTTTGATCTTCGTGATTATGATAAATCTAATCACGAACAAAATTTTCCAGTGATTTCGATAGGTGTTTCAATTTTCATAGTTTTCGACAACAAAAATAATCTGCTGCAATATTTTTGGAGAACAGAAAAAAGAAAAAAAAAAAGAACTGGTACAGCCACAATCTTTACGCTTTGTCGATCGACGTACGATTCTGTGTTTTCACACAAGTTCAAACGCTTTGAAACATCAACGTGCAAATATTTATCCACCTCTGTATCATAACACCGCGAGTTTAATTAAAAGAACGGAATTTAAATCCGGTCTTTGGAGCACTGCTATCTGTTTGTACAAAAATTTGTTACGTTGAACGCGACAAATTTCTACGGAGAGCTCCATTTGTTCGGAACTCGTCAGGGGACGGGCAGAGTTTTACGAATTCAGAGTTTCCCGATAACGATAACGAGTCGATAGAGCGAGTGAAAATTAATTATTCAATCGAAGACGCTGACAGGCCGAACAACGAGTTAACTTGTATTCTCCGGTTAACAGGTTCGTAACGCCGCGTCGTGACTTGAAAGTATGCATTACCTCGTATGCTCGTTGCAGTCTAACTTATGTCGTGCCGTTGTTGCATTGCGTTGGCGATTCATTCGTATTTGTGAAAATTTTAAATTAACTCATTATTACTCCAGCGAATCGAATAATTTTCTACCTTGCGGGCGAGAAACGAGCGTCGAAAGTGGTAAATATTAAGTCGAAAGTAGCCTCAACGTTGTAAATATTTGATTCTGGTTGATCATAAACGTGATCTAGATCGTCTGTTGTCTGTTCAACATTGTCGATAACGATAACTATTGATCTTTCCTCTTCTAGAATTAATTCGCCGACATTTTCGATTGTACTTGACTGTTTTTTTTTTTTTTTCTTTTGTTTCAAATCTCTGGATCTAAAGAAAGGAAAAAAAAAAAGAAATGATCCAGTTAACAGATTAATTATGCAATTATCGTTCGTCGATAAAATTGAAACACGTTATTGATTGAATAACGTTATTGATAACGTCGTTATTAATCCATCCGCCTTTTCTTTCGAAGCTTCTCCGAGATCCACTCTCTAGCCTCTTCTGCGAATCTCTCGCTCGGCTGTGTTCTCCCATCTCGTTCTATCGCGACGCTCGCTTCTCTCTCTCTCTCTCTTTCTCTCTCTCTTTCTGCCTGACGCTGCTCGCTCGAGAGATCCGTTTGGGTCGACGGCCTGAATCTTTCGATCGGGCGAAAATAGATCCAGAAGTGTTCTTCGTCAACTGCATATCGCCACGACATCGGTACGCGTTCCACCGTGTTCGGACAAACGCGAAAAGAACAGGCGGTAGCCGCGTTCACCGATCGCCACCGACTCCAGAACAGATCGTTCTAGAACCCGTTCTTTTTCTCACAGTTTTCGCCCGATGCGCGACTGACACGCCGAGAATTGCTGTTTTTGATATTTTTTTTTTTTTTTTAGTCCTAACCTAATTTTTCTTAACCTCTTGCGTTGGAGTGTGAGTGCGCCACACGCACGTCGAGAATTTCTCGTCCGAAACTGCGACATTTTCTCAGTTTGAAGTATGTTTGAATGTAACCGAAATGTAAGTAATGTAAAATGTGGTAAAATGTAAAAGGCAAAGCGAATGGTAAGTTTGTTATTTCTACGATAAGTGGTTTATTAGTTATTATATGTAGTGTGTTATTATATTATTGTTTATTATTATTATATAATAGTAAGTTTATTATTATTATTATTTTTTTAATAATTTCTATTCCAGCGATATCATACGGTCGAGTTCAGAAGAAAAGGAAAGCGACGAATTACGACTCGGTCACTCGTTATGGTCCGCGGAACCAGTTGCCAGCGCAAGGGATTAATTAGCGATCCCAATTGATATTTTCCTTTCTTTCAAACAATGGAGTAACGTTCGTTTTTTTAATCATGTTGGCAAAAATTTGAAATTAAACCGGAAGATCCACAGTCCAGTCAGGATTAAATATTTAACGTACGGACAAACAGAGATATTTATTGCAAAAATGGTGGTTCGCGTGTATATTTCCAATTTTATTTTCAAAGGCATAATTTAAACTGCAGAGTGAACCTAAATATAAAGTTGTGGGAGAAGATCAAATAACAATATCATCTGCTATTATATGGAGATATTCTGCAACATTGAATGCGTTGATACTAATAAAAAATTTTTACACATCTGATGGATAGAATCGTACAGTGACCGGTGCTCTAAATTTTTCTGTTACCACTTGTTCAGTTCTTCAAACTTTAAACAAGAAAAATTTGTTTGTAACGCTAAATAAGAGAGTATAAACCGTACTATATATATATATATATAGTATAATATACTATACTATACTATACTATATTATACTATATTATACTGTACTATATTATACTATAGTATAGTATATTATATAAACATTATATTATATTAGTATAAACTTTAAATTAGTATAGTATATTTAGTATATTTATATTATATATATAATAATTAGTATATTCATATTAAATTAGCATAGTATATTATATAAATCGTACTATATATATAATATAATATAATATAAATATTATTATATATATATATATATTTCACATTTCCTTTTTCCAAACTTGATCAATACAATCGAGTCATCTCTCGAGGAAGAAATTCCTTTCAAAACGACTATCGTACAGACTATCGTCCACTTCTCATCTACAACAATCTTCTCTCTATTTTCTCTCTGTCGCGTGTTGAAAGACCGGACCACCGCGCACCGACGATAAGTTTTCTAACGAGCTTATCGTTATCCGTGCGACATTCGCGATCGAGATCATCGAGGATCGATTCTCCGCGGATAAGAAAAAAAAAAAAAAAAAAGAAACTCGAGAGACGAGGCGATTATTCTCCCCACCTGGTGGGGATCGCGTGTGGAATTCCATTCGCTGGCACGCGTTTCACGGCGGATCGGCAAACGAATTTATGAAAGTGAACGTACACATATGTATTCCGCGGAACGCGAGAGAAACGAGAGAGGAACGCCTGTTTCGCGCCTCTCTGAAATAATAGAACCGGCGCGCGACTTCTGTGAAAACGTGCTGGCGGACTTCGTTTCGCGATCTTCAATAGTCGCTTTCATAAATGTCCGTCGCGCGGATTATCGCCAACAGAGAGAGAGAGAGAGAGAGAGAGAGAGAGAGAGAGAGAGGAGACCTGCGCCGGATTCCAGCGCCGGGACGATCTGAATAAACGATTGTTGGATCCGCCACGTGGATCGATTTTATGCGCGTTGCACGCGCGATCAGCTCTTGCTGGAACGAACCTTTCTCTACGCACATACTCGCGTATATTTGTTATTCAATGCCCGAATTGATGGACGATCGTTAAAGTTGCTGGTAACGTTTCGCGCGCGGTTTCTTCCCCTCGTTTAGAATTTAGAACACGTTGTCCGATTCCACGTCCTTCGACGTCGAGATTATTCTCGTTGGAATCATCCTTCGTCATCCTGCTGCCGATACTCGGCAGCACTATATTGCCAGTCGAACAATCATCTTCAATTTCATTCGAATTTCTCTCCCATGTTGATCTGTTCAAATTGAATCTTTGGATATTTAGCAATCCGCTGAATGTTTAAATTGACGAATGATTGAATCATTGAATATTTATTATATTTAAACGATTTAAATATTTAAATATTTGAGTGAATCAGTACACTCTATTTTGGACACTTTGTGTAGATATTTTGTATATTTTTGCAAATTTCCCATAAAAATGCATAAAATCCGCATCCCAGTGATTAAATTATTAAATTGTGGGAATTATTTACGCGAGGCAATTTTTTTTGTCAATGTTCCGCTTCTTTTGTTTTATTTTTTAAGAAATATGAATTTGCATAAAAATCCATAATCTCTTTATCACGTAGAGTATCATTTTTTCACCCTTTTATTAATGTAATCGGATATTAATGTAATTTTAATATAATTAATGTAATATTATATACAATATTAATTAATAAATTAACATAATATTATTATAATATTATAATATGTAATATTAATATAATTAATATATATTAATTTATATTGTAGATCGCACTCAGTTTTTTCGAGGAAAATTCTCCATGTATTATATAGATATTATTATTATTATTTTTTTTTTTTTTATTGTAATACAGTTCTCTTTTACACTAAACGAATTTGCTCAACCTCTGATTTCGTATTTTCGGTCTCGAGCTAATAGGTAATAGAGGGAAACATAAAATAACACTCCGAACAATCGAATTAATTACCTGAAATCAAGCGGCAGTAAATGGCCTTTTAATTCAGATGAATTTCGCGTTAAGTTACGCGATTAGATTATTACAAACGAGGAACAATTAACGCTGCTAGGTTGGAACGTTTCGTTAAATTGGTAGCGTTTCGTTTCGTTCGATTTTGTTGGAAGAGAAGCAATTGTTCACTCCTGGATCGCTATAATTTCACATGGAGAACTAGAAATCGAGGGGTCTTGATCGATCGATGCGACTAATCTAATCGGATCAATTGTGTATCGCGCGTACCACGTGAAAAACGTACGACTTTATATCGCACGTCGTCGATAACTTAATTCTCGACTGTGTAAAATTCAAATTCGACGAGACTCGATGGGAAAATACGGGCAAATTGTATGACTTATATGTCAGTCGAAACGTCGGGATCAAGGTTGAAACGATTTGAAACGATCTCTCGTTCGTCGTGTCGAGGGGAGCTCATTTGAATTTCATATTTTTCCCCGGGTGCACAACGCTCCGCCACGTGACCAACGACGCGCGCAATCAAATTTCTCGAAGCTGTTTACGCGCGTAATTTAATTTCTCTCGAAATTAAACAACACAGTTGTTTCGCCGCTACTGAAATTGTCGCTAGTTGTTCTGATTTTCATAAATATTTCAGAATAATTAAAATATCGTTAAATAACGAAAAGTACGTTGTAATCGAATATCCCGTAGAAATTAAATATTTTCGTCTCGAAACGTAGACGAGACCGAAAGTAACGAACGAGGGTTGTTGCGCGTGTTAATTAAACCATCCTTTCATATGACTCGCGGTTGATTGACCGAAATGAGAAACGTTCGTTGAATATTTCGAATTAGTCGTTAGAATTGAGTGTTCCATCGGTATCGTCGCTCTTACAATTAGATATAAAATCAATTAGCGAGAAATTAACGATAAGAATCGAATAACTGTATAAAACAGATTGTCCTCTTCCTACAAAACAAGTCGTTCACTGTTATCGTGTAACAGGTTTAACGACGCTGTGCTCACATTTTCGTGGTGGCACGTTTCGTGCTTGGGAAAGCTCGTCTCTGGTACGTAACTGCAAATTAGCCAATTCCGAGAAGTATCTAGGAATCTGAAGAAAAAATATTTGTCGCCTATCGTAGCAAAACAACGATCGTACATATTTTATCTGCGTTATTGACGTTTTCATATTGATTCTAACGGAGTGGAGTGGTTCTTCCCCTGCGTGTGGCGTCTGAATCGGACAGATGTTGCTCAAATATTTGCCAGCATAAATTTGTGTGTGTTATTGTATGTTGATGAAAATGGGAAACTCATTGTCTTTCAATTTTTCTTGAAACGCCGTGAAAAATTTTCGAAACGATCGAAAACTGACGAGCTTGTTCTAAAAAATTTCCTAAAGGCTCCTTATCGTGAT
Organism: Tetragonisca angustula; assembly: GCA_036937485.2. Classification (NCBI taxonomy): domain Eukaryota; kingdom Metazoa; phylum Arthropoda; class Insecta; order Hymenoptera; family Apidae; genus Tetragonisca; species Tetragonisca angustula. The sequence continues at coordinate 996,216 of JAWNGG020000085.1, read as the reverse complement.
AGTCTCTTTATTTTAAACGAAACTCCTGTTTCAAAAATCACTCTTTTTCGAACATTCTCGTAAAAATACATAATTCACGTAAATAATAGAAAATTTCGATCACACGACAAACTTTGTTTCTAGTTTCTTTGATGCGGATCACGATTCTTTAGATTCGAGATCTTGTGAATATTTGCACACAGTTACAACGAAAAATTCAATGGGAAATTATCTATTAACATTTAAAAATTCCACGGAATATTACGTATGTAATTCTCTAGAAATTCATTGTCTCGAACGCTACGAAATTTCCGAACGAATCGGGCAAAAATACCGATTTGAACTCTGGTTTCAAAAACCACTCTTCTTCGATGGTGCTCGTAAAAATACATAATTCACATAAATAATACAAAATTTCGATCACACGACAAACTTTGTTTCTAGTGTCTTTGATGCGGATCACGATTCTTTAGATTCGAGATCTTGTGAATATTTGCACACGGTTACAACGATTACAACGAAAAATTCAATGGCAAATTATCTATTGACATTTAAAAATTCCATGGAATATTACGTATGTAAGAATTCTCTGAGAATTCATTGTCTTAATATCCCTCTCGAACGCTACGAAATTTCCGATTCGAACTCATCTTCTCAGCTCGTAAAAATACAAATTCACGCAGACATTGGCGCAGACAATGGGAGTAATGAAGAATTTCGATGGCACGGCGTGTCACGGTGTTTCTGATTTCTCTGGTTTCTCTCGATCTTTCTTCACGATCTTCTAGGTGCGGCGTGGTTCGGGTCTTATGAATGGCGAAGGATGGAAGGAAGGGGAGAACCTCTTTGGTTAATCTCTGGTGGTGGCGAGGTACGATTGAGTTTCCTTGCTGTCTCCTCGGTCGCGTATCTGCCGGTGCCCCGTGTGTGTTCCTCCCACGGTGTCTGAAAGCCGTGCTTCGTGCGTGCAATAATAAGATAGCCGGTGCGCACACCGCACACAAACCTGGTCGTCCCTGCCTTTCAGAAGCCTTTTTATACGGTATATCTGCTGGTCGATTGCACGTCGGTTCCCTGTCGGTAGATAGCTGCCCCGGGATAAACGAAACATCGTGTATCAATGTTTCGTGTAACATTCTTCTTCGGCCAGCCAAGGGAATTCCAACAGAGTCGAGGGAAATTCGAAGGACTGAGAGGAATCGGCTCTTGGGATAGCAAGATATTTTTTTTTTTTTTTTTTTTGTTCTCTCGATTGAAAGGGAAATTGATTGCGGACCATAACGAGTGACCAAATCTTATACAATGATTCGTCGGTATCACTGGATAGAAATTATTGAGAAGTAATAAATTTACTATTCGTTTTTTTTTTTTCCTTTTCTTTTTCGTTTCACTTAAATATACTTAAAACTGAGAAAATATTGCAATTTTAAAAGGGGCAAAAAGTTCTCGACGTGCGTGGAAGCTAGTATTTTCTACTCGTCTGAAGATAATTCGCAGTGTGTGCAAAAGCGCGAAGCAATGAAGTTTCACAATCGAAATTTGGCAATATTGCAACTTGTTTTGACTTTTTTGTCATGCAGCCGTGCAAACAGAATTACACGCTTCCATTGGCGCAGCTTTTCCTCTTGCAAGCTACGTACGAACGAAGAAAGAACATCTTCAACCACTCGTTAATATTCCATCCGCGGAGCCGGTTTTTCAAAACGGAGTTAATGATCATAACCGCGTGTCATCCGGACACGTGTGAAAATGCACGGAGTCACCTTTGTCAAGCTAATGCTATTTTTAAAGAAGCATCGAGGAAAAATGGATTTGTCACTTAACCATCCGACTTTAAGTCTTCGACTGAATTTCCATTCCTTGAACTTGTCAAGGAGTGGATTTTCTCATCTTTCATTTTCAGAATTTTTCTAAGTTTTTTTTTTTCTTTTTGAGAGTTTCGAACTCTGAGCAAACTGACGTGCTTCGGTAAATGCAGCAGCGTCAAGAGATCTGACGAGGAATTAATTATCGAATCAGATTCAATAACAACGGCTAGTCGTAACGCGCTTAGAAGCGATACATCAAAGCATTGTTCCATTCTTTTATCCTGTCAACCATTTATTAATTTATCTATTATCTGCCTTTCAACCATTCATTAATTTGTCTATTAGCATCGATCGTTTACGAACGATAATAGTTATATTATATATCGAATATAGTTAACGACGATTTTAATTTGACCATTCGCGCTGGCAACCGATTGCGGACCATAACGAGCGACCGAACCGTATATACGATAATTCGTCGCTTAATAATAAATTTATCATTTGTGCATTTCGTTATACTTAAATAATATTTAAAAATATTATTTAATAATATTATTATACTTACTACTTATATATATACTTATATATATACTTAAATAATATTTAAAAATATTATTTAACAATATTTTGTTTTGCCTGTGCATTTCGTTATACTTAAATAATATTTAAAACTGAGAGAATATCGCAAATTTGGGGCAAAAGAATCTCGCTCGTACGCGCGTAAGGATTAACCAGTGTTTCTATTCGAAATTTCATTCTGAAACTTGTGACGTTGGAGCCTCTCGCGAAGATAAGATCGCGCAACGAATATTTTTCATCTCGAACGAATTATTCTTTGCTGCTTGTTCGATTGACCGTGGGCGTTGATGAAACTTCACTTTTTTCGTCCCTCTCTGTTTCGAGCTTTCATCCCCGAAAGATCGATCACGCCAGGCTGTGTCATCGAACAGTGGGATCTCACGTCAAGCAATAAAATTTCTTTCCAAGCGAGACGAAACACCCTTCAATAGACGAGCTGTTAGCTAGTCGTGGGCTAACAATGGCTTCTCTTCCTTTTCAACCGTTCCTTCCTCTCTTTCGTCTTCTTTAAACTCGCACGACCAGAGCAAGTCGAGTGACAAGCAGTGAAATATGCACGTGTCGTTGAACGACGGTGGAAAAGAAGCCGTATGGCGCGAAAGAATCAGTACGTTTGCTCACGTTTGACGGAATGCCAACGCTGAAAACTCTCGTCTCGCTCCTTTCTTACTTTATGAAGGTGTTCGAGCGTTGATAAACGATACTACGGCGAGCGATCGGTCAGATTTTTCTGATCCAACGAGACCGTGGATCGCAAAAATGGATCTCGAATGGAACTCGAGAGCTTCGCGAGATGATTTGACGAGGCTTCCTTTCGAAAACGACGCGTGGGAGCCGACGAACGCGTATTTGAACTCGCGGTAGGCAGACATTGCGTATCGCGTTTACACGCGGCTGGTGTGTGTGTGTGGTGTGTGGAAAGAGCACGCGGATAGGGAGAACAAGTGGGAGTGTTTGAGAGAGCAGAGAGCAGCGACTGTGTGTGTGTGTGTGTGTATGTGAAATGGACACAGACTAGGTAAAAAGAGACGACTCCGCGCCGAGGAATTAAAACCGCGCACGCGTGACGACAACAAGCGTACGCTTGTGAGTGCTAATTGCCGCCCGCGGTTTTACCGCGCGCGTTCCACGTTTTTCGCGCTCTCGTGGATCGGCCACGCTCCGCGGGAATGGTACCATTTCGCGATACCGCGAGCTCAAGGTTGAAACTAAGCTTCTTCTCTTTTTTTTTTTTTTTTTTTTTTTTTAAGACTCTCGTTGGACGACGCTAGATTTGTTTGTTTGCTCGTTTGTAATTGATTGTTCAGAGTCGTGTTCACTTTCTCGGGTTACTAGGACATACACGACTATAGTAAATAATATATATTATGTTATGTTATATACAGTATATAATTTTGCATCTTTCAAAAATTCTAAAGATTTTTCTTTTTTGTCTTCCGGGATCTTCTTTTTGCAATCTCTTTCGAGTGATTTGTGTTGTTTTCTTTTATCCTCGTGTTTGGAACAAGCGATCGATACATGGTCAATGGAATTAGGTAGATTGCATATGTTACAGATATTCTGTATTTGTGATTCGATAGGAATTTGTCGAGTTAGGTTTGTTTAGACTGGAAGGGAAAAATTAACGAGAAAGTCGTCTTCCGTTTTGACAAAATTCAGGTTCAACTCCGATTTAGTTGCCACTTATATTTATGCGATACTCAGCGATGCATGAATATTTAAATATGTTTTATCTTTTTTTTTTTTTTTTTTTTTTGAAAGAGTAGCGTGAAATTATGAGAACTTAGATCCTGTCCACATTCACATTGTCGAGCATTGGTTATACAAAAAAAAAAAAAAGAAAAAAATAAACAAGCTCAAGAATTTCGATCCCTCCTACACCGTATCATTCGGTACGTCGCTCGTAATATCTATCGAAACATTATTTTCCTCACTCTACTTAACATAGAGCGTAGAATGTCGCAACTGATCTTTGGATAAGACTCGTTCGAGAGAATTTTTCAACCTGTATCAATGCTCGTAATCGAGTCATTTAGGACTTTTCTCGGTTTCGAATGCATTAACACTGTGAAAATGCCACGAACTACGCAAATTCCTCGTCTGTAGATCTCGAGTAAGAACGAAGAGCGTCGAAAAAAAGAATTTCCATCCAATTTTCCTCCGATTCTAATATTCCGATAGTATTGTGGTAATTATCCATACTCGTTGCACAGATTTTTCGCCAAAAGTACCCACCTTGATCGCCATTTTGAGAGTTTCCATCGGAAGAAAAGGCAAAAATTTACGAAAAGGAAAAAGAAATCGAAACACGAGACGCGTTAATTACGCCGTAAAAGTAAAGGTGGGCACTGGCTGTCGCGGATGGCATCCGCGATAGTATCGCGGTACGATAATAATACGGAATAAAAAGGTTTCCAACGGTAGTAGCACGCGGTATAAATTACGCTGGCTAGATCGCTATCCCGATCTATTATTCTCGTTTCTTAATAACCCGTGGACTTTTATCATTTTATTATACGGCCAGACACCGCCAGATGCCTTATCGCTTATTAATTCTCGTTTAAACGAGAGAGATCTGCTCGATCGTTTCAGTGCTCTGGTCAGCAGCAGCATTCAGCGCGCGCGTGTATACGGCTGCCGAACGCGCAGATTATAATAAGGTCGTAAACTAATTCCTTGAGCGGCGCCACGTCGCGTCTCGCTGCCGATTGACCTGCGCTCGGATCTGGGACGAGTGTATATTTTCATAAATTTCTTTCAATTCCGTGCACGAACACGACGTTCTAAGGCTCTCTCTCTCTCTCTCTCTCTCCTCCCGCGTAGATTCACTCTATATAGATCTGGAAATAGATTTATAGATGTTGCTGTTGGGTTATATCCAATCCCGTTTTTACTTGCGTGGCTGCCTCGTGACTATTCATGCGATGCGAATTTTATGTTGGACTTTCAGCATTTTCGTAACAAACAGAACAGCGTACGAAAAGCTGAGGTATTCGACGAAACGCGGCTTGCTTCAATACTAATAATTAATTCGGTGTAACTGTCTCTCTGGTGCCTCGTTTGGATAATAATTATATCGCTTTGGGATTGTTACGCGCTACTTATACTGGGAAAATGGTTCATAATTTTCATGAATTGCGTCCTTTCGTAATTGTGGTTTTTGTCGTTGTTTGAGTATTTATTGAAATCTACTATATCTACTGATCATTATAAATTATCAAATACCGCCAGTAATTTCAAATATACCTATATTACGAGTACATACTTGAAACGTAACCTATACCTAACCTATAATTTCAAACATACAGGGTATGTCTACCCAGGGGAACCTAACCTATATCTCTAGCATATTTGAGATTATTGATAGTATTTGTTGGTTGATAACAAAGGATATTCTCACAACTGTGTAGAAAATACAAAAGAATAAAATCATACGTTCTTTTTTTTGTACAAAAATTTAATTAAAAAGACATTGACCTACGTACAATCGAAAAACAATTAGCTTAACCTCTTGCGCTGGTAACTGGTTCCACGGACCATAACGAGCGACCAAACCGTATACAATAATTCGTTGTCTTTTTGAATTCATCGCTATATCACTGGATAGAAATTACTAAGAAGTAATAAATTTTATTATTTGTTTTGCCTCGGTTATGTTTCAATATACTCAAAACTGAGAAAAATATTGCAATTTTGAGCCAAAATATTCTCGACGTGCGTGGCTGGCACGTCATTCCAGCGCAAGGGGTTAAGAATTAATTTTAACTTCAATTTTCCAAAAATCTATCGTACAAAAAAGACGAGGCTCTTACGCATAGATTTTACAAAATTAACTCTTCTCTTACAAAAATATCTCTTCCAAGTACAATAATTTTTCGACGCGCAAAGGTTAATGCATTTCCATAGAGAGAACGTCGATTATTTGTCAACGAACGTGTAAAAAAATGTACATAATAATATATATAATATATATAAATAATATAATATCTAATATATATAATATAATACAATAATAATATATAACTCTGTTTAAAAAAAAAAAGGGTTACATCTGTATTCAGTAGCAATACAAATCATACACTACAACTTTTTTCTATCTCGTTTCATCGTTTTTCGGAGAATCTTTATAGATCTCGCCCTGTTCGAACGTTACACCCTGTACGTGTACGGTCTTCGGCGGATAAACTCGCGCTGGCTCTACGCCTACGCGAGGCTTCTGCAACGTTTCGCGTGGCGCTTCGCGGATTCGTTAAACTCGTTTCACCGGCAATAATCGGGTACACGTGTTCGCCGATGTGGACGTGGCGGAATTCCTGGCTTCGGGAACGTGGCGCCCCCGATTCTTCTTGTAAACGATTCTTGGATTATTCGTGCCGTTTTAAAGTGGCTGTTTATGTCTGCAAGCCGGGATCCTTGACGAAAAGCGGTCCTCGCCACGGTGATTCGTTTGAGACGTTAATAGATTTCACGGCCGTGACGGGCATCTTAATTGAGAGATCTTTCTTATCCTCTGAGAAGTTCACTTGTCCAACTAACGAAATATTCAGTATCTCGCATGAACACAAAAAGTGTATAGCTTCAAGTATAAAAAATATTCCTAGGTATTCTAAAAATTCTGGAACAGTCCATTCTAGAAATTCGGAGGGCGATGCCCTCCAGATTCCAGCGTCGAGAGAGATACGGTGGATGAAGAAAAGCATCGACACGTTAACAAAGTCTGTTTCCACGAGTCGTTTTGCTACGTGCAAAAGTAACATGCACAATTTTCAATAACGAACATACAAAGTAACGATACAAAAATATATAATATAAAAATTCGCGTCAGAAGTCCTCGTATTACGAACGATCTTTTCTTCCAGATCTCATAACAAAATATTCCTAACGATTTGAAGACAAGCGTCCTCTCCTAATGTTACCGCGATATCATTCGATGACATTCCAATTTCGTAATATTTCTAATAACATCCCGCCGTTAAGTACAGATTCACCCCCTTGCAACTGGTTTGCGGACCATAACGAGCGACCGAGCCGTATACAACAATTCGTCGCTTCCTTGAATGATATCACCGGATCGAAATTACTAAGAAGCAACGAATTTATTATGTTACGTTTCAATATACTTAAAACTGAGAGAATATTGCAATTTTGGAACAGAGAGTTCTCGACATGCACATTCCAGCGCAAGAGGTTAAGTCGATACTTTTTCGACTCTCGAGTTTCCTTGTAGCAAACTATTTGTGAGAAACAAATTTCACTGATATATCGTTCGTATCGCCAAAAAAAAAAAAAAAATAAAAAAGAAAAAAGAAAACTAGGTGCGCCAATACCTCTCTTTGACCGACAGTATATACACATCACGCCAAAACACTGTTGTAAATCAATCGCGGGAGAAAACTCTCGACGATCATAAACCGGCACAGTTACACGACACGTGGAAAACGAGCGCGGAATTCTCGATCGTGTCGGTACACTTCTTTTCTTTTATTTTTTTTTTTTTCTTTTTTTTTCGCGCGGCTCGATCGAAAATAGACGAGAATTCCGATCGTGCACGGATCGTAACGTGCGCGTACATACAATAGTACGCGTGTCGCACGCGAATATACGCGAAAAGGGATCGAACAAGAGGGGGAGAGAAAAAAAAAAAAGAAGAGATATAAAGGTCGTTTGCAGGAATTCCAAAGGTGCAACGACACCTCGTGTGCCGGGCGTGACACGAGGATCGATAGCTTTGTTTTGAAAGCCACTGTTCACAGAGCGGACCGTGACCAATCAACCAGAATGTACGGAACGATGTTTTGACATGGCCAACCTGCTAAGTGGATTTTTATGATCCACGTTGGGACAATGCTGTCCGAGAGACACTGGTGTTTCAATGTTCCACCATAACCCGACGACAATCCAATTAAGATTCTTGGATTTTGTTTCGTTGAGAAACGAGCACGATTTCCGCGTGTTTGCAAGTTCCCTTGCCATCGAGAAATTTGCAGATTGAAAATTAGAATCGCTAGATAGCGTTGTCAAACGGAAGAAAGCGTTTTGTCAAAAGAGCAAATAACAATTTAATAACGTAACTCTTTAATATTTGACATTTAATAACGTTACTCTTTTTATATTTGACATTATATGGGAAAAGATAATAATTGTGTATGGAACAGACAACAATTGAAAAATTTGAGTACAACAATCAACATTGAATGGAATGAAGTAAAATGGTATTGAAATAACATTTGAATAAAATTGAAAACAATTTGAATGTGATTTAATAATCGAATCACCAAACAAATCAGATTACGTTCGAAATTACGATGTAATTTTCAATTTTATCGTTTGTCTCGATTATACTTATTGCTCAGTTTGAAGTTTCTTTTTCAATAGAGCGGACGTACGACGATACTTCATAAGCCAAGATTAGCATTATAGGTGCGCTTTAGCCAGATGTATATAGTTATTCGGGTGTTCATTTAAGCGATGCAGTGTAGAACGTTTATTATAGACATCGTAAGAACTGTAGAACGGAGTCGATTGCGGTTTTTAGGTTGACAAGAGCAGTATGGATGACGTCAAACGCTGGGATATGTTACGCAATCGCGAGGAATTGAGTTTCTTGTTTTGTCGACGGGTAGAAAAAGAGTATCTGGGTTTAGATAAGTCAAGTGCAATTGATTCTACCTTCCGGTGTTTGCGTGCAGCCTCAATAAAAATTCTACCCAGTGCGTTAACAAAAAAAAAAAAAAAAAAAAAATAGTGCATCGCCACGTATATTCTATAGTAGCAACATTTCTTTTTTAAATAAAATATCTACTATGGTCAGAATTTTGATAACTCAACTAATATTTAATAAAACATCTACCATGGCCAGAATTTCGACAACTATTTTGACAAGCTGTTCGGATTGTTGAAAAATACAAATTATAAATCCACCTTTGGTTAAAGTAAAAAAAAAAAAAAAAAAAATAGTGCATCGCCACGTACATACGTATATTTTACGAAAATTACACTGGTAGCAGCATTTCTTTTTTAAATAAAATATCTACTATGGTCAGAATTTTCATAACTCAACTAATATTTAGTAAATTTAATAAAACATCTACCATGACCAGAATTTCGACAACTATTTTGACAAGCTGTTCGTATTGTTGAAAAATACAAATTATAAATCCACCTTTGGTTAAAGTAAAAAAAAAAAAAAAAAAAATAGTGCATCGCCACGTACATACGTATATTTTTCGAAAGTTACACTGGTAGCAGCATTTCTTTTTTAAATAAAATATCTACTATGGTCAGAATTTTGATAACTCAACTAAAATTTAATAAAACATCTACCATGGCCAGAATTTCGACGACTGTTTTGACAACAAGCTGTTCGAGCTGTTGGAAAATATGAATTATAAATCCACCTTCGGTTAAAATAACAATTTTATATATTAGTATCTATTCCCTAATTAAGAGATTAATAGACAATACAGAGAGTTTGGAATTATTTAAAATGTTGAACGTTCTTACTCCTTAGGCAAGAGGAAGACTCACTCCTTCTCCTATTTGAAAACTCATTAATCCAGTTGTGACATTAATTGTTTGAGATGTTGAACGTTCGTACTTACTCTTTGGCAGCACTCCTTCGCCGTTTGAAAAGTCGTTATTTAATTGATCACGGATCGACGTGACGTCATATTCAATAAATCGATAGTGGTAGGTTCGGTAGCAGTGGTATAATAACAGCATCACAATGAGTCGTTTCGAGAGTCGACTCGCGTTGCATTGCCTAACGCCCGGTACGTAAAGTTGCAAAAACGGTCGAGATTTATATCTCGTAATTCATTTGCAAGGTAATGAAACCTACTCACGTCGAAAGCAGTTTCTTTTCTTTTTTTTTTTTTTTCTTTTTCTCTTATTTTTCCCCTCAACTGGTTGCGGGTATTAATAAATACAAATAGACGTTAATTATCTCGTTCGGTGTTACAAATGTAAATGAAACTCTCGTTCGAAACTGCCGTTTGATAACTATTTTCGAGTACCATTTAATTTGTCTCTGCGAGAGAGCGATTAGAAATGATCAGAAGCGAAAGGAAAGATATACGAGATATTTCTTAATTCGCGAGGAGGAAATTTGAACGTTTTATTTTCGACGTGCGTAGGTACAGTGTGTTTCTGTTTGTTTCCGTGGGCGTACACGTGTTCCACGAACAGAATTCGTACTAACGTAAGATTCATACTTTTCTGTAATAAGATCAAAGTGTAAGATTTATAGAAGGAAAAGGATTTATACATTTTACTAAAAATCATTCGAGTCTGTGAAAATACACAGTATACTTACACAGGGTGGTCACTGAAAGACCGAATGATATAAAACAGAAATAACTTTTTCCAAACACATGCTTTCTTAATTTTTTATTATTCTATTTGGAAATATAACTGATGGATTCTTTTCAGTATTATGCGTGAAAAGCAACGTCCCCCAAATGACCACCATTATCTCGCTCGCAGGTAAAAAAGATTGAAAATGAACAAGTTAGTTTAGTTTCTCAGTGTGCCACCCTGTACAAGCACATGTTGTTTAAATTTTTCATTATTTTATTTAAAAATATAATTAATGGAGTTTTTCAGTATTTTTTTCTATGACCTACAAGAAAAAAAAAAGAGAATATGAACGAGTTGTGACTTTTTCAAACCCTTCGGTTTCTCAGTGTACCACCCTGTACAAACAAATGTTGTTTAAATTTTTCATTATTTTATTTAAAAATATAATTAATGGATTTTTTCAGTATTTTTTTCTATGACCTACAAAAAGAAAGAAAATATGACATAAAAATATATATATATAATATATAATGTATAATATATCTAATATATAACACATAATTTAACACAATATATAATATATATAATATATATAATATATAGTATACACAATATAATAACAAGTTGTGACTTTTTCAAACTCTTCAGTTTCTCAGTGTACCATCCTGTATATTAAGAAAAAAAAAAAAAAAAAAAAAAAAACTGCGAGAGCATTCTCAGTCTCAAAAAAGTAAAAAAAGTAAAAAGAAAAAAAACTCATGAGATATTCCCCCCCTGACGACCAGCATCAAAATTCCAGTCAACGTAACGACCAACGCCCTGGAAGAATCTCCGCGTCGCAAGAGAGGATCCTCGCAGGAAGGGGAGGGGGAGGAGACGCGAGGCGACGCGATCGTAGGAGCTTTCGATAGGCGCGATGCGCGCGTGGATGTCGCCGCGTGTTGTTTGCACACGGAGTCGCGAAGGAATTGAACAGCGGCCTACGGTGTAGGTACACGCGGTAGGTCGTAGAAGGACGTGGAGGTAGAGCACGAGGTACGTGTAGAAGAAAGGTAGCCTGCCGGAGGGGCGATCGAGTAGCCGTCGAACAACCGCGGATAAACGCGAGAGACAAGACCGGTGGAAGAAAGACCGAGATGGAAAGTCAAAGAAAGTTAAAGACAAAAAAAGAGAGAGAGAGAGAGGAGCGACGTTACTTATCGTTGGAGCAAAATACAGCGAGAAAAGAGAGAATACGAAAGTATGAGAGAAAGAGAGTGTAGAGAGAGACCACTCTGTGTAGTGGTTTCGCAGCGTTACAGTGGAGGGGGGGGGGAAGAAAGGAGAGTCGGAGAGTGTTGAGATAGGAGAAAGACAGATAGAGAGAGAAGTTAGGCGGCGCCTGGTATGTGGCGCCTTCACTGGCGTCGGGCCATCTTTTATTCTGCCATTACGAAGCGTCAACACGTATCTTATATAGGCAAGGCATGGTTGGAGAGCCTCGGAAAACGTTTCTCTGCATCGTGTGCGCGTGTGTTCTACACACGCCTACGCTCTATCTTTCTTCTTACAGTGCGTGCTGCTACTTTCCATAAGTATACGGAACGCTTTGATGGTAACGACGGTGGTTGAGTTTCAGAAGGATGAATTAATATTTGTCATCTTTCTTTCTTTCTTTATTTGGACTTGATAAATTATGAGTTAATTGAAGAAAAAAAAGAAAAAAACATAGCAACGATTTGCGTTTCGTTGGCATTGTGTTTTATGCCGCAACGAGAGGCGAAAAATGTTATGCCACCTCATATGTTGTATATCTGCGAATAGTCACAGTACTTTCGTGAAACCATACTCTCAGTTGTGACGATTATAAAAACTGACCCCGTTGCATCTTTCTGCAGACTCGATAGACTGTCGATTTCGATTGTTTGTTAAAGAAACATGGCAATGATGCTTCTCATCGTTATTACATACCGTACAGTGTATATTGTATGTTTTATACTACGACGAGAGGCAAAAATATTCGTCCATAAGTTCCTGTGAATATTCAAATGCTTTCGTGAATCATTCTCTTGTGACGATTATAAAAAAACGACCTCGATGAATCTTTTTGTGGGTTCAGTAGACTGTCAATTTGAATTGTTTATTTAAAAAAACATGGCAGTTTAATTATTATTATACATCGTTTATATTAGGGGTATCAGTAAATAATGACGTTTTTGATACTGTTCGATGCAAAATTTTATTTTGTTACAAATTATTTATTATTTATAAATATTTATTTTTACTATTGTTTGTAAATTATTTTTTTTAATTATCGTCACCAGATGGCAATGTTTATTAAATTAAAAAAGAAAAAACAACATTATTCATGGGCAATCATATCTAATATTTTATTTAACTACACAAGAAGCAAAAATATTCGTCCATAAGTTTCTGTGAATATTCAAATGCTTTCGTGAATCATTCTCTTGTGACGATTATAAAAAAACGACCTCGTTGAATCTTTTTGTGGGTTCAGTAGACTCAATTTGAATTGTTTATTTAAAAAAACATGGCAGTTTAATTATTATTATACATCGTTTATATTAGGGGTATCAGTAAATAATGACGTTTTTGATACTGTTCGATGCAAAATTTTATTTTGTTACAAATTATTTATTATTTATAAATATTTATTTTTACTATTGTTTGTAAATTATTTTTTTTAATTATCGTCACCAGATGGCAATGTTTATTAAATTTAAAAAAAAAAAAACGACATTATTCATGGGCAGTCATACCTAATATTTTATACTACAACGAGAGGCAAAAATGTTCGTCCATAACTCTCTCTGCAACTATACAAAATACTTTCGCGAGCCATTCTCTCATCTGCGATGATTATAAAAAAAAATATGACACCGTTGCACTCAGATTATACTTTTGAACAATAGTGTCGCACACGTTACGTACATTAACTGTTATCGTCGTTCCAACGAGTCTCTTGACCAGAGGTGCCCCGTTTCCGGAAGATGCTGATTGCACCAGGCCTAAGCGCCTCCTCGACAGTTCCAGCTTCTTCACGTTTCGACTCCATTTTTTTTTCCCCTCGATAAATTCGACCGGCTTTACCGCGCTCGATTTCATTTTTTTCTCCCTCTATTATCGACCGTCGCTCTCTTCCTTTCTTTTTCTCTCCCTTCGTTCCGTTTCACCATAAGGCGCTTCTTATCTCGCGACTGCGGATGCATTTTTCTTCTGGTTTCCTCTTCCTGGTGCTTTTGTTGCACCCGTCTTCTTGGAGATTACCGGAGGTTTTCGGGTCGTTTTAAAAGTTATTTGCCCCGTCGTAAACGCTCGAGTCGGCCCTTCTTGCCGAGATCTTTCGTATCCTATAATTTTACGATACGGATATCAATGTCTCGTTCTACGCGGTTCCGTTCTCTTAGATCCCGACGCTGTTTCGCTTTTATATGTTACACTTTGCCACGCATCTCTCCGGTCTTCTTGTACGTTTCTGTCGGGTATCTCCTCTCCTTTAGGGAGCATTAGAGATCGACGTTTGAAACAGCCGATCTCGGATTTTTCCAATTTTTATCAACTACGTTGCGTCACGTCGTTCGCGTAATTTCGTCTGCAATTGATCAAGTTAAAGTGATTTCGATCGAATTTAACTGAACTAGATGTTCAAAGTCTAGGGAATAATTTAATTTTGAACATTAAACGTCTCGTTATTAAATTAACTGAATCCAATTTCATTTCTCTTAGTTGTATAGGTTCTTTTTTAAGTTCATTCTCAATGACGCGTCCCGCCATACTATATTTCTCGTATATTTCTCTTACTCCAAGAGATTATTCATCTTCGTGCGTCGAGCCATTTCGTCATCAAAATAACAATTCAATTTTCAACATTCGACGGCTCGTTATTGGAACCTCTCGCGCTGGAATGGCCAGTTTCTGTACCCAAATTATAATATTTTCACAGTTTTAAGTATATTTTAAGTATAACCCAGGCGAAGCAAATAATAAATTCATCACTTCTCAGTGAAAAGGAAGTTTCTATCCAGTAATATGTCGATGAATTCAAAAAAGGAAACGAATTGTTACATATACGGCCCGGTCACTCGTTATGGTCCGCAATCGGATTTGCCAGGCGCAAGTGGTTAAAATCCAGCTAAATTCTCGATCCGCTCCTCTTTTTTTTTTTTTTTTTTTTTTTTTTCATTTCCTCCTCAACCCGATCTAAACCCAACCCATTATCGTTTCTCTTTCTTTTTTTTTTTTTCCAGTTTATTCCCAGCGAAACGCGCCGTACTTCTCGCTTCTTTTTCGTTCCAAGATTGCTCGTCATTTCGCGCGCAGTCTGTCCTAGAGCAGCTGTTTCGAATTCATCCCGAACGTATTAAATTGAAGCCGAGCGGATCAACAGCAATTTCCGCGGCGGCGTTCTAACCGACACGGTTTCCCGGTAAACTCTGAATGATGATCGTACACATTTCTCATCCGCGCACATTGGCCCGTGCACGATTTCGTAGTTCTGTGAATGAATGTTACACCACGGCTTCTTTGAATTATCGTCGCCGCGAAAATTGATGTTAAAATCATCGCGAGATCGAGGATGAAATTGAGGTTGCCGATTCCTCTCGGTTCTTTTCCACGTTTCGTGCACATTGCACGCCAAAAGTATAAGCGATTTTATCCGTTCCCGAAGAGAAATACCTACGGCTCGTTTTCTAAAAATCTAGCGCGTAATTAAATTTATCCGTAAACCCTCTCTGTTCATGGAACTACGTACGTGTGACGTGCTGTTACAAATTACGGTTCTGGCAACGTCTCTCAAGCCATTTCTCTTGGCCAACGTTACATTTTATACGTTATGTGCACGTCTCTCATTATCCTGGTACATAGGTGCTGTACAAATAGTTCGCCGAAGTTCTTTCAAGAGAAAACGCTCTGAGTTGTTGCCTTTCTCTCTCTCTCTCTCTCTCTCTCGAAGCCGGTGATTTTACGTGACGGTGTACAACGATAAATATAAAGCGCGACAGTATTTGTGGAAGTATTATGTCATACGTAGATATCGTTTATCATAGGCAGATATATTTCTTTCTTTCTTTTTAATCAAATGGCCTCTTCCCTCTTTTGAAACTAAAAATATCCGTCTCTTTTGTCCGAATATCCTGACCGAGTACAATTTTAAGAAGATTCAACGTTCTTTGAAATTAATCAAGAAGAACAGTAGAAATTTATTTGAAAAAAGGAGATCTCGTAAAGACAGACGACGTATTAGCAAAATCTGTTTTCATAAATAATTCACTATGCGGGAAAATTTGAAAATTCAGAGAGTCAAGAAAGTATCGACGCGCTGGTAACTCTGGTGCTTAAATGACGAAATGTTATCACGTGAACATTAGCGAAGAATGCTTGTCTTTAGACTATTAAAAAGTTTGAAAAATTATTTTGTTCAATGATTGAAAATATTTTATATTTTATTCAAACCGTAGACCTTCTCAAAAAGAACTCCGTGTCAATGTCTTTTCCATTCTCGATCTTTTCCATTACTTCTATTATTATTCTATTAGATTAGGGGTACCCACAAATAATATCGTTTTTTGGTACTGTACAAAATTCGTATTATTTTATTTAAGAGTTAATACGGTTTTAATTTATAATATAATTTGACAATAAGCACGTTAAATGTCAATATATTTAATTAGAATATAGGTGCGTTATAGTGAATTAAATTATTAAATCACATTGTTTAAATTTAAGGGAAAAAACATTATGGATCTCTGATATTGTTAAAAATTGCTACTGTGCTACTTTACTGGAAATTACTAGAAATTTTCTACTTTTATATGTAGTAAATTGTATTTATTCCATTTATAATTATATTAATATTTATTTTATTATATTATATTTATTATATTTATAATTATTATATGATATTTGATGGAAACAGATTTTGTCAATGCATCGTTTGTTATCACAAAAATATTGCAGGTAAAACTTCTTTGATCTATTCTCAGAACCAAATCTGTTTAATCTACATAAGGAAAATTCTTTTCTAATTATCAACCAATTGCTAACAACTTCTCTAATGTAGAAGAACCATAATCAATTCTACAGAACGCAGGTACATTGCTCTTGACGGTAAAACAAAAGGAAGGAAACAGCGACAAAAGCATCGAGAGACATTTATCGCGCGCATTTCGCGAAAACAACTCGCATTGCGTAACACCTACGCAAAAAGCGTTTCCTCTTCCGCGTCTATTTCAATACTAATCGCGCGAAGCGTTCCTCGCGATGGCACCGTGTCCCGGCGCACGAACCAACGTGAAAGGTAATGACGATGGCTCGTGGTATTAGAACCTACATTCCAACGGTGGCCCATGTGAAAGAAGCCTTTGTGGCCGAGAATCAATCAACTTCTAGATCAATGATGGCGAACCTATGACCCGCGGGCTTTTTAAATGACCCACGCGTTGATTTTTATAAACTTATCATCGTGTATATAAAAGAATTTTAATTATTTTTCGAACCCCTCTTTTCAAAAGACGTTAAGAAAATTACAAGTGTTCGGTTGGAGCTTAAAAGCGAGAAATAAATGCATAATTGTGTTTTATGGAGGATTTACGACTTGGTTATGTATACATATAGGTATTTCAAGTAATTTTGAATGTAATACGAGTGTCCAAAAAATTTTATACAGCGCTTACGATTAAACGGATGTGATAAACACTAAAAAAACACACTAGATCCCATTCTCAGAATGGGTAGATTTGCTAGTTTTTTTTTTTTTTTTTTTATATAATGAAAGAGAAAACGGACAATAAAAAATATTAAGAAATAAAGTATATATATCTAATGTATAGTGCAGGGGTGACTGGGCACGATATCACCCCTTTTATATC
The DNA here is from genome assembly GCA_036937485.2 of Tetragonisca angustula. NCBI lineage: Eukaryota > Metazoa > Arthropoda > Insecta > Hymenoptera > Apidae > Tetragonisca > Tetragonisca angustula. The sequence continues at coordinate 978,683 of JAWNGG020000085.1, read as the reverse complement.
AATTTTTTGACGTCGACATTTATTTTTTGCTCCTCATTTACAAAAGTAGAAATTGTAAACGTAGACTTTTTAGAGGATTGCAAAAGTGAGAACCAAAAAAAAGGTAGTTTTTAACCATCCTCCCCTGCCCCTTTCCAAGTGACCCACGAGCTAGTATTAAAAAAAAATAATGAACAAAATTTGATCTACTTCTCGAAAAGGTTTGGGTCGCCGTCACTGTTCTAGATAATCGCGAATCAATGATCTCTCGATACAATCTTCGATCTTTTCATTTGGAAAAAAGGGGGTTACGGTTATTTAGACTTGGGGAACGAAATATTTACATATTTATGCGAGAATTTCGTGGACCTGCTGATGGTAAATTAATATATTAAAATAAATTACATATTATAATTAAGATATTGATATATTTAATGTGTCGATGAATTAAAATATATTCACGTCTGACAATAGTGAAATTATTTAATCCCCGTACGGAGTTACGAACAAATAAATTTGGATTGAATTGTGATTAAATTAAATTCGTGTATTTACAGGAAACGAGCACAAAATTCAATGCAACGTATTATTTCGGTCATCTTTTCGATGTAATTTTTATTTATTTTCTTCTGCACGTGTAACACGAGTGATTTTAACAAACAGATCTCTCACATTTTTCACATTGGAAACACCATTTACATTTGATAGAATTCTTATTTTTCGAGAAAATTTGTTACCAATTATTTTCTTTTTCGCAAAGAGTCTCGACGTTTGCTGTATGTTCGAGGATATGAAAATGTTTCAGTCTGAATTGATAACAAAGAAATGGGAATTTATAATACTTATTTTGGCCCAATTTTCACACGCTGATCAAAGACACGAGTTGGAAAAGAATGAAAATTCGCGTTGAAAAATGAAATAGTTTAGAAATGGTCAGAGTTTAGCGGAATATTTTAGTATTATATTGCAGTTGAGAGATACGAGCTATGTTGCCAGTACTGCTCGTGTTTCTCATATTTATCATACTTTAACGATACAAACAGAAAACAATTTATTAGACATGCTCCCCGTCCCATGTTTCTAAAGTAACGCCACAATACGGATAATTCTTATACCAAATAAAAAAAAACTTGATTTCAGTTTGTAATTGTTACTCGAGATTACAGTTGTACATTAAAAATAAAGGAGAAACGTAAGAACAGATGCTTTGACTTTGACTTGACTTATTGATATTGTAATTTATCACATCATTCCAAATCATTGCAATTTGCTCTATAATTTATCCTAATAATCCGCTATACTTGCTATGATTTATTACGTAATTACAAGAGAAAATACTTAACAAGAAAGAACATTAGAACAGTAGAAGTCGTAAAGTTCGATATTAAAATCGATTGTGATAAAATTGAAACCGTGCTATCATTAAAGATCTCTTCTCGAGTGATATTCATTTACGAAAAGAGGAAAAGAAGAAAAAATCCCCTCCCCCTGATTATACTGACGAACATAACCAGCGGTCAGTGAGGAACGCACGATCTGGAAGATAATGTTCATGTAAAGTGAAAACGTTCCATGGTCAGAGGTCTTGGTCCCTTGAGTACTCGCCTCAAGGCTAGCTATACTAGCTTCATATCTTACTTGGTCGTCGTCGTCGTCGTCCAGTTTCTCTAAGTTTCCGATTACACGCAAGAAAATGATTCCTAGTTTACTATCTGGCTTGGTTCTAGATACTAACTGAGATTGCAGAGATCGATTGCCGAGGAATTAGAAACAGAGAAGAAGCAATTTTCATCGCTTCTTGCGGTGCCATTTCTTTTTTTTTTTTTTTTTTCTTTTTCTTTCGCGCCTCTCTGACACTGGCGATCGATTAGATTCGTGCGCTGAAATGCCGAAGAAATAAATTTCCTTGAAGTCGGTCTCGACTGCACGATTCTTCCGTTGTGTGCGTGTCGCTGGGAAACACACGTTGCGAACACCTCGGTGACACGTTAGTCAGCCAGCAATGTACTTTTACCGTAATTGAGCACTAGGAGGAAGAATAATAAACAGTTGCAAATTAATAGCAGTTGGGCTGGTGGTCGCTGCAATTCTCAATCAAACGAACGTCTCAAAGCAATTCGCGCGCTGCTCGCTTCGTAACGTCAATCCGATCTCAGAGAACTATGCTGGCATCGCCGGCTATATCGATCTATAACGTTCGCAATTTGTATCGCGTGCAATCCGATCGTATCATTTCACTAGTTATGAATCATTTCCACGCAGGAATCTCAATTACCGTGTATACATTATCCTGCGTGTTGTTTCTTAAACCCAGTCCATTCCAATTGGCTGGTCCGTTTAAACGCCGTAACGTCGACAATCAAATTTTCTGTTTGCTGAAAAATCTCGCGAGCGATCATAAACACACGCGTTAGAGTGTCCAACTGTCAACCGGATTTCGCGTATATTTAGTTGGTGGCTAAATACGAAACTGCGGCAGGTACCTAAATTCTAGGAATTTCTTTTAAATCAAGCTATTACCTAAGGCGACTATTCTTAAAGTCCACCGCTCGGAACAATTAGCACGACGTTATTAGATAATTTTGGAAGAGTATTTGGCATTAAAATAATACGTTTATTTTTAACTCGAAAGACGGAAGCCCCAGGTAAGAGAGTTTTCCCAGCTCGCAGAGTTGGTCGTCGAGTGCTCGTGGAAACTCGCCACCAATGATTATTCCCGGTTATTCCCATTCAATTGGGAATCGCATATTTCGCATATATGCGTCTGGTCGTTCCACGAGCATTCCCGGAACAGAAAATCGTATCACCTCCAATCGCTCGCCTCGTTCGACTCGTAAATCTCGTGGATACACGCTCGCGAACAATCTAACGTTTCACGTCGCGAGCCGGGGATTCCTCGTGGAGCAGCAGCAGCGTGTGTGTCCGAATGTGGGAGTGGTGTACTCGTGTCGGCAGCTGGGTCCCGTCAACAAAACGAAACGACAGGATCTCCAAAACGGGACTACGCAGCCGCGTTGATTACACAGGCGCGGCCGGAGCGTGCGTGTAATTTTAGAAAGGCGCGGCGAAACAAACGACGAGAACGACAGTGTGCCCTGTTTGATCCGTCATTGGCTGCAATATAGGCGCCACTGGCCGCGTGTACATCTACTGTTATCACGAGTAAACACCGGTTGGCTCCAAATTCTCTCTCTCTCTCTCTCTCTCTCTCTCTCTCTCTCTCTCTCTCTCTCTCTTTCGTCGTGGTTCCTATCGTCCCGGCTGTTCAATTAAACGCGCAGTGCACACACGGCGGCGCAATCTGCCTCGTACCCACGGAGGGAATTCTCCTTGCAAGGTGACCGACTGATTTTCCTGGTGATATCGAGTGTCCGAACGACGACGAGAGACCCGGCTCTCTTTCGTAAGAGCGGAAAGTTTCTCGAGGGCTTTACTTATCCAGACGGCGTTTTCGTCAGAGACCGAATCGGTACTACGGATACCGGTAAAATACCGGTATTTTTAGGTTACTGTTCGATTACGTTTGATGAACGATGTTAAGTCGGTAGATGTGTTTCGGTAAATAAAATATTAATATATTAGAAAAGGAAAAGGAGGCAGTGATTAAATGTTTTCATAAAGCTGCCGATAGTAAATTCGATGACGCTTATACACGTATCCTTTATTATTTCTAATAGTAATTCGTCGTTGTATCTCCATGCAATGTCAGCCACGATACTCTTGCTTGATTTTAAAAGATGACCGATTTCTCCATACGTTTTCCCCTTTTCTCGGTGAAAAATGACTAATCGTCGTACGTCGATAAATCGAAAGAGGAGTTGAAACAACGATTAATCGTAGAATGGAAGAACATTTCGCTAAATTACCTAAAAAAAATTACTGTATATGCCTGAGCGTCTGCGATATATTATTGAAGTTAAGGGGCTACCTAACAAAATGTTAATTATCGTTAACAATTTTCAGATTCAAATATTGTAGTTCCTCAAATGTCCGAATATTTTTGCCACGCTGCATTTCGACACAGTTCAGTTTATTGTTTGATATTAAGAAAAGTATGTGCAATAAATAAATAAAATTTATGTTACTATAAACTACAACGAATGTTCTGTTATATTATCAAAAAATTAATCCAAATTTACTATTACAAACAACCGAAATCCACAACGATATTTCGAACAGCACGGTGTCCGAATATTAATAAGAGTCACTGTACGTAAAAAATGAAAAATGTGTTTCCGTCGATAAAGCGGTACCACACCGGTATATATTTCGGTATTTTTACCGTTGTGGACATCAAATACCGATAAAATACGTGTGAAAATACCGGTGTGATCGTCTTATATCGGTATTAAAACCGATTCCCCAAATAGCGGTTGTGTTACGATAATATGGGAGCAAATACCGGTATAATACCTAAACCTCACGATATTTCGGTTTCAGTCTCTGGGTATAATACCTAAACCTCAAAATATTTCGGTTTTCAGTCTCTGGTTTTCGTGGCCTGGAACTCGCGCCGAGACATACTCCGGTACTTACCACAGACAACGTTCGCACACGTTCGCATACGCGCGCGTATTATGTAAAGCATTTTGGCGTTTCGAACGTCGCCGTGATTGTATCGATATCGCGTATCGAGACGCGAAAAGAACGAGTTACGTGTTTTATTTGCGGACGTAAAATTGACGTACAACGTGGATACGTGTGGTAATTTTTAAGCACGCGATCTGACTGATTATGCACTTTTGTAAAATACGGTCTCTGCAAAGTATAGGTATAGTAATATCTTGTAGTCTCTGCACAATCGAAAAATATTTTCGCGAGCTGGTGTGTATTTTATCATTTCTTCAAGTTACTCTATATATGTATTGTATATATTATATATATATATATATATTTTTTATATATGTTGAAGAGATTTTGGAAGAACGTGGAAGTTGGCGTATCGATAAAGTTTATTTCAAGACAAATGGAATTTCCAGACTTTACTCCTTCATCTTGATCCCCCGATATTTATCGTGCGTTTGTTTTTGAATTTCGCAGATTCAACTTGTTGCACGCGAGCTGCGCGAAACGTTGCGCGCAGACTTTATGGGTATATCGTAGAAAATATACCTATAAACATAACATACCAATCGGAGGGAGATTTTTCTATCATATCGGTTGTTTCTGTGTAAAAAAATTCATCAAATTGCATTATTTGTCACTTCTAAGACCTCGTGACAACAGATTATGAATAATTGAGTAGAATCCGAGTAAACGAAAGTCGCCATGCGCCATCTTTTATCGTATCGAACTGCGAGTAACAGAGCCTCGATTTTTAAGAAGATTTCACTGACATCACCTTATCATATAACATCAAGCCTACTGCAAACAAACTTGACAAAAGTTTCTCAACGCGTGATGGATCGAATTTCACATCCGATGCTAATTAATAACAAAAATTTACAGTATACCAGGAAGATTAACTCAACGTACGCGTCTTATCATTTTGAATGATCTTGGCTAAATTTTAGCTAAAGAAAAAAAAAGAAATGGAAAAAAATACTCGATGTATCACGCCATCTGACGCCACCTGGAGTCGTGTCTAAATGAAAAATTATTAAATCCTTGAAAACTCGCTCCTTCTTCCTCGCAGCCTTTTGATACAGCCTGTATACAGAGGCGTGCAGGCGGCAAAAACAGGCACGTAGATCGAAAGGCAAACAATCAGAAGTTTACCGTCGGTGGCCGGCTTTCTCGGTGTGCTACGCGTGTCGTTAGGTATGCGACACGTATGGTATACCTACACCGAGGCACACGGTCGTAGAAAGGCCGTTTGAAGGACAAGGGTCATGTCTGACGCCGATATACATACATACATACATACATACATACATACATATATATATATATATATAAACACACACACACACACACACACACACATATACACGCGACATGGTCACTTTTACTGCTTACCTTTACCATGCAACCGCCTGACCATGTGCGTGCGCCTTTTCTTCGCCTCTGTCACGCTCTTGCTCCAACTGCACCACCGTCACACTCGAAACAGTTCCACGAAATCTCTACGCGAACAACCGTCAACCCTTGCAGACCTTACGGTCGGTGAAAGTTCATCTTTGGTTTTCACCCCGAAACGAAAGGTCCAATATGTTTCTGTTTGTTTCTGTGGGCGTACGCGTGTTCCACGAACAAAATTCGTACTAACGTAAGATTCATATGTTTTTTGTAGTAAGATCGAAGTGTAAGATTTGTAGCAGAGAAAGGATTTATACATTTTACTAAAAATCATTCGAGCCTGTGAAAGTACATGGTATACGTACACAGGGTGGTCACTGAAAGACCGAATGATATAAAACGGAAATAACTTTTTCCAAACACATGCTTTCTTAATTTTTCATTATTTTATTTAGAAATAGTTTTATTTAAAAACAACATCCCACGAATGACCACTAGTATCCCCCTCTTAGATGAAAAAGATTGAAAATGAACAAGTTGTGACTTTTTCGAACTCTTCAGTTTTTCATAAATATAAAAAATCCCCCCCACCCCGTGAAAAATTATAAATTGGTCATTTTGAGCACCTCGGTAGTTCTAGTGTTAGCAATATTGTACTCGATAGTTATCGAGCGATGTTATTCAATTAAACGAAGAAAAGATCAATATTACATCTTGCCCTTTTTAACCTCTTGCGCTAGTAACTAGGTTCACGGACCATAACGAGTGACCAAACCGTTATCCAATGATTCGTCTTCTTTTTGAATTCGTCGGTACATCACTGGATAGAAATGACTAAAAAGTGATAAATTCATTACTTTTTTTCCTTTGGTTATGTTTCAATATACTTAAAACTGAGAAAACATTGCAATTTTTAGCCAAATGTTCTCGACGTGTGCGACACGTCGTTCCAGCGCAAGAGGTTAACAACTGCTTTAACCAGTTGCTGATTGCGGACCGTAACGAGTGACCGAACCGTTATCCAATGATTCGTCTTCTTTTTGAATTCGTCGGTACATCACTGGATAGAAATTACTAGAAAGTGATAAATTTATTACTTGTTTTGCCCGGGTTGTATTTCAATATACTTAAAACTCAGAAAACATTGCAATTTTTAGCCAAATGTTCTCGACGTGTGCGACACGTCGTTCCAGCGCAAGAGGTTAACAACTTTAACCCGTTGCGCTGGCAACTGATTGCGGACCGTAACGAGTGACCGAACCGTATCCAATGATTCGTCTTCTTTTTGAATTCGTCGGTGTATCACTGGATAAAAATTACTAAAAAGTGATAAATTTATTTTACTAAGGTTATGTTGCAATATACTTAAAACTGAGAGAATATTGCAACTTTGGGCCAAATGTTCACGTCGTTCCAGCGCATGAGGTTAAGAGCCGCGGGGAAAATTTAGCCCGGTCGCGGTTCCGAGGAGAATTTCGATGTATATTTACGATACGCGTTATCGTGCGTGAAACAACGAACAGCCACTATTAATAACAATTACATACATCAACAGTATGCTGTTTCTTCTCGCATTCCTCGCGATTCTTCGTTTCTCGATAGCAGCGCGTGTACCGACTATACGACCGTGTGCATCGTGCGTACACGCGCACCTACATACGTAACGTAGTTAGCCGGCTTGGCCGTGCCAAGGTTGGGAACCTTATCTAAGCCTAGGGTGTTTGACCCAACTGGGAAAAACACATTAACACACGACGGCTTGCGCTCGATGCGTGCGATCCTTCATTCACGATCGACCACTGCTCCGGACTCGCGAGAAAGTATGCGACTTTTTCTTTTTCTTGTTTGTTTTCTTTTTTTCTTTTCTTTCTCGCTGTGACTGGCTTGGTTTCGTAATAGATTGTGCGGACGGGAGAGTTGAGCCGTGTAATCAGAGTGTTTCTCTGTTCCGCGAAACGGATAGGTACAAAAATGATTGAAATTTTTAGGAATCATTGTTGGAACAATTGTTTAAAGCTTACGTAAAGTGAATCAAGAGTTTTTCTCCTCGGTCAGAAGAAAGTGACACTTCTTTTTCTTTTTTTTTTCTTGTACAGGTTTAAAGTCGCATCGACATATCGATTATTAGTTATTAACGACTAGGTACTTGTGTATATTTTGTAGTATAGATTTATGTCCATCAAAAGTGATCTTTTTCGGATGATTTTGAAAAGTCAAGACAAAGATGGATTCCACTCAAATTTCATGCATTCATACAGAATGTGAGCTGTGACAGATTTTTGACATTTATTGCAAAGGAAAGAGTCAGTCTTCTTTAATTAGATGTTCAAGAGTTATTTTAGCATGTTTTGTCCTTAATCGAGTCAGTTTTTTTTGGAGGTTAATCCATATTTTTTTTCTTTTTTTTTTTTTTTTTTTTTTGTTAATACATTGTGAATCTTTATTCGATTTGATATTGTCCATAGTCGGTTAAATCCATCATTGACGTTGGTTTTTGCATAATCTATAAGTTCTTAACTTGATACTTCTTCTTTCTTGAATTTATCTTAGAATTCACGATTTTTACAAGCATCGTTGCTTTCTTAACCATTTGCACTCTAAATTATTTTTCAATTATCTTTTTTTTGGGGGACGGAGGGCAATTTAAAAATATCGAGTGTGACTCAATATAAGAGTTCCTGTGATAAAAACTGATGTCATACTCGACAAAGGAGTGCAAAGGGGTTAAACATTTCTTCTGAAACATATTTGTTAATTGCGTCGATAGCCTCAGATTCAAGAAGAACGTCAAAGCAGAGAATTCTCTGCTCTATTATTCTATACGCTTCGTTACTGAGGATGTCCGACCATAAGGGAATTATCTACTCAACTCTTTCACGTGCCGTATGATTTTCCTGCTGTTGGCATGCTGCTACGCTATATTTTCCAGTATTATGTTAGACTTGCTGCAGTTGAGCGTAATTTATTTATTGTTCTTCTGTTTGCGAATGAAAATTATAATCAAACACGCTGGATGCTCGCGATCGGGGAAAAATAAGTGTAGGGTTAGCAAGTTGCGAATATCGTGCAAAGAGACACGGTGAAATGTTGCTTCAGTACAAAGGTTCAGTGGAATATTTTAGTATCATGTTACATCATGAACCTGCGAAAGCTAATTAATTATAAGCAGAGTCTATCTATCAAACAACAGTCAGGGGAAATTTGTACACCGAGATCTAACATACTATGCGCTCAATATTTATTAAATGTCTTCCGGTAATTTTGAAGACGTTTTATCGTTTCGTCTTGGTAAACCTAGTTGCTGGTGTCAGCTATCGAGTGACTAGAATCAATTTGGCGATCTTGATAGATCTATCTACGTTGTTTATCTTAAATCTTCTGAAACTTCCGTACAAACATTGTCGCCATTTAAATTTTTGCAAGTAACTACGACGGCACTTTGTGTCCCTCGTTCGACAGAAATGACGAACGAACCTCATTTGGTATTTAGACTCGATGTATTTGATTAAACACATTCTTTTGTTAAATGGACTTAGAAAATTCGAAATTTTCGATTAAAGGTGAAAGTCACTTTCTGCGGAGGCTGCTAACTACAATAAATTCATTTCACGTAGCGACACGTTACTTTGAAAGATAATAGAAAGAAGAAATCTAATAGATAGAGCTGGCGAGATTACGAAACACGTTTTACAATGCGGATTTGTAGGTTTATCGCCAAGGCTGTTCCTGTAGGTCGTGAGAATTTCGAAATATTCCACGATAACTCGACGATGCACTATCTCGGGCAAGCAACGGGCTGGCTTTATCAGCTGGAGGCATCATCTGGGGATCTGTGATTTCACGATCAGAAGGACGACGTGGACGGAACAGATAACCGTTAATCGCGGAAGAAAACTCGGTGAGCCGAGATCGACTGTGTTTAATTCCCTTTTAATTCCCTCTGATCGAGCTTCGTCGATCGCTTCGTGACCATTTCGCCAATACGTGCGCGTCGAATTCAAACAGATGTTTCGTGTTTTCCTCCAAGTTTCGCAATTGTCGATACGGACAGACTCCGAGTATACGATCCGTGAAATTTGAATCGCCCGTGTCATATCGTAATTATGAAATTTGTTTTCTTCTTTAACGTACGTGAATCAGAAAGTCGAAACGAGCTGCTGAATTAAGAGACATATCCTATCCTGGACAATGTAACGTTTGCATTATTAAATGATAGTAAAAATTATTAAAATATTATTAAAATATTGTCAAAATTATTAAAATTATTAAAATTGAAATATGAAAATTATTGAAATTGAAATATGAAAATTATTAAAATTGAAATATGAAAATTATTAAAATTGAAATATGAAAATTATTAAAATTGAAATATGAAAATTATTAAAATTGAAATATGAAAATTATTAAAATTGAAATATGAAAATTATTGAAATTGAAATATGAAAATTATTAAAATTGAAATATGAAAATTATTGAAATTGAAATATTAAAATTATTAAAATTGAAATATGAAAATTATTGAAATTGAAATATGAAAATTATTAAAATTAAAATATTACTAAAATTGTTAAAATTAAAATATTATTAAAATTAAGAGCAAAAATTAATATTAAGAGCATTTAAATTTGTAATTCTTGACAATATCAAGTGTGTGGACATAGATACACATACATATTCAAAAATCAGGGATCACGATTGTTGTGACGTGCTCTTTCGATCGTTTGATAAAACTCTAAGGCTGTCTGGCGACTCGCCAAATTCGGCTCGTCGAATTTTCTGCTGGTAAAGGGAAGGATGGACCGGCAGGTCGATATCGATAAACAAATCGGGTTCAATTTATCGGATGGTCCTCGTCCTCGACTTCTGGCAAACATCTCGACGCGGCTCCGGGCTAATTTCGACGCCGCCACGTGCTTCCTCCCTCTTCCTTCACTCTTTTGTCGACCGCTGAATTTATTAGCAGCCGTTATTTACCCCCTACGAATCTTCCTGCTCCGTGCAATGATTTACAGCCGTTTCTGCGAATTCGCGCCACGAAAACTCGCGGCTTTTTATACACCCCCCCGATGCGACACCCTCGAATCGGAAGACTTTCTAACCGACCAGAAGAGATGGGCTGCTTCACGAAAATAGTCGGGAAATAATCGCGCCGCGCGCTGGTAATTGCTTCTTGGAAAGTTCACCTCTTCGACATAAGAAGCGGTTCGCTCTCCTTTCTTTCGGCCGGACGAAGAGACAGGATGATCTCCATGCATACGTAGTTCCATCGAATCACTCGTGGCTTATCGCGATTGAAATATCTGTCCGTCGTCGATATACTAATCACTGATAATCTTCGTAAGAGACAGAGAGAAGAAACGATGGACTGAGTGAAGAGAGGGAATAGGTTATGAAACAAGCCTGAAGAAAATTCATGCCCGTGGCATTACGGTTTCGTGGCCTCGCGGAGCACTAAATACACTAGCCTCCTTTCTCGTCGTCTTTTGCCAGACGATTCGCAACGCGCGATTCATAATCAATCGACCTCGAGTGAACCGTGGGCCTGTCTCGTCCGGGCGCAGAAAATTTTCCTAACGGTGCAAGAAAATCGTGAACGATCGCGAATACCCCCCGAAGGAATCGATCTCTCCGGCTGCATACCAATTGCCATAAGTAGCAGTAGCGGTCGCGCGGAAACCGTGTTCTCGCAGTGTGCAAAAATAACCGTGTTCCGAGGCACGAAGTACAAGCATGTACTGCGCGAAGTATGCAACGTTCTCAACCTGGCGGTCTGAAAAATGGAAATTGTTCTCGAATTATTTCTAGAAAACGTTTCGTCACGAGGATTCGTTTCGTTTTTCTTTCTTTTTTTTTTTCCGCCGCAGCCACCGTTGAAATATCTCTAAACGGAAGTCGGTCCTTCAAGTAAAATCGCTAGACGTATAATCTGGTCGGAGGACGTGAAATGACACAGCAGCGCCGCGGGTACACAAACGAGGACAGTTAACTGCAAGCTGCAGCTGAATTCCACAATTGCTCTTTTATCGTGATCTTCAGAGCACCGGCCAGAATTGCTTTATTACAGGGCTCAATTTGCTTTCAATTTTCCAGAGTCGCTCGCCGCGACATCAGAGACCGCGATACGAATGTTGAAGAGAGTGTGTGCTGGTTGCGCGAGCTCATTAGCCTGTAATTTGTCAGGCTTCGTTGGCAACCGCACGCAAATTGTAGAAAAGAAAGGAAAAAAGAAGAAGAAGAAGAAGAGATACGTCGTAAGAAAGGAAACTATTTGTCTCAGTGTGATACTGGAAACACGCGAAAATGTCTCGTTCGAGAGTTGAGAATTGAAATTCAGAGTTAAACAACGATAACCATAATTAGAAAATAAACGAAACGAGATTGCTGAGAGGTAGTAGCCTCGAAAGGGACGAGAACAAAGTTAAAGTAGGATAAGGACATTCAGTAGCAACGTAGATAGAAGCTCGCGATGTTAGTAGGCTATATCTTGGCGAGACGTCAGGATTAAGTATCCATTTATCACCTAGAAGGGTACAGCTTTATTGCAAACGCGGCGAATGAGCTTGTACAGCTCATAATATTTCACGTGGTGGGTTGCCACGTATCGAATCAACACGTAGCCCGAGATCATCGTGCGATTATTACTATCTCGCGGCCTGTTGTTTATGAGAGATTCTCGTCCCGGCTTGAAAATATTTAATTCTTGCATATCATAGACCACTTTCTTTTTTTTTTCTTTTTTTTTTTTTAATGAAATTTGAATCCTGGAAACTCTAAACGAACTCGAGGCTCGCGATGTTTGAAAGTTTGACGAGTTTCTGAAATTTCCTCGCGAGCGTCAAACAAACTGTAACGCGATAGTTTAATAAATATCCTGTAAATAATACTAGTGGATTTATTAAATCACTCTGTTGCGAGAACGATGCGAATGTAGCAGCAATGTCGGACACTGCACGGCTGCGGTAATAAAAAATACGAATATCTGCGAGTAATTAAGGGTTAATAGTGCCTCTGTACTCGTATTTTGTTTCCGCGATAGTCTTACAACGCCGTTGGTAATCGATGAAACTGATCTCGGCATGCGAGGCTCAATAATGACAAGCACAATGTTGAATAGCCGCTGAATTATTGATAGTTGAAGTTGGAATGAACGCAAACAGTATTTATGAACGTTGTGATGTAATGGAACGCATTAGGCTGTTGCAGGCCAAACAATTGAATTCTTAATAAAACTTTATTACGATTCATTTGATAAACACGCTGTGATTTCTAGATTTTTTAGGCAAGCTTGACACGACAATTTCTGACAGGATTTTTTTCTTTTTTTTTTTTTTTTTCATTTTTTACTTTGCAAATAATATGTATCACAGTAACAAAACAAAACTGTGCGATAATGTTATCCATTGATTATTTGCACGATATCGATGTGTATTACAATACGGGCTATCTTATGTCAGTGTTGTGGAATAATTTTGTCACGTGCAATTAACATATTGCTGATTCAGTGATTCGGATAATTGGCCCATTCAGACATCACAGTGTTTCGCCTCCTTGAATTTATTAAACTTGTATTATAAAGCTTGCCATACGCACATTGGATAGAACAGCTTGAGAATAAAATGTTCCATGCCAAAATGTATATTTCACGAATAAAAATAAAATTTCCCAAATATCGTGATTGTTGGTCGAGTCATCGATTTAATTTGAACAGCGGGCTATATACAAGAAATTGTTGCAAACGTTGTACAACAATGTTGGCTTTATCCGGAAATAATTTACGCGTAGTAAAGGAAAACTGATCCTTGAATCTGTTTTTTATTAAACAAAGAGAAAAAGAAAAAAAAGACTGTTTCGCGACAATCGCGAAGGAACACATCGCGTCAGTTAAATGTCATTTCCCTTCCAGGAAAGACCAACGAAAAATCGAAGTTAAATATTACGTGTACGTGTTCTCAGAACACGCGTGTAATCTCGGCTGTGTTTTAAGCTTCGATCAGACATCGACTTTCGGAGAACGATAAATTCCTATCGGTATCAACGTAAGAAAGGGAAGAAACGCGATTCAGTGAGACTATCGTCTTGCCACGCACGTTGAGAATATTTTAGCCCAATGTTGCAATATTTCCTCAGTTTTAAGTGTACTTGAACAATAGATTTATTACTTCTTAGTAATTTCTATCCAGAATTCAAAAAGAAGACGAACTATTTTATACGGTTTGGTCACTCGTTATGGTCCGCGAACCAGTTACTAGCGCAAGAGGTTAAGATTGGCGTTCGTGGCGAGCGCCATGGGTTGAAAAGCTGGCTGTGGACGATCCTCGTAGACGGGCACAAAAATTCGTGGTTCGCCGCGACGACGACGACGACGACGACGACGGCGACGGCGGCGACGGCGGCGGCGGCGGCGGCGACCGACGCGACAAGCGTCCTTGCTCCAACCACTCGCGCTACTACCGATGACGTAATCGTCGCGATACCCCGCAATCTTGGCGCCGCGGTAAACTCGTAATATCTATTTTTATCTGTGTGTGGTGGAAGCAGGGGCCCCGCCCGTGCTCTACCTCCCCCCTTCCCACCCCTTCCACACTAGAGAACGTGGTACTGTTCGACACACCCGTGTTCCACCGTCGCCTTCTCTTCTTCCTGACTTCTTAACCTCTAAATTCAGCCTCCGCGCGGAATGACCGGTCTCGACGAGTCTCGTCGCGCTGCCCATCCTTCTCGTTATCATCTCCAAGCTTCTCGTTGCCTTTCACCGTCTATCTCGGACGAGAGACCTCTCCTTGCCTCGTCGCGAGCAGTTTTCAAAGTTCGTTTCCCGTTTGGCAACGGGATCGCCACGATTCGATTGGGAATTACGCGGGCGGCCGGTAATTGAGCGAGGTATCTTACCTACCGCTGGGAAGCGTTGGAGTGAGATAAGTTCGCGGGTTTATTGAAAGATGGCGTAAACACGTTCCCGATCGGGGAACAGGTTAGGATAGGTTCGGACGTCAACGTGTCGGTGCGGCGACACGTTAATTATAGCAAAAAAAAGTTACGATCGATTTATTGGCCGAGCCCCGTTTCGTCCTCCGTGTTTTTGCATATTTAAAAGCGTTTTCGATGTTCGTTTTTCTTTTTTTTTTTTTTTAAGAACCGTCTGATAAAACGGCGCCAATCAACTCCACCTGCGGGCTCTCCGCGTCCTTTTATCTGGCTGCCAGGCGTTCCCGATATCCCCTTGAATGTCGAACCGGTGTCCATTAATCATCGGCTAAAACGAACCAAATAAACACGATTTGGTAAATCTTCGCGATGGCTAAATCGGGCATCGCCGACCGATAGACGAGAGTTCTTTTACGACGTCTTTTATCTGAGTTATTGACATAGAAAGTTACCGAGCAAATACTTTGTCGTTCGCATTAAAAATTTTTTTTCTCATGTATATCTGCTCAGCCATATATATATATATATATATATATATATATAGAGAGAGAGAGAGAGAAAGACCATGATATTGTTTTATTTAAATACTGTATTTTAACTATATTTAAATATAGTTAATATATATAAATATTGTATTTTAATTATATTTAAATTTAGTTAATATATATAAATATGGTATTAAATACTGTATTTTAACTATATTTAAATATAGTTAAAATACAATATAGTATAACTATATATAACTATTGTATTACTATACTGTATAACTATATACTATACTAATGTATAACCAAGTACTATACAATACTACTGAAGTACTAATATATATATATATAGAAAAACTATGATTTATTCTTTTATTTAAATACTGTATATTTTATTTAAATATTATATTTTAAATATATCTATATGAAAAGAATTTGCGTTTGCAGAAAGGTCCTGACGATTTTGAGGTTGACGAGCCGAAAGTTCCTCTCGATCGTATCCTCTCCCATAAATATGTGTAACTTCTGGCATTCTGCGCCGCAGCGTATTCTTTTTCCTTTCTCCTTGTCTACTCTCGAATCTGGCGCCGTCGTCATCCCCACGACGGCCGTCGAGACGCGTGGGACTTTCCGGCGACAAGTCCTTTATGATACCGCCCGTACGCCCGCAGCCTCTCGCCGAATGAACACTTTTACCAAGAAAAAAAGAAAGAAAGAAAGAAAGAAAGAAAGAAAGAAAGACTCCCCGTTAATGACAGATCTCATCTCGTTCCGTGGCACGCCTGTGTATCGCGTTTCGTGGAAGTTCTTCATAAAAACGGTAGATTAAATTCTTTGATGCCCACGCTATCGAGAACTTTCAATTAACAAACTTACAGTCGTTGGATACAACGTTCCTCCGGGTTCGTGAAGAGGAGTTAACAAGAGAAACGATCGTTTATTAAAATTGTCTCTATATACGGCGACATACATACACACACGCGCGTTTGTCGTGGAAACGCGCTTGATTTGCATATCGTGTCGTCAACGTTACATTATTTTCAATGTAAAATCGTTTTAACATTGTGTTTATATATATGGGAATAAGATACACAGTAATGTAAAAAACGATCACGTCCTTGCGATTTATAACTTCTTCAGCTTAAAATGGATAAAATTTGGAAGTGGCGCATTATGTTTTTTTTCTTTATTGGTATTTTATATGGTAGTTATTGGAAATCACGGTGATGGCAGTAATTATATATAATTTATAATAATTCGTCTTGCCTGTTACAGATGAGACAGGACAAAAGGAATGGTGTACGTTAGCATATTGGGAACTGGGTGGTAGAGTAGGTCGTCTTTACCCTGTAGAACCCTCAACGGTGAATGTTTTCGATTCCCTGCACGATGGCGATGGTCTTTGCTTGGCAACATTGGCTGAAAATCACGTTGCACCGCCTGCTGTCCAAAGAACAAGAAGCAAAATTGGTCTTGGTAGGTTCTCCCTCTTTCGTTATTTCGTATATCGTGATAATAAGATCTCCCAGAGAAAGATCTTGAAAAGGATTTTGTAGAAAGTAAAGGACACGAATTATTTACTTGCAGGTTTGATGCTTAGTCAAGAAGCAGATGGTGTGTGGGCGTACAACAGATCTGAGAGCCCAATTTTTGTGAATTCACCCACTCTGGATGATCCGGAGTCTAGAACACTACTTGTCTATCGTGTGCCTCCAGGCTTTTGTCTGAATATCTTTGACCATACCAAAATTCTACAGCTTCCATATGGCAGTGGTACTAGCAGAACGAGCAATCAGACTTCAGGCTTTGCCTCTGGTCCTGTTGATATCAACTCCGTCCGCATCAGCTTCGCCAAAGGCTGGGGACCCAAGTACTCAAGACAGGAAGTCACCTCTTGCCCGTGCTGGCTCGAAGTGCTCCTAGCACCATGCAGGTGATCCCTACAACTCGTTGCAAAGGTATACAGTCTCGTCTGTTTGCGCCTCTTCTTCCACCTCGCCGTCCTCCGAAGAGGACCGATCTGTGAAACTGACGCAGCAACGACGAAGCTCCGTCCCAAAGGCTGCCAACGGATACTCATACGACGTGGATCGCCGCCAGCAGTCTTACCAAAGTACGCCGCCATACATACAAGAACAGCGTCGTTTTATTAACAGTGGAAAAACGAGAATCATTTGACAAAAGCGTTTTATATTCTTGTGCCTGCGAACGGAGGAAACACAGTTTGCGCGTGGTACTCGATTATCATTTATTCTGAATGCACGACCATTTTGCATCGCAATGCCCTTCTTGATCGATCAATGATACTATTGTACTTTCTTGACAATGTTAAATGAGATTTTATAAAAAATGAAGCGGAGGTTCTCCGCTAGGTCTAGTCAGTGGTATTTAACGTTTTTAAGCTTGACGTGTTAACGTGTCTCGCATTAAGAATAACATAATATAAACAACATTAACTGAAGTCACAGAAAGTGCGAAAGTAAAATTGACGCGTCAGTGGAGTCGTTTCTTTTTTATGGAATTGATCGTATAAGTTTTTATGTCCGTTTACTGTCTGGCCATGTCCTCGTTTATGATTAATCATTGTACTGCAAGGAAGCAGAAAACTTGGGCTTCCGATAAGGTCTAGTCAATGGTGTTTGAGAGTAAGAAAAGCTCGTTGATCGCATGGATTTTTTTCGAAATCCATTTAAATTATCAAGAAACGAGAACACTGCCAACAGAATCAAAGGAAAAGTACTTAGCGTTACCTTCAAAAAAGACTTCTTTTATTTTAATGATTAAAGTAACAATATTTTTTTTAGCGTAAATCCCCTGCTTTTACATTGACTTTCATCGAACTCGAGGAAAGATTTGTCAGTTTGAAAGATAATCAAAATCCTCTCGATCTGGAGATGTGTTTGTCAGTTCATTGGCTGTTTAATTGAATTTTGACAAACATCCAACTAGTCGATTTCGTAATTGAAACGTGTAATTTCTGCAAGAAGCTCGCAAAACTTTTCTCAATTTTTCTCCCTAATTTTATACATTGTAAGCCGGTATTTCAGCGTATATAGTTTTGTAATGACGTTTCATCGACATCCAAACATCGTGTACCACGAGTTACTGTAGTTGTCTCCGATCAAAAGTTCGGTGCTGTACATGCATATATGTACATACACTGTGCCTTCCCAGCTTCCTTCGTGGTGCAATGCACGAGTGATAGAACGAATGCGTGTGTGCGTGTATCTAAGGAAAGCATGAGAGAACTCCGTGTGCTGCCAGCGCTACGTTTCGCACCAAAATGCCCGAGAGCTTCGTACTACAGTAATACGATACTGTGATAAAAGTTCGAACCAGGTCTCTTTTGTCCTTCCCTCTTTTTTTTTTTCTCGGATGCGTTTACGAAGCACCGACGATAAACGAAAAAAGAAAAAAAAGCAATCCATCTGTTAAAATATGTATATGTACGCAGAGAGAGAGAGACAAAACAATATGCTTAATAAAACAATAGTTCATAGACTCGAATTATAGAGGAAATGTTAAATTTATATATTAAAAAGGAATGTACTGTTTTCTCAGTTAATTTTGTACAGTTTTGAGAGATAACGAGAAATTAGCGTAAGTGAGTGGAGTTTTACGAATTTTATCGCGAGAAAGTCTTCATTAAGATCCACCTCCAAATTCGAATGCGCGTAGAGAAGAAGAGAACGCGTGTGTAATGCAGAGTGAACGATTTGCGCGTAACAACAAAATCGAACACACGACTGTAAAAAAAGAAAAAGAAGAAAGAAAGAATGTGCGAAGAGTTCGGGACGATGATGTTATGTACGTGCATACGATTTAACATGTACCACCAGTCATACGTATTCATTCATACGCAACACAAGCATCTGTAAAACACAATCGACTGATCGAGTAGTTTTCTTTTTCTCCAGCCAGTTAGTTACATTTTTCTTTTCGTAACAGCCGGTTTTTATCGGTATAAAAGCGGACGCATGGACGGATCGTGATCCATTGATGCACGATGCCCGCGTGACACGCCGAAGGATATATTGTCGTTTAAATGTTACATGTTAATATGTATACGTATGTATACAGAAATGTTTATATAGGTAGTTAGCTATATCTACTGCAACGGAGTGATTCTCTGGCCTGTATGTGAGATTCGAAATTTGGCACTCTTAAGAATACATACACGGACGTCTGTAACAAAATGTTAGCTTCGAGGTGAAAATTTTTTCAAACGACCAAACGAATTATGGAGATGTATTCTTGATACGCTGCGTGTATAATCCTATCCCGTGTATAGGCCTAAGAATCGTCGATGAAAATTGTAACGACAAGAAGGAATAATTTTTTTTTCTTTTTCAAAAAGTCGTCTCATCTCGGACGACAGCTACGTTGCTTTTTATAGTCTTTTCTTTTTTTTTTTTTTTTTTTTTTTTTTTTGTCACGGCTCTAACTTGCTGTTACACAGTCGAGGTTGGCTCATCGCTGGAATTGAACCAAACGCGTGCGGTCAGTCTGAAAAGCGATTTTTTCGAAACGACGTTCAGGTAAACGCGGAGCGCAACAAACGGCGATCCATATAATTTGTATAAATATTTTATTTTCTTTCGTAAAGATTCGATTAAAAGTAAGTTTACTTATTTTGTCAATTATATAACCCCCATTTCGCAAATCGATGAAACAGGCATCCTACGTGTCACAACTCCTTCTCGGAGTTTTGGAAATTTCTTCATGTTACGAACAAGCGACGATTTGCTCGTTTCTGCTCGTTGATTATAATATACCAGCAGACGCAGAAAAGAATGTACAGTTCGGTGTACTTAACGATATTTTGTAACTGAACGTGTGTAAATTAAAATTTTTGCTAGACCCGGTCGTAATTGTAGTAATTCTCGCTATAAATTAGGTGACGATCGTTTAAAGAAAGAATACAATTTGACGGACGAAATATTTATTCGTATACTTTTCACAATAAATCAAACGATTAGTTTGTACATAAAAGAGAGAGAGAGAGAGAGAAAAACAAAAAAAAATAGCATCCTTTGACACCTACATCTTGATTTATTGAACGAAAAAAAAAAATCGATCGTTAAAAGCATTCATTTCGTACTTATTGCTACGATAATTATATGTTGCAATTGTTTATCATAAATTGCTATAAATTTATTATAAATTAACGTCGATAAAAGACCAACGAAGCCGTGTTGAAATGTATCTCTTGAATTGATTAATTTAACAACGAGAATAATGGCGAAAGCATGTATGATGTTTTCGTAACGTAAGTGAGGTGAGCGACCTCTTTGGAGCAAACAAAGTTTAGAATATTTTGATAGTTCCGTATAGTACGTCACGTGAGGGTTGTCTTTGAACGACCATTGCTCCACGAGCAGTCTTTCTTTCGTTTGTTCATTTCTTCTCTTTCCGTCATATGACGTTCGTTCAGTCTTCAATTCATTCTGTATTCAACAACTCTTTCGTATACGTTTTCGCGAGACTGATCATACACTCGCGCGATAAACATAATACAGTTAGTGTCAGTGCTTTGGAAATTGTGTTTTGGTCATCTGTCATCGGTAGTACCCGACGAATGGCGTTTCGGCCACTAATTTCGTAAGTATTCTTATGAAATGTCGAGGGCACACGCATGTCTCACGCGTATCTATTTTATAGTATAGTTTAACATGCAATTTGTTCTATTATTTTTCTGTCGTTCGTTTTCACGTCAACCGTATTATTGGTTAGTTCATTTTCGTTTGAAAATGGCGGACTTGTGTCACGTGGTTTGAAACGATTCGAAATATATTTCAAGTAATTCAAACACCTCTGATAAAAATATTGGCTAAAAACTTGTGTATATAATTATCATAAATATGTTTCATTTACTAGATACACGGTTTTGTATTTGTTTTGGAGAAAATCAAGTAGTGCTTACCCGTCAATGAAGTATGAGCGAAAGCATTTTTCGAAATTAATTGTTTAAGTTCTTTCTTCAAAATGTTTAAGTTAATTGTTTAATTATTATGTCAAGCGTGTACCATTGATGTTAATAATAATTAATGTTTAATTCCTAAATTTATAAATTATTATATGTTTTATTTACTGTTGTATTGACGGTGCATACCTGTTGCATCTTTTCATTTCAATTCGTTCTCATGCGAAATATTTCCCGGCAAACAGATAGGAAATTTCGTTTAAGGTGAATCGTACCTATTATTTATTTCAAAAGTTTCGTACACGTGGTCTTTAAGTAAAATAACAATTCCGGTATCGTACGTACCGCGATCAAAATATCTATTACTCCGAAGCTCCAATCGATTGTTTTCGAATTCTGTGCGGTTCCTGACGTGTGAGGTTCCTCATAGCTTTGTAGTCAACGTAAAGCAATATACGGATCTTACGAATATTTAATTAACGAAGTAACGCGTTTCAAAGCGAACCACGTAGAAGTATAAAATTTCAGCATTAACTGCCATGCTACTCGTGTTTGACCACTTTATCCCCCTGTTCGAAGGAAGTTTTTGATATTTCGATTAAATGGTCGATACATTGAAATGTTCTGCAGTATTCGAATAATAATACTGTAGCAATCGATCGAAAAGGAAAATGAAGATATATATATATATATATATATATATATATATATATATATATATATATACTTCACAAGGTAGTTGCAAGTACAATTGTAGCGTGTAACGCTTCTTGAAGATATATATACCTGGAGAGTGGGCCAAAAATCATGGTGCAGCGGGAAAATGGGATAAACTGAACCGGAAGGGAAAGAAACAGATCGAATTTAAAGTAGATTTTTACTTCTTCATTTCAAAATTTTTTCTTAACGCTAAAATTTACATAAAATTTAAAAGCGCTTAAAATTGTATTATTTCACAACCGTTGTGCTAATTATCCAAGTGTAAAAGTATTTTTATCCGAGACAATTTTCAAATAAAGTTAATTTTGGAACAAGGAAATGGCAAGACTATCCTGTTTTCAGTTGTACCAGGATTTTCAAATATATTATCTGTATTTTCAAGATGGTGGAAATTGTTCGTTTCTCCGTAGGAATTGTCTGTGAAACATAGTGCCTTTCTAGCCGTTTAGAGAGACGATTAACAACGTAGTGCACGCGTAGTGCAAACGATTATTAAAAAAGCATCACTTGCCCCCTTGTCAACGATCTTGCAAAATCCAAGAGTGATCGGTGATTGTCGTTGTTCACTCTTTGCTTCGCGAATAATTTCTCACGCAAGGCAAAGCACTCGTTCTTTGTCTTCCCGCTTGTGCAGAAACGATAAAAATCGCGCCGAGGATTGAGCAAAGTGAATGTGTTCGAACGTAAAGCAAAGAATCATATTAAGTAAATTTAAAATATGACCATCTAATACGATTTCGTCGAGATTTATAGGTAACTCATCTGATAGAATTTTTGTCAAGGTTGAAAGAAGTTTGATAATGATACTTTTTGAATGATTATTTCTAAAGGACAGGATTTTTCAATTCGTCAAGCTGTTTGAAATGATTGAAAAAAAAAACATCCTGACGAATAATATTCTCAGTACTTTAAAAATTATTTGAGCTAAAAACAAAAATATACATATATGTACGATATGATATATGTACGAATAGTTATTAAACTATTTAATTTAATAAGTGATACATAGCTTAAAATTTTTAAAACTCAATTTTCTAATCCTTTTGAACAGTGTGTGTATATAAGTTATCTTTACAACACGTAGTATTAATGATAAATTTGTGCTCTTTCTTTTCACGGAGAAAGCCAATCGTATAATAATTCTAGTGCCTTATTACAGAAAGAATTTCATTTTGGAAAAAAAAAACGTAACTACATAATTGCATCATCATTGTCAGAATAACGCAAGATTTCCATTCAATAAAATTATCTCTACTCATCGGTTAAAGAAACATCGAAAACGTCAAAAAAAAAAAAAAAGAAAAAGAACATTTCTGAGCTAGTCTGTTGCACAGAGAAGACACAGTTTGTCGAGTAAAATAAAATAGAAATAGCTTGTTTTAATAAATTTTCAGGGTTTAAAGAATTGACTTTACACTAGCAATACATACACAATAGCATGTTTTCTAGTCAGTGTACAATAATTTTGAGAATATGTACATCTCGCTTTATAAGTACCTATTAAGGTTTCCGATTTTGTAAATTTTTAAACGATGAAAATTATTAATCGATGAGAATTTTCATAGAATCAAACAACAATATGAACACGATAGGGAAATTAACAGCAAAATTGATCGAACCAGTGATCCAAATGTGTGAAAGGTTATTACATGCGAATATAACTTAATGATTTTTCTGATTTATTTCCTTTTTTTTTTTTATTTTTTTTTTTTTATTTACGAACAAAGGTTTCTTTGTTATTCGTAAATTTATTAATATAACATTTGTACATAAAACGTATGCCCAAAAGTGCTTTATATAAAATCGTATTTTATAGTGTTGCAAAAGCATTATGGGTTGTGAAAACGAATTAATAAATATTCGCTTCTTAGATTAACAGTTGCAAACAATTTTCCTGTGGTACAGTGTTGAAGTTGACATTTGCTAAGGGAGGTTATTTTTTAAATTAGACGATTGTACAAGAAATTAAGAGCTTAAAGTCAGTTTCACAACGAGCACGAACATGCATTCGATGGGAAAGAAGAGATTATTTCTGTCAAGTAATTTTGCTCTGCTTTATCAAAAATTCGTTGCTTCTCGAATCTCATTGCGATAATTACATTGTAATCTAGATAAAGTGTGTCATAAACGATGTAAATAAAGAAGTAACAATAGGTTCAATAATAACCAACTAACACCGTTTATTAGAAAGTGGAAAAAACCTTGAATGGTGAATACATCTTGATTCACGAATTTGAACGATTCGAACCAAGGTTATTCAAAAGCAAAATTTTTGTAAAAATGCTCCAAGGTTTTTACTAATTCAATACCGTCTTCTAATGCTCCAATGTAAAAAGCATTATGTATATATGTATTTGTTGTCTGTATAAAAAAAAAAAAGAAAAGGTATTTAACAAATTGTTAAAGATAACGCGAAATATTGTTTTAGAATTACACAGCAAGCTCATCGTCATAGACAAATGATATTAGATATCTCACACTTTGGTAATATATCATTAACGTTATTTTCAATGAACTTTTCTTGAAAATCTGTAACTGACCGTGGATAAAAAGGTCGGTTGGCTGAGTTCTTCGCTTATAAGTGGCTGGATCGAGGGGGAATAAGTTACAGAATGTTGTATTTTCAATTTTCTGTGTGAATTAAAATTTGGCGAAACTTAAGTTGAAAATTTCTCGACAAATGATCGTACGACGACGTGAGTCTTTCACTCCAGTTATTATACTTTTGCAGACGACGAACAGTTACAATGCCTCTGAAATCTTTCAATGGAATTGAGAATACAAAGTGTTTTTAATAAATCGTAGTGTTTTGGATCACGAAATTGTGTGCATTTTACAACTTTCCCTTGATCGATGGAAGAACCATTAAAGCGGTATACATATTGTATATACAACAAATATTGTGTATCTTGGACATCTACACAGCGATAAATGTATAAAACAGTGTTCTATGTAATGTGTCTACATAAAAAAAAAAAAAGGGTGATTTCTTCTACCAGTCTAGAATTATCGACAATTAACAAATCCAAGAGGAAAATAAGTTAAGATAAAAATTTATTTCGCTACATTCGTAACATTGAGATATTCGCATTGGTCTTTGCAAAAGTGCTTGTACGAAATGAAATTTTATACTTGCTTGTGAGAAATCACTTCCTTTCGATTTGTATTCCACTTATTTTGGAGAACACTTTAGGTGTAGACGTACGATTGCGCCAACAACGATACCAGCAATGTTAATATTACTATTATTAATTAACGGTACGGCAACGGCGAATAAAAGGGGGTCTGTAACGAGAACTATAAATTAGTAGGTGTAACAAAGACTAATAAGAATATTGGATAAGAGCGCGACATTGTAAAGAAAAAAAATCATATGATATTATTAGTCGTCTCTCCGTGAGATCACGCTCGTAAACGCTATTTTCAATATAACTGTACTCGATAATGGGCAGAATAACTCGATACTTACGGCGATGATTTATGTATACAGAACTGCGTTCGGAGTTCTCGCCTATTCATTTTTACGAAAGAAAGAAATATACGAAGCTGCAAATTTTTAACGTGACTTCAGTTATTTACATACTTTACCATCCTCACCGCCGATCAACAGTAACGACCAAGTGACCCTATGAAAATAAAATTCTAAACAATAGTAAAAGAAAAGAAAAAACAAAGAGGTGTGGCGAACGAGGGTTGATACAACGACAACAAATGAGAATTTCGTTTGAAAATATGTTCTCTTTCGTTCTTATTCTATAATACATCTTTCGTTTCACTCGTTCAGCAGATTTTCGTATTTACATGATGATCACGACACACTTCACTCGTGCACACACAGAACACGCATACCGTTACAACGACTTGCAGAGGATCTCGCAAGTTTTTCTCGAATTTTGATATTTCACAGCAAATGATCGACGATGCAATCGCGTTGGAATGTATTGGAGCGAATCGAACGTCACACGTCGCAATAAGCGTATTGTATCTTGATCTAGCACCGGGAAGCGTTCAACCTTTTCTCTCTGGAAGAATCAACGCTAGAAACCCTCCGACTGAAAAAACAAACATTATCGAATGTTATTAAAAGGAGTGATTAGATCGGTCGAAAGACAGCACAGATCGTTCAACTCACAGATGACTATACCGCCGACCAGAAAGATCGGCACCTCGCAACTGATGTCGAGCAACATCCCAAATGCCAGGTTGCTGGCGATCGCGCCGATTCGACCGAAACAGGTCATCATGCAGATCGCGACGGCGCCCACGTTCGTTGGAAATATGTCGACCACGACGCTGCTGATGACGAAATTCGCCGTGACGATCGTCAGCGAGAACATGCAGCTCACTATGAGAATCTGCATGGAGGAGTTGACGAAGTATATCACGAAGCCAAAGATTCCAGCCAACAGCATGGTCGTCACTGAAACCCGAAATTGAAACACTGAGACAGCAGCGGATTTTTCTTGTTTGGATCTTTGAAAAACGAAGGAAAAAAGGATTGGAAGAAGATTCGAAAATTTATACTCTTCATATCATTTCCCACAAGCGATCGATCTAACTCCAATCTAAATACTCGAAGATCGTACCTGGAATCGTTCGTCGGCCAACACGGTTCGCCAAGTAACCAGACGCGAGATTGCCCAGTAAACAAAACGCGTTGATCGTCAGCGAATTGACGAACACCATCTCGTCCAAGTTGGATGAACAAACAACGCTCGTCGAGTTAATTAAAATGTTGGTCGAGTTGGCTGGAAGATCTTGCGCCGGCGTGACAGCAGCTTGTAGATCGTGCTCTCGGATTAACTTGCAAACGGTCACCGTTCGATTCGGGTACAGGTTGTGGTAGTTCTCGAAACGATTGAACAGCTCCGGCAGCCATAAACCGAACCCGTAATACCTGCGGGACAGTGCATTTGCAATTGGACGAGAGGTTGAAATTTAACTATAAGGCCGACCGAAGATCGTGCCTCGCATGATTTGTGTGAAACGTACCCGAACATGTTCGCGAAGTAAATAGCCCAACAGAGGAGCGCGTATTTCAAAAGTGGCAGTGACGCGAGCAAACGCACCTGCTGCCAAATATTTTTCAGTAATTCCATCAGCACCGTGGACGCAGAGAAGGATCTGTTACGGTTATTAATATTCATCATATCGTCGGATAGCAAGACTTTTACCTGAAACACACGTGGCAAACAGCGCGATGTGCCATTAGTGGCCGCGAATATTCACGTCACGTTTCCCAGTTCGATAGCGAGATGGAAAGTTAAAAAAATTTTGGTGGAAATGTACTTGGTATATTTATATACCATGTATTATCTATTATATATCTATACTAGCAAACGATGTTGTCTTGAATCAAATAAGATAATTAATTTTCTTTTTTTTTTTTTTTTTTTGGTAGATTCGATGGTACAGTTTCTGAGTGTACTTTTTAGTAAAAATATAAATTTATGTATTTATATATTTATGAAATTATGTGTATATATATATATTTTTTTTGTATTGAATTATGTATATATACATATATATTTATGAAATTATAATAATTTCATGTCGATGCTTACCGGATATTCGTCCTCGTCGCGACCGGTGTTCGTTGCATAGATTTTTCGCAAAATCGCCAGCGCCTCGTCCGTTTTCCCTTGGGAGGCCAAGAATTTCGGACTCTCGGGATATCTGGACGTGATCAGAGTTACCATCAATGTTGGCACTCCAATAACAGCCAAAAACAGTCGCCAAGAATTGTACAACACGCCGTTGAATTGAAGGGATATTGGCAATGGTATGATGATCCAAGCCAAACCTGAAGCGAACAAGAATGCGCAACACTCAGTCAGGAAACGTCGAACTCTTTTGAAAGGGGATGAATCTTGAATTGAATTGAATGAAATTAAATTAACGAACCAGTTTCCCCTAAAAACTGGTACGCAACTCTTACCAGGCAATATTAACCATGATACGGTCCAGAAGAATCCAATGTAGCAAAGAGCTTTTAATTTTTGTTTCGCCGCGTGAAATTCGCCGAGATACGTGTAGATTAGAGAACCAGGAGCACCAATGCTAAAATCGAAGGATAATTAAATAATATTATCAAAAACATATAATGTTACGTCGTTTTTATAAGTACACGTGTTATTATCACGTTTTATGAATTTTCGTAGAATTTTGTGTGATACACTTACAAGAATCCATTGAGCGCTCTGAAAATTAACAGCCACTTGAAACTTTGAGAGAAACTTCCTCCGATTGATAAAATACTGTCACTCAACAGAGTGAGGAGAAGAATATGTTTCCTTCCGTAAGCATCGGCGAGCACTCCCCAGAAAAGGGAACTTATAACTCCTCCTGAATGAATGAAAAATCATGCGACAAGTGTCGAATTGAATATTAAATAAGCACCACTAAACATCTGGTTTTCTTTTGAGAAAGACTTGAGAATAATTGTTAGAAAATTACGAAAATATAAATTAATCACCATGGAAATTCAAATTTCGCATTTTCTAAATACTTGGAACTTTAAAACCATAGCAATTCCCGTCTTCGACAAATGTTATAACCCAATTGTGAGAAGGAGATTCGATCGGCTTTAGAGTCGCAGAAGCTACGAGTGGGATGTGATATAAAAAACTGCTCTTCAACTTTCCTAATGAAATAAGTGCTATCGAACATGCCTGTAGCTGAGACGTCGTAGGCAGTATCTTTCATGCTTTTAAAATGTAATCTGAATCTTTCTCCTTTATTTGTAATGAACGCAACTGGATAAAATGTTAAGTGAGAGACAAAGTAATTACTTTGCCTTCCAGTTTTATTTGACTCTTTGTTAAAGAGAGACGAATGATTTGCAAATGAATTAAGTATCTAAATTCAATAGCTTTCAACTTTCTCAATATTCGCTGCATCATTCTGTACATACTGTGTAGACTCGAACATGCCTGTAGCTGAGACGTCGTAGGCAGTATCTTTCATGCTTTTAAAATGTAATCTGAATCTTTCTCCTTTATTTGGAATGAACGCAACTGGATAAAATGTTAAGTGAGAGACAAAGTAATTACTTTGCCTCCCAGTTTTATTTGACTCTTTGTTAAAGAGAGACGAATCATTTGCAAATGAATTAAGTACCTAAGTCGAACATTTAAATTTTCTGAATCTTCGCTGCATCGCTCTCTATATACCGAGTAGAAGAATCCTCGTAACTAATCTTCGTAAATAAGAACGATTGAAAAAAGTGAAAAGAAAATTGTTGGATATGGAGTAAGTTGCGACTCTATGGTAAGTCTGAAAGTTGTGAACGTGCATACTCTCCAAGTAAAAGTATATACAATATCGTTTCGATACCTAAGAGGAAGGCGACGTTCAGAAGACCCTTCTGTTCGGATGTCAGGCCTAGGTCACATTCGGCGGACGGTAAAATGTACGCGTTGATCCCGTTCTGAAAACCAACGCAAACGAACATTGCACCGCAGAGTAGCAGGAAGCCATAGTGGAATTTTCCATAGCCTAAAAATCGTAAATTAAATTAATCATTGATCAATTAATCACATGCACATTGTCGACGGCGTGACATTACATGCGTATCATGTTAAATGCTCATTGTTGACAAGGTGACATTATATATCACTCTATATACTCGCGTTATCAGCCACGAGTACATACAGG
Source organism: Tetragonisca angustula (assembly GCA_036937485.2). Classification (NCBI taxonomy): domain Eukaryota; kingdom Metazoa; phylum Arthropoda; class Insecta; order Hymenoptera; family Apidae; genus Tetragonisca; species Tetragonisca angustula. Next base: position 949,037 of record JAWNGG020000085.1, on the reverse strand, counting down.
TGTACATACGTACATACTCAGGATTTGTCAAAAGTTGAAAAATCAACATTGCACGTTCGCAAAGGGAAATGAATTCGTTGTAAATTCCGTGATTGATAATGTCAATCAATGTATCGTTATTCAAACGAGTGATAATTCTCACCGCACAGCTTGATGGCTTTCTCGAAATCTGCGGTGCCCTCCTTGCCTCCGTTGTTCTCTGAAAAAAAAAAAGAAACGCGATTTGAGTAAGACTGTGTAAGATTCAAGTGATTGTTCCGTACGTTTTTTGTGCTTTTTTTCTTTATTTGATCTGAACTTTCTTATTAACATTGGGCTTGTGCATAATCTATGTACTCGGTGACTAATAATCATATGATACAGTAAATAATTGCACAATGTTTGCATTGCAAAGTTTGTCGTTAAATATGCAGAGTTTACCAAAAGTTCTAGATTTCTAGAACGTATCCATAAATTCGTTACAACGGACATATCTTTTAAAATAAATCGAGAACGTGGTACATTTCCCGCTGCGACGAGCGCATTATTTTCACAAAAATGTTATTTTCACAGACCGATGATTTACTGCTACGTGAAGAGGTCTTGCTTATTCACTTTGTCTAAAAATTTCATTTACTTGAGATATTTACAGAAGCTTGCAGGTTTCAGAAACAGAACGCTCTCGATAGACGTAAATTCCTTTCATTTATAGCAGCTTTTTCTACCTATTGTCAAGAAAACAAAATACATTTGTTGCATCGTTTTTTAATCAAGCTGTTCGATTCGAAGACAAAAATTCTATGCACATCTGTCAAATTGTCTGTATTGTGTTTGTCGCGCACAAAGCGGACCACCAGCAAACAGAATTCTTGACATTCTGCCGGGTCGTGTTTAATTACTATTAGCACAATCAAGATAGTGACACCAGCAATTGATGATAAATGCACAGTAAGTGAAGTCCATTAAATTTGTCTTTACGAGAGTCGTCGACATAACTTTAGTTAAAATAGCGCTAGATTAGACTGAATACGATAACGTGTGTGTGTGTGTGTGTGTGTGTGTGTGTGTGTGTGTGTGTGTGTGTGTGTGTGTGTGTGTGTGTTAAGTTAATGTATCAAATTATTTGATAGGTATTTAAGAGATGCTTTAGGATTTATTGACTTTCGTGTTCCACATAGATAAATAAAACGAGCCAAACTTATACAATTTAAAATAATAACAGAATTATTTCGTCGTGACGTGGACGAGTCACGTTTTCAAATTTTTCTGAACGACAAGCACGTGAATCAAATCAAATCACGTTCCGCGCAGTTCCGCCTATAATAAATATAGCGAGTTGCTAGCTGACTGTCGAAAATAATTGTAAGATCTCGCGCTTGGGAAACGAGCCAAATAGAATACAACAGCTCTGTGTACGCGAGACTACACCAGTTTTCGTTAAATAATTAGCGAACGCTATTATTAAATTTCTCTGGATATTTGATTTGCATACTGCAAAGTGGTTGATCACGACATTTGACTAAACTTCGTAATTGTTAATACAAGCGCGACTAGAGAAATGATTAACTAGATGTTGATGAGACGAAAGGAAGAAAAAAAAATGCACGATCTCTTTAAATCTCGAGAATGTTAAATTTGGGCGTTGGTCGTTGTGCCACGATCGCCCGTGCTTTTCCATTCGTCTGGCAATAAGCTCCGCTCGTGCTTTTCCATTCTTCAGAGACCCCCACAACAAGTCGAAGACACATCTGCGCTTCCTGCTTGTCGTACGAAAGCTCTACGTGAACATCTTCGTACCAGAAGATTCCTTAATTGTTCGATCTGACGACGACGATGAGTTACGTTGAGCATCTCGTGGATACAGTGACTTCGATCGCTCACAATTGTCTTTTAGAACATGCACGAGTGTCTTTATCGTAAACTCAGGTTCATTAAACGTTATTTCGTTGAGAAGCCACTGGTGACGAAAAGGTTTAAGAGAAACCACAATTATTCTTAGGAGATCCCGAGGGATTTCGATTCGAAATTTCTATTAAATATTAGCAGTGCTGCTGATAAATTGAGCACCGGTGTTTCAATGAGAATTTTAGGGCATATTACTTTGCAAATTTAACATAGCGGGTTCTTGTTTCTTAGAAATTCGTAGAAATTCGTCACGGAAGCCTTGAACTCTGAACGAGAAAGAATTACTGTAGGAACTCGTTAATAAAAAATTTTAAGTGAAATGAAATTATGCATCTGTGGCGTTGAGAATTTTAAGAAATTATAAATTTTGTACGTCTTTTCTTAGATTATAAATTATATCGTTCTTGGAAGATTATATCTTCTTAAATAAAAGCATTTGTTTCTTCTCTGTTAATGCCAAAGATCAATTGGAAGTAAACTTTTCAATGCACGATAATGAATTATTCATAAGCGTGAAATGTTAAATGTTAAAAATTGAATGGTAATTAAAAAGCGACACAAGCCACTTGAACGTGTGACACTAACTATTCGATATTACGATCAATTCGACGATTTATCTATATGATTATTCAATACCTATTATCTAATTATACCTTCTTTGCATTTTCATTTATGCAAATCGAACTTGTTGAGTTTAATTACAAAATGTGCGAATTATACAATATTTTCATTTGTTGAGACTCGAAAAATTATTCGATATTAATTATGTCTGACATGTCGCTTCTAGAATCAGTCAGCTTGAAAATTGAATTATTCGATCGCTGACATAAGTGCAGATAAGATGCTAATGAAAGGAAACAATTGTATTCTGACATTTCGTCTATTATATACTTGTTGCTCGTTCAAGTGACAAATGTCTGCAGATCGGTTGTCCATATGTTTTAACAAACATACGAGCAAACAGCAAATTTCGATGGAAATTTACGTCAACAAAAATATGAGGAAGTAATTATTGTAATTTTTACAATAATTATCCTGATGTCGTTTCATTCGATAATTCCACAGCAACATATTCATAAATATTTTTTAAAATACGAATAAATGTCAAATTAATTTGTCTTGAATAGGTGCACAGAGTTATTACTTATTAATTTATGTTACAAAGTGTCTTAAAACTTATAATTGTTAGTAAAACAGTCACTTTCTGGAGAGATAACTGTGATTAATGTCAAATTGAAAGCACTCTGGAAACTTAATTTCTTAGGAAAAATGATAACAGAACTCTGGAAACTTAATTTCTTAGGAAAAATGATAACAGAAGCAAAATAAAGATACACAGATCAAGGCAGAAAGAGTAGTACAATCTACGTATGTGTGTTTGTATGTAAAAAAAAATTAAAAATTTACTGTGAAATTTTATTTGCGAAGGTATATGTGAAGGTATTTGCTAATTTCGGATTGTTGACAACAGATGTTTCCTCACGTTGAATAATGAACTTTTAAAATAGCCTTAGTGTACAGCATAACGTGCGATAATTAATAAGATTGCACAATTTTAATAACATCTTCATGGTCAAAGTGTGACGTTGTGCATCTTTTCTTTTTATCAACAATACCGTTTTTATCAACCTTGACGTAAGAAAACATAGTTGATCAATGACGTTGGTAACCAAGCCTCACACCATACGATAAATTTAAAGTATAACATTTTATTGGAATCCAATTTTACGATCAGAATTGTTTTAACTTTAAATTATCATTTTGCGGTTCAGTGACAATGCACAAGAAGATATAATAACGCAGAAAGGTACGATGCTTTCACGCACATTTTTTTTATTTATCATTAATTGTGCGAATTTGCTGAGACACAACATTTCCGATCGTTCACACGAGACATGTTTCGTGCAATTTCAAATGTTCAAAAGTAAATCAGGTCAGTCAAAATGATCTTGTTTTAATGCCACCTCATGATTGAAGAAAAGATATTTTAACATGAAATAAGTAAGTCTGTTAGGTCTAGTCGAAGGTATAATTTTCAAGATAAGCGATATTTTCTAAATTATGAAAAGAGTTGAAAAAATACCCAATTACCCCCAAAATCGAACGAAACAATAATTTGTATAACAATAGATGCTAAGAAAGATATGATTTATTTGATTGTTTGTATTCATAAAAATGCAATTTGCATAAATATAGTTCCTAGAATAGTCAACTGTATCGTAAAATCAATCAATAATCGAATTGTACAATTTTCGGTGGCCATAACATGTACTTAGAGATGTGTTATGAATTATAAGAATTTATTTCAGTTTTATGATTCTACGTTGGACTGTTAAGGATGATAAAAATTAATTTGAAAAAACTGACAAGCAGGTGCTTGAGGAATGCGCATGATCCTAACTGCAGTTATATCAATTGGTAACCCTACTTAACGCTTTATTTTAGAATCTCATTATGTCAGTTCCATCAAACGTCGAATGAATTATTTATATTCAGTAGTCTATTTTAATAGTCTGTTATGCGACAACGCTATAAATTGTCTTAACCAAATATTAGCAAAAGTAAAAATATTATATAAAATTTGTAAAGTAAATTTTCATCAGATTTTGATTTTGATATTTTCTATCATTGCGTGTTCCGATAAAATGATTCGATAAAATAACTTCAGATTTGATCAAAATCTGATATTTAAAATATTACAACCAAATATTATACATTGAAAGAAAAGAATGAGAAAAATAAATTAATTTTTTTAAGTTATTTTTAATACAAACATTATTTATTTCAAACTATTTTAAATCGTAAGTGTTCGACTTCGCATGTGGTAATTTCTTTTTTTACATAAAATAATTTTAATAATAAACACTGCCATAATTATGTAGAAAAGAAGCCGAAGATTAAATGAATCATAATTCACTACTATATCTATTACACCCTTTTTCAATCAATCTCACATTCATAGCTTATTAGAATATCCTTCCGAAAACCATCTTGAAGAAAATATATTATACTTTCGTTCTAACAAGTACGACAAGTAATACTCTGAATATCTTACGATATTAAAAAATAAAAACAAAAAGAAATAATCAATTACTGCATAGCTTACACTCTCTCAAAAATCGTGCTACATACATCGGAAAGAAATCGCCGGTGTAACACCATTAAAAAAATAAAAGCGAAATAAGATTACAAATTACCACGTCGGTTGTTACATCTTCTTAAATTGTTAGAATAGCAATAAAACATAATGATAATAATAGATAGAAAAATCACTCATTAGGAAACGAAATCAGATAAATTCTGGAGACTTACACTTACCCACTTGATACGAGAAGGAAGCAATCTGATTAACCATAGCGATTATATGCAGTACGGCTGGAAATACGGGTATCTTCTTTCTTCTCAAACACCGAAGCAAAGACTGTCGGTTGAAAAACCAGGCAGAATCTTGAGTGTTACCCTCTATAGTGCCGATGGAAAACGTTCGCGCGATCCATAGTTGCGTCGCTTTAAATATTGTCATGCGCTTGTACGATCGGCCAGCGACAAGACCCCCCGCAATTCGCCGAGCCGAAAATCGTCTCCCCTACTTTTCTCGTCGGCAAATATCCACGTGCAAAACGGATTTTCCATTTGTTGTATCGCTCGTTTGCATCACCAGTGACGTGCACTGACGTTTCGAGATTTCGAGAGACGAAATTCTTCGTGCGTACACCATTTCCAGTCCTCCATCAAAATGCGTAAAAATAATTGAACTTTCCGTAAAATTAGCATTTAATTAGAATTTTTGTGCAAATGCGTTTCACGAATGTATCGTGCCTGTTGTATGAAGCGCTTGATAATCGCTTGATAATCGCTTGATAATCACGCTATATCATCATAAGTAATTTGTGATAACATAGATTAAATTATAATGATTGTTTGGGACAATCATGTATGTAGCATCCTTTATTATTACTGGCCGATATTCTATTTTGTTAATCGCGATGCGTCACATTTTCTTGGTGAAATATCATTTCACTGATTGACTGTCGGATCGGCAATGAAGGAAGATATATTTTTAATATCTAGAGTCTAGAGTGCTCCGTCCAGAAAGACAGAAAACAAGAAATCTTCCTGGGTATGTTTGTGATACTTGTTTTTGAACATAAGAGACTATTTTGTATGATTTTGTTAGAAGTTTTTCATGATGTTTCAACAGCCGAGGGAGTCTTTTTATAAAAATGATTAATTAGCGCCATGAAATTGTTTAAGGACCATCTGAAGGAAGTTTCACGATTTTTGCCTAATCATTTTTGGACCGTCATGGCCACCAACGCAAGTATCGTTCATTCTCTACCCATTAAAATGGGCTCAGGGTGTAAGTGAACAAAATAGTTGCAATGTGAGTGACCTCTAACAAGCACGTTGATTGAAACTTTTTTGCATTTGATGAAATCAGTTTTGAGACACTCGATCGGATCTAGCCATGATCGTTTGAATTCTTAAATCGAATAGGTGCATCTTCTTCTGGCATTCGTGGAGCAGAATCGTTTGTCATTCAGAGCTGTGAGCATTTCCGAATTTCTCTTAAATTATCTAATATTAATTTGTATAATGCACATTTAATCTCAAACGTCGTCGTCATCGGACATTATATACATATACCACCATCAATCTCGTCCTCGGACAAAAAAATTGCAAGGAGTGATGGACGTAGTAATGGTCAATTAATAAAATAGAATACTGTCTGAATTAATTTATTAAATTATTTCGCTAATTTATTACGATAATACGGTGGTACAATTACGTTCTTTAATACAAATGTGAAGATTGATAACAATGTTTGTGTTGGGTGCGGTCCTTTGCGATTAAGAATGAATCAATATAGGTACCATTCAACTGTCGCACCTTCACCTATAATATGTTAGTAAAAGGGCGAATAAAATGACATATTTTCTATATATAATTTTTGTTACAACTTTTTCTTGTGCTTTTTCTTTTAGTTTCTGCAAAAATATATAAGTGATATTAACTTGATATCAATACGGAGGACTTTTTCTTAAATTAAATAAAAGAATCTTTTATAATTTAATTATAAATAAAACTCTCTTACAATCTGTCTTGCGAATAAAAAATTTTAAATGCGTATTAAAATATTTGATGTGCTACAAGTGTCACAATTACTCTAAAATTATTTTAATTTTATTTTAGTAAATTTAGTAAATTAAATGTCTTCAAAATTCAAAAAATTTGAAAAAATATTAAAATCTATTGTATTTAAGTGCAATCATCAATTTCTCTGCATTATATTTTACATTATTTTTATAATTTGTCACAATTACGAATATTAATACATATATATGCTTCTTTCTTTATTTTTATATTATATACTTCTCATTGTCTTTAAATTATATATGAAAAAATAAGTTAAAATGTAGAAAAATAGAACTTAATATTATGTCTCACTAAATTACTTAATGTTTTAATTTTAATAAAATTTTAAATGATATTATACAAAATATAATATTGTATTCGTAATTATGCGCTAATAGTAATTGACGCGAATGGGCTAGTAAAAAATTCAAATATATTAAATGCTTTCTAACCTATTCTAATATGTACAACACAAGTAAATAAACGATTGCATATAGTACCTAGCAAAAGTTATGCATTCTCACATTGACGATATAGTTATGTTAAAATAAACTAAAAACACATTTAGTAATGTCTAAAAATTCTAAATATCTAATTGAAACTTATCCTAATAAATTTGCAGGTATTACAATGTAAAATAAAAAGAAACAGGAGATTATTTAATTCAAAGAAAAACAACTATAGAGGATTGAATTCACATACAAAATTTGCATAACGAAATTACAGACTTCAAACAACAAAATTACAGACTTCAAATAACAAAATTATATAGATGAAATAGGTTAGAATTTCATACAATTCAATGATAAAACAGTACATTTTAATATAGATGAGATACATATTACATTATCTCAATATATCTTGCAAAAGTTATATAAAAATTTCTCAATAATAATTATCAGTTAATAATAACTTACAAATAATTATTAAATTCGTGCTTCTCATAAATAATTATCAAATAATATTAAAAAATTAGTTGCCAAATAATATTAGAGAGAGATATAATAATTTTTAATGAATTATAACAACCTTCTCAAATAATATATACAAAATTAATTTTCCGAATTAATTTACTTGATGTTCATTTATAAATAGATATATGACTCTTCTCTATTGTGTTCTTTAAAAGTAACAGATCTATGAATTTGTAAATAAATTCTTTTTAATCATATTAGGGTAAGAAAAATTTAATTAATCACATAATATTAAGTTTTAGAATATGTGTATTATCTTATTGCATTTTTTGTCCTTGAACATACAAACGAGATTTGGCACTATAGTGAAATTCTTTTATCAATGGTTGAAACTATGGTGGACTAGAACTTAACCTTATAATGGGAACTTTGAGAACTTGTACAATTTAAAAAGTATAGTAAAATAATTTTAATATCCTTTTAAGTTATTTTGTTGTAAATAAAATAAGTATTATATTACATTTTGCTAATAAAAAATTTTTAATAAAATTAATAGGTAATGTAGTGATATATGTAATCTATATTAGTGTTTATATTTTTCACAATTATATAAATTAATATTACAGAATCACAAAATGCAATTTAATACAACAGTGTATACAGTAGTAACCAAATTTACTCCTCGATTTTTATGGCGATTAAATGCATCATTAACTACAAATGCAACTGCAGTAGCACCTAAATCTAAAATTGCTGTAAAGGTAAAATTTCATGTTTTTGAATAAAACTTTGCAATTTATTATACATTTATTTGATATTTTTCAATCTAAGAAACAATGTTATATTTTACTAATAAGTAAAAATTAATTTTTTAAGGTTGAAGATCAGATAAAGAACATAGCAACAAATACTATAATAAATGATAACCAGTATACAATATTTAATGAATTAAAAGCAAAGTTATGTAATGATTTGAAGTTACAACCAGTGATTAATACCAAAATTAAAAAAACACAAAATTTACATGAAATATTAGAAATTATGAAAACATCTTACATGTCCGAAAATGATATTGTGCAAGCCCTTAAAACCATTACAACTTGGGTAAATGCAAATAATAAAAGTAATTTAAGTATCAAAAGCAATGAAATTTCTGCACAAAGTCAAATAACGTTAACAGAAGTTGACAAAACAAAATCTGAAGATTCTGAAGATGATGATACTGACAAATATCGTGATCTCTCAACGTCTGCAATGATTGTGGTAAAGAAAAATAATTTCTTAAAATTTTATTTTAAATATATTTTTTAAATATATATGTATATCTATATTTGTATTGACATAGGAAGTATATAAATTAGCAGAAGTGGGCAAGAGAGATGTAAAACTTTTAAATTATTTCTTTCAAAATATTATTGAATATCATGAGAGATTATCTGTAGGAGCAAGTTCAAATTTGTTATACAGTATGAGCACTTTATGTTACTCTGATGAGGTAAGATTAGAAAATAACATTTACTTTGGAATGAAAATTAGTAATTAAGAAAGAAGTAAATATGTTTTGTGTAATTATGTTTTATTTTAGAGATTACTTAAAAAAATTTGTACAGATCTTTTTAAAAATCAAAATTATGTAAAGGCAGCAAGAATAGTATCTATAGTGAAATCTTTGGCATTTGTCAGATATAAAAACAATATATTTTTAGATCAAATATGTGATGACATTATTAATTTCAAAAATAAATATAGTATTGAACAAATTGCAAGTATTTTACAGTCATTTGCATCATTAGGTTATAATTCTGAATCTGTAAATAAAATTATACAGGTACGTTACATAAGAAAGTTTAAGTTTATTTAAATTAATAATATATTTATTAAATTAATTCAGTGAAAAGAGATTTATATTCTTAATTATAATCTTATATACTTAGAAATATATTCCGTATCATACATTGGATAAGTTTAACTGGCAGACCAGATTAAATCTTACATGGTCCTTTGCCATATTCAAAATAATGGAAAACATACATGCTGAATATGTATTAAATGAAAAGTCTGTGTCAAAAATAAATCTTTTGGGTTAGTATTCATGACTAGAATGAAGCATTTATTTTATATTGATGATAAGTTAATATTTCATATTGTAGATAAAAGCAAAAAATTATCCTTTAAGTTAAAATTATTGAATATCAATGGATATGTACAATATGCACTCACAAATTATTCTGGTAAGATATAAGATATATTTAGCACTTGAGAAGATATAAAATAATTTATATATGTTTTAATAAATATATTTAGGACCTTTACTTAATAATGAAACAATATCCAATGATGTACCCAAACTTTCCAAACAAAAGATGACATACATCAATGCACTTGAAGTTACACTGAAAAACATGTTACCATCCACATCTTGTTTCAACATGAATGTAAATACCAACATGGGATTTCTCTTAGGTATCTAAAAATATTGTTTAAATGTATTTTCGTTAAAAAGTAACATATTATACTATACTTAGTAGCATACTAATCTAATATCTAAATAACATTATAGATGCTGAAATACGTATGGATAACAAATTTAATTTTGTTAATGTAAACAGTAAAAACAGTGATAAAAATGAAGATTTTATTAAGTAAGTCTGAAAAAATTGAGATTACAATGTAATAATAGATGTAAGAATCATAAGCTATAGGATTTGCATAATTAATTTTCAGGATAGGTATAATAGTAGTTGATTATTATGACATGTGCCTAGGAAATTCAGACTATAAAGGAATAATTAAATTGTATAGTCATTTGCTAAAATGTAAAAATTATAAGGTATTGATTATACCTTACCAACATTTTGGTTTAGAAGATAAAATTGAGAGACGCATAAGTTATATAAGAAGTCGATTATTGAATTTAGTGAAAAGGAAATAAATACGATTTCATATAATGTAATATTTGGTAAATAAAAAAATTATACGATGCAATTATGTTTATAATTTACATTACTTTTATTTATTAATTTTTCAATTATTTATTTGTATCCTTAATTTCAAATTGTATTCAATATAGAAATTATTACGATATTTAAATGTAAATATAATGCATTTTAATATAATATATAGTTTATAAAGTATATATTAGATTTAATATAATAAATTATATTAAAAATTTGTACATTAGATATTTATTTAATCAACGTATTATTATAAGTCTTGTGTAAATAAAATGTACTATTAACTAATATTCACTGTGTAATTGTTACAATATTAAAATTATTCTAATTACTTCATTGATAATATATTACTACACATATATTACAAAAGTAATACATATACAGTATGCATATTACTTTTTGCTCTATTTATATGATATGATTTTAATTTATATATCAATTGCTAGATAAAAGTTTTACATATAATGTGTGTTTTTCTTAATAAATTCAAATTACATCTGACGTATTTCCTTTGTTGACATAAGCGCCACCTATCAAAAACTTGTGATTAAACGTAGATGAACTATACATACCAAAATTAGAATAGACTTTTTTGTATTGTGATTTATCGAAAAGTGCTGTGAATACATTTGTAGTTGTATTATTAAAAAGAACATATTTAAAGATGGTAAATAGTTACTATTTTTATGTTTATACTAACGAAAGTGAATAATGCTTGTTGATGGCATTTTGAATAATATTAAGATTACACAAAAAATGCTTGAACCTTTTAGATGCAATTCATGTTACTATTCAGTCGTCAAGGAAAATTACGTTTACAAAAATGGTATGTGGCTCATCCTGATAAATTGAAGAAAAAAATTACACGAGAATTAATTACTACAATATTAGCACGAAAGCCAAAAATGTCCAGTTTCTTAGAATGGAAGGACGTTAAAGTTGTCTATAAAAGGTATATCACAATTACATGTAATTGAAACATAACAAACTTTCGTTAAATTTTATTTTGTCCGTGACAAATTGAACGAACAAATTATTCTACAGTGTATTATCTTGTTTCATAGATACGCCAGTTTATATTTTTGTTGTGCAATAGAACAAAACGATAATGAATTATTAACATTGGAAATTATACATCGCTATGTTGAACTATTAGATAAATACTTCGGAAGTGTAAGTATAAACTTAGTTATTTATTCATGATAAAATGAAGTTAAATTAAATTTTTGGAATACAATTTATTCAAAATTCATTTTTATACTTTTTTATATATAATTTATTAACAATATAGTTTATAAGATTATTAGCACAAGAATTGTATTTTAGTATGAGAATTTGTATATAAAGTGACATTTTTACTTTATGCAATAACGAAGATTAAAGTTTTAATGTTATTTCAAATATGTTACTAGGTTTGTGAATTAGATATAATTTTCAACTTTGAGAAAGCATATTTCATCTTAGACGAATTATTGGTTGGTGGTGAAATTCAAGAGACTAGCAAAAAAAATGTTTTAAAAGCCATTGCAGCTCAGGATTTACTACAGGAGGTTAGTTATGGGGATGTACCCATTGAGTTGTGACTTGTCCTTTTTAACGATATTATAATTTTTTTCTGTTACTTTCTAGTAATATTACAGAGTTGTTTTAAGATATACATTGTCTTCTATGTATGTTGTCATTTTTCTGACCTTTGTTTATAAGAAGGTTAATAATATTTTTACAAGTTTTGTTATATTTTTATTATTTCCACTATTATATTGGTATTTGGAAATTCATTTAAAACAACTCTTCTAATATATTTAACCATCAATAGTTGGTGTGTAACATTCTTACGAAAATAATCAAATTTTCATATTGATTAAGAGGTATATATACAAAATATTAAAACCTCTTGACTGATATAAATGTGGAGCATGTTTGTAGCCTGTTTATTCTGAGTAAAATAATGTGGTGATATTTGAGTTTAATTGTTAGTATTATATTATTACACATATGTGTACAGTTCCTTTTTTTATGTAAAAATGAGTGATAGTTACATATTAATACTTACATATATACAATTCGCATTTACTTTTAAATGCTCATAGAGTAGTTTACAATAACACTTAATAAAGTATTACTTAATATATTACAAGTATTAAATACTTAATAATACTTAATAAATTTGAAACAATAATGTATAAATTAGAAAAACATGAGTTTTATTACTGTATTATATAATATTCTTTTACGTGAAAGCAATTACCACATTATTTTACTGTCTGGAAAACTGGGTTATCATGATATTTTAATGTTTATTAACAGTGTAATATCTAAATTGCATGATGGAATGTAATTCTTTTTATTTCAAATATCCATGTGTTGTTCTTTTTTTGATATATTTCCATATGTCTCATGTGCTATATATATTATATATTTTTCTAATCTGAAAATAGTTCTGTTCTTTTATGTAGTTTATTACAAAGTACTTAAAGTTTTTATTAATATTTAATGTATGTTGTATGTAATTATTGTTATATGTTTGGTTTGAAAATCTGTATTATAAATTCTATTAATATGTATATGCAGTCATGGAGAGAATATTCTTTATTGTTATGAATCATAAATGTGATTCATATTTTTTCAATGTGTCATAAAATAATCGTAGTTATATATGTATATATACATATATTATAATCAGGAAAACATAAAAAATGTCTGCTCATTTTTTTCCAGTAATATTAAGTAAAACATTACGCATAAATGAATATAGATATATTTTGTATTTAAAACTGTTATAACTTTTTATTTTTTTATAGCTAATGCTATGTGCATAGTATGCTTATACGCTTATCCTCTCTTTAATATAAGTGGGCTTACACATGTTATGAATTCTTATTCATAATGTATCCAACAGCATATCTATAGTGATAAAATGAAACGCATAAAGAATTATTGCCATATTTTAATATCAAACATTGTGTTCATTATTGTGACATATTCCACAAAATTAGTAGTAATATGATATTGTTTCTGGTTCAAATGTTCCTTTATAATAATACTTTTCAGACTGAAGTAAATCAATGGAACTACATAGGAAGAATAGTTAGCTCTTTGTATAAGAATGAATCTGCATTATGCAAGCAAATGTTATAAAATTATGAAATATTTTTTAATTATAGAATAATATAATTAACTTATAGTATTATTAAAATATTAATATTATTATAATAAAAGCTATCTTTCATTTTAATGTTTTAAAAATTTATTAGATATTTAGAGAAAAATATTTAGCTTGCTTCCTATAGATCAGCAATATTTCATACAAAATTAATTTATATTTTATTTATATATTTCATATTTGACATTTCATAAATGTAGAAATATAATTATTTCTTTAAACATAAAAAATTTAGAATAAAAATTTTCCACAATAACCTTTTTTTGCAGAAATTAAATAAATAAATAAAAGTAAATAAATGGCTTCATCTAAAATTTGGTTTACATATACAATAAGTTTTTTTTTAAACAGGAATCCTATAAAGTATCTTAATATTAAGATAATGGTGTCAAATTTTTAGAATATCTTTTAAGATACTGCCAATTAAGATATTAAATGTCAAGACAAAAAAAATTAACGTTTTTAAATCAATAGCTCCAGTAGTTTGTATTTTATGAAATTTTAAAGATTATTTTCAAATATTTATACAAACACTTCTCTATTTCCACCCTTACAATCATTGTTTCTAGTCTACAGTAAGTTTTGTATAATATAATATAAGAAATGTAATATAATTCATAATAAAAATTACATATTTCCATTTTAAAATGTTATAAAACTTTATAGAAAGCTGTAAAAAATAATTAAAAAAATGTTTTTAATTTTATATCTAACTTATACCATTTTATTTGTTTAAAATAATCTTTCAAATATTTACTTGCATAAATACTAGTATTGTATAATTTATATTTTGGTTCTATACATGAATTGAATAACATAACATAACGATAACGAAATAAATAATATTAAATAAGTTTATTTTTTTGTTATTTTGATAAAAGTAATAGCATAATTTAATCATTTCCTTTTTATAAAAATTGGTTTACTTTAAAAGATATGATGCTATAGAAATGCTGTTGTCTATAAGTAATTATTGAAATGTATGTATTTCTAAATTGTAATAAATATTAATTATGGTCAATTATGTTCAATTTTATGTTGTAATGATATTGATTGTGATAGATATGATACCTTAAATGGTATTCATGATAAGTTCCTACAATGCGAAAGTATGCTTGTATGTTTATTATTTCTTTAGATTTTCGTTTTATAGATTTGTAATATTTATTTATCTTATTTTAATAAGTTATTATACTGTAAGAACAACAAACAATTAATGGATTTATTCATTTGTAGATATATATAAGGTAATTTTTCTTAATTATATTTTGTTCAAATATCAAACAGTTTAATGTTAGTGATAGAATCTTTAACAACAGTTTACAATGTGTCGTGACTATTTCTACACATATAAAGGATATGTTATGTTTGTATATCATTGTTATAATATGTATTTAATTTGGAATACTACTCTGATTATTACACAAAATAAATATTATATTTTGTGATTTATTAGTAGAAATTTTTATGGTAATATTATCAAATTTTTTATTTACTAGCTCAATTGTATTATGAAATGAACTTTTGGGATTGGAAGATTGTGTTTAAATTTTTAATTAGAATTTCTGCATTAATACCATCAAATATAGTAATAAAAAATCAATAACTTTAACAAACTTGTGTTTAATGAGAAAAATTTTATATTTTCATTATATTACAAAAAAACATTTTCAATACTGAATTGAACAAAAAATCAAGACATTTAATATAAAAATTGCAGTAAACCATAATAAATCCACTTTTATCAACATGGTATTATTAATTTTATCGATTTCATTTCATTTAAGTATTAATCAAAACCATATAATAAAGTTTTAATTCGCTTTTTTGTTTTCAGAAAATTTTATAATATATAATATATCAAATAAAATTTATTAATAAGATTCAGCTCAAGATTATTGTTCCATTACTAAGGACATATCTAGAAATACACTAAAGATTAGTTAGAATATTTGTTTGTTTGTGGAAGGACGAAGCTGTGGAAGGTGCCCTGCGGGAGATAGGGCTTTTGTAGGTGCTGCGTTCTTGCATGCCCTCCATGGCCAATCTGTCAGCCCACGTGAATCAAGATCCGGAGCAGACTCATCCGCTGCATGATGTCATCATACATCTCTACTTTTTCTATAGTTATTGAGCATCAATTTTTTGCGTACCATTTACAACCCTTACAAATTTAGTATTTGAACATTAGTATATTTTTTTATAGGCGACACAGATAGATTTAATAATACATTCATGTAGTTTATGTGTATTATATATACATGATAGAGATATACATACATACATATATATATATATATATATACACATTATAGAAATTCTTACTAATTACGAGATTGCTTCATTTTATCATTGAGCAGATAGCAGTTAATATAGTAAGTCTCGTACTATGGCAATAAAGTTATGCACATTTAGAAAACCATTATTTCTGTATGTGTAAACACAAAAGAAAGAAATGTTTAGGTATAATGTTTACATAATTTTTTAACTGCATAAGGAGTTTTTCTCTAAAATGTATAGTATTATATTTATCTACTTGAAAATATTTATTTTAGTATTTAATTAGAGATGAATGTTTGAAAGTATCACTTTTATATGTGTACATGTGTATATACATAAACAAGTGTCAATTTTTAATATTATAATAACTTTAACACAGTATATAATAATACCCATAATAAATGTATACAAAGCAATTTTTACACAATTGTATACAAAATTATATACTACCTTTTCCATGTAATTAACCCATTATGTATTTATTGTTAACCCATTATGTATTTACCCTTACAGGTTTTAATAGTATATATCTTTCATTAATCGTGTATAAAATAAAAATCATTAGAATTTTTATTTATTCACTCTTTGTTAGAAAGATCTTTTGTGAAACTTTATTAAACTTACAATATATACACTTGACTATAAATACAAACATTCTGTATGCAGCATGCAATACAGACATTTCTTTGATTGGTACTTAAGCATTTTAAACGAAGCAATAAATGAACATGTGCTTTGTGCAGCTTTGTGTATCCATACAAGTATATACTCAGTTATATGAAAAGGGTTCAGTTCACCATTTGAAGCTGCATCAAGGAGATTACTTAATTACAAACTAGGTACGTGTTTGTTTATATATTTTCATTACTGTATATTTGCATTATATGATAATGTGCAGCATCAAAGAAATTGATCCCTCTTCATATCTTTAGATATGCGTTTTATATCTTAATCTTTAATTTAATAATACTATTCATATGTTTCAGGAGGAGACACCACAAGGTTTTTTTGAGGACCATGGTCTGGGATAATACTTTCTAAACAATATGTCCAGCATAATGTAAGTGGTGTATTCTTACAACACTGCTTCGACATTCCAGAATTTTATTTACAATGAAGTTTATCAATTAGATTTAAGAGTACTGTGGGGTCATTAATAAATTGAAATTAAGCTTTTTGTTATAAACTAAAGCGTAATTATACCGAAAACGTAATTACTGTTTGAAAATTCAGTGAAATGTAGTCAGTATTCTATACATGTTGAAAACCAATTGTTTCTCTTTATTAAAATACTAGCAGTACTATACTACTTATTATACAGATATATGTATGTACATGTTTTTCCCTGATTAACATATTATTTAACCCTTTATGTTTTTTTTTTTTGCGAAGGATATATATTTTTTTCTTTTATTTCTAATATTCCATATAAAGAAAATTAAAAATTTGATGATAGAACTACATTGTTTTTTAATACATAAGATTAATATTTTATATTTTTTTATTTTGATTAATATTTCAATAAAAATATACTATTTTTTGTATATACTATTCGTATATACTATTTTTTTTTCGTTTAGGACGAGTTTCATTTATAATTAACGGGGAAAACATAATTTAATCCAAATTATATTTGACTTATAAACAGAACTCATTACATAAATATAATTTCTTCTTATAATCAATACATAAAAGGTTAAATAATTAATGAATATTCAATAATATTGTCGTTATACATGTATTAATATATCGTTCGCGAGGTGCTTATAAAAATTCTATTTGCATTTATTCATTTTTTCGAATTGAGGTACATATAAGCGTTTAAAAATGTCATCGTGCTTTATCAGTCTTTAACTGATAGTGACATTGTTATGTTTTTCGCATAAATAATAGTCAATATATTTGAGCATTTTTAAGCATACCGCTCAACAGCAACTCCATTGTTCAAGTGAAAAAAGTTAAAGTTAAAGATTTTCATGAGAAAAGTATATAATGAGAATATCATCAGAAGTCATTTTATATGAATATTTCAAATATCTGATATTTCAGAAAATATTTCATTACATCAAAAGTGCATTGCTTTTAAAAGAAAAGAAACTTCTTCTAAAAAATTTATAGTTATATATTTAAAAATAATTATTTTTCTCTTAAATAAAAATCACGCAGAATTTGTGATCTTTTGAACACATTGAACATAGATAGAAGAAAATCAATAGAAATTCTGTTATCGTCAAAATATGACGAGATAATTACATACGCATGTTGTCAATTTTTCATTAATCGTTATCGCTAAATGAAAAAATTTTGCTTGTTATAATTAATCGTTGAATGTTCGATTTTGCTACTTGTATAAGAATTGCACAGTATATCCAGATTAATATATATATATATATTCGTTTATTATTTAAGTTGGCAACGGTGACAATTTGGTTTAGCTTTCCAGATTTTTCATTTATTTACTGGAAATTATATATGAAGAACATTACAAGTATTTAATAGTACTTACATCTAAAGTTTAACCTGCAGAATAAATCTAACAAAGAGACTGTTCCTTCACTTCGTTACTTCTATTGCTTGGACAGAAATTTTTAATGAATTCAAAAGAATATTTATAAAAGTTTAGAGAATAACTTGAAGAAACTGTAAATTGAAATTAAAGAAAATAGATATAAGGACAGTTTTGAAATTTCTGCCAATGATTGTAAAAACTATAGAAAAAAATTCCATGATTACAAAATGATCTTTTTTTTTTTATAATTCCACGAATTTAACTTGGATATGCTGTAAAACTTCCTAAAATTTTGTTGAATTGATTAATTATAAGCGAAAGAACGGAGAAATACAGTTTTTCCAAACGATTGCGCAAATTTATCATTTGCTTTGTACAGGATGACTTATTTTAATGTTTAAATGGAATTATCGCGAAAAGTGCGCTATGTTGATAGGAATAAAATGGATTTTTAGGATTGTATATCGTATAAAGTAAAATTTCACGCGTTAATCTTATGGTACAAATTTGTTAAGTAAAAGTGAAATAAAAATTCTCTGAAGGAAAATTGTCATCTCTCTCTTGACTAAGTATTTGAAAAAGATAGAAAGGTGTGTATATTATCACGAATCCAATATCATTTCAAAATTTGGAAATGAAACGCGTTTTATTAATTATTTACTCAGTCAGAGATTATTCAAACAGAATTAAAGTATACTTTTCATTCATCGATCGTTGAATTTCATCTCATTTAATTTGTCTCTATTAAAATTACATATATTTATGATAAATTTCTTCTATAAACTTTTTTTACGTACGAAAAGAAATGAAAGAAAATAATCCTTAAAAATTCACCGAATTCAGCTCTGCGTACTTTTTCAGACAAACCTGTAAATTAAAATCAGCCATCCTGCAGACTAGTTGACTGACGTAAGATATCTGTTTCAGCGAAGTGTCATCTTGTAATATTTTTCGGTGCATTTGACGATAGAAAAGTATTCATGTTCCTGTTTAATCATCACTATCGTGTTAACGAAATGTTTTTACGCGTAGTTTTATCGCTGATTCTCGTTCTGGCATGGTACACCATGACGAATAAAAGTGTCGACACAGACTAGCTTGTTTTTTTAAAATGTTGCTTGAAAAAAACAATTCTTTGTCCTAACGTTTTTAAAACATAAGATATTTTTCACAGTTACACAAAGCTATATTTTAATTAACAGAATTGTAAAAAGTACAAGAGTTGGAGAGATCTCTCTGATATCGATTTTGTGTGTTTTGATCCATTAAGGGCGAGAGAAGACATAGCTTTAGACTCTCCTTTCGATTTTGCAGTAATTAAAATATTTTAGATTTGAAAATTACTTTAAAGGGAAAAAAGGAGACCGAAACTTATACAGGATGTTACAAAAAAGAAAAAAGCCTAGCCTGTGCGAATATCTTTGTTCGTTATTATACGTTCCAGATGAAAGAGCGAGAAAGATGTTTAAACGGAAGCGAAAATCCCGGGACACGCGAGTTTGTATTGTTACTAGAAATCATAGTTTATCAATTTTGAAAATGTCCACCAGTTGAAAAAAGGATCACGAGCACTTTGAGAATTTGCATAAAGACAATAAGTTTAAGCACTGTTTGTTGAATTGTTCGTTTATGGTATTGATGTGAGCTAATAAAGGAGAGAGAGAGAGAGAGAGAGAGAGAGAGAGAGCACATATCTAAAAACTATATACTTGCAATTTATCTGTTTTCTATAGTTTATCTTACAATTAGACATAGATAAGTCGAAACGTATTGCGGTGCACATGTCTATGAATCACATCGTTTAAACCGGTTTGCTTCAATCTTCTCTTTTTTTTTTCTGTCTACGTTTTGCGAATTTCTAGCATTTTTGCCAGAAAATGAATGATATTTTTCTTGACATTGATTAAGTTTTTCTGTTTTTTTTTTTTTTTTACTTGAATGTCAATTGTCAGATTTGAGGAGTGACGGAATGAAAGATTTATGAGAATGTTCAACATAGCTAGGCAATATGGGTATATGATGTTTATTGAATGTGCGATAGAGAAATAGATGAAAAAAACGCGATGAAAATATTGATTTCGATTGGCTGAGAAATAGAATTAATTTTAAGACGGAAAATATATTCTCTAGACGGGTTCTATTGATTTCCCTCGCGTGGGAATAACAATATTAATCTCAGAGGAACGGACATATTGCCTAGAAATTTCATTTCCATGTTTATTTTATTTTACATTACGTGCATGTAATTCCACCAAACAGATTGTAGAATAGTTGTTAAGTAACACGAGAGAAATGGCTATGTTTAGTACTTCGACTATTTTTGTGTTTTTAAGTATTTAATAAACGATGGTGCATGCAAATCGGTATGATTGCATTGTCATCCACATCGTTATGAGTATTTTTATTATATACGTTTATTTGGGATACGTATTATTATAAAACAATGTTCGTGAAATTCTTTGTCGGTTTAATGTGGTTACACGTACGCAGCGCGGTAGCAGAGAAACTTCTCTTCGATAGTAATAACAGTTGTATTTCGCATAACGAGAAATCAAAATTAGGGATTAAGTGCAGAATTATTAGAATTCGTGGTACGCCACAGGATTAAAATACCATTAAGCAAAATTCACAGAACAATGTTAAACGTGTGAACATATGTATTTACGATAAGTATATGAAAAGACGATGCTTTGTGCTCCGTCCATAATAATAAAGTATGTGATGTAAAAATATTCACTTTCCCTCCCGAGATCTTCATCCCGCTCCCAACCGTATGAAATAACAGAAATCCCCAGGACATTTGTTAGTATTCTTCGAAATTATTAACATTGTTTTATTGATTTATAAAATCGTTTTGACAATTCCATCGTTCGAGAGGGAATTGCATTTCTGTGAAACGAATTTTATCAATCTACTTTATGCGAAAGAAGTCTCTCATCTCTGTAATAACATTTTTCGAAGTTTCTGTTTAACAGCATAATATCCATCCCACGTGTGCGGATGATTAATCTGGATTCGACTGTCCTGTTTATTTAATTCTCTAAACTAAAGTTGCTGGATGAACGCGCTGTGCGAAGCCGGTGTGTATGAAGGGAACGAGCACAACGTGAACAAGCGAATGCGTTTCCTCCAGCCAGTTCCGGCATTGAAAAATCCCATACACGCCGCGGCTGTCGAGATTTTCATCATCGATGTTCGCGGTGTGCATTGTCGGCCACGTATTTCAAGGATTCACGCAACAGCGAGTCGATGATAGGTGACAATAATGTCGCAAATAACAATGTTGCATTATTCAGAAGATGCAGGATAGAAAACAGTTAATTTTAATCGTAAACGAATTGACAAGAACGGAGAATACCTGTGTGTTTTGAAATATCCTTAGCAAGTTGTGTAAAATCAAAAATTTTGGCACACGTTATCAATTGCCGCGAGTACAGTGATTGGTAATTTACCGCTTAACAGATTTGAAGTTTTTGAAGTTTCAACAAATTTTTGAAGAATATTTCAAAGAAGACTCGGAAGAATTTTCGAAACTTTACGTTCGTTCTTTGGCACGAACCGGAGGCTGAAAACAATTATTCGAATCGAAGTTTTCAAGAAGGATGCAGAAAGACTTTCTAAAGTTTGAGGCCGTCGAAAATATTCGCAGCGAAATTTTTTCACGCAAGGCATCAACCAAATGTGCTCGATTAATTTTCAAATTGAAATATTATCTCGATTTATTCTGCCAATTGGTACTTATTTCGAACCTTGTATAGGATTATCCCCTTTTGGGTTCTACGAATTTCGACTATACATACGCACATCTACGTCCAATCAAATCAATATTGGGACAAAATCAGTGAAACATGATACGACGGTATATACATTTACTTTTGCCAATCATATTGATTTTTGCTTCGTGTTTTGCCAACTCGACAGATTTTTTATACGAATCGATAATTAATCGTGCAATCTCCAAGGTTCAGAACGGTTACTTTACAATTACATTAGTCATTTGTTATTTTTAATGAAAAACTGTAGACCATTTTCCATACAGGATGAAGTGTCGTAACAGTCACAGTCAAGCTTGAAAGTTACTTGGACACTTATCCCCATTTCAGAAATTATTTTATTCCCATCAATTGCCATTCTGTTACCTCCTCGGCGAAAAATCCAAATCACAAAATTAATCGTGCATACTCTCATCAGAAAACTGAAAACTCCAGCTCTCTCTTCATACGCAGATGAAAGTCCTGTTGTTACAGAGAGCAGATCACCCGAATCTCCTTTTACGCCGAGTCGATTACGATGCAAAAAAAAAAAAAAAAAAATGAACAAGGTTCCTAAGAGAAATTACCATGCATCCGTAGACTCTCCACCTATCCCCCCCCCCCCTCTAAAGCTTCTTACGAACATTTCCAGAGAGGCGGCGAGAGCAGTACGAGGAAGAAAAACAAAACGGAAGAAGAGAAGCTGCGTGCCCGGAGCGATTCGTAGGACGGAATGGCCGATGCACGCATGAAACGTAATCGCGTTGCGCGAGAGGATGGCTGCAGAGCCGCGTCGGCGCGCGAGCAGAGCAGCGTCGACGGCTGAACGTCGCTTTGACGTCGTCGAGGCGAGTCGAGGCGGCCTCGAAAACCCGTGCTAACTGGCTGCCTGTTAACTGTCTCTGTGGTACGTCCTAGCCGACCGTTGTTCCGCCGCACCGGGCCCGATCGAAGCCGTTCCTCGGTTCTGCTTTTGTTCGCGTGCATCGTCGAGAGAGAGTCGATATCTTGGCCAATGGCGTGTTGGATGACGAGAACGGAAACGGAGGAAGCGTAGCCGCTCCTCCGGGCTCCGTGTGCGTCGGGAAAGAAGGTACAGTGGGGTGGAGCGGCGCCATCCCGACGTTGCTTACGGACCCGATAACGCCGGACCATCGTCACCCAGTGCCCTAGTCCTCTCCCGACAGGTCGCGCCGAGCATCGTCGAAAATGTGACTCGAATTTTGCCGACTCGTATCCGCGGGGAAACGTCGTCATGAAAGCAGTTGGGACGTTGAGTATCGCGTCACGTCGTTCACGAGAAAGGGGCCATTTGTGTTGACTCTCGATGTGAGACGAGATACCTGGTCGCGTGGTAGAAAATCTTGAGAAAAGAAAGGAGGAAGAGAAAAGGAAGGACGGTGGTGTGGTTCGTCGAGAAGAGGATAAAAATCCGTTGATACAAAGGAAAAAAAAAAAAAAAAAAAAGAAAAAAGAAACATAAAGTGAAGTAGGAGGAACGACGAAACGGAGAAACGGGAAAAGAGGTACCCCGATGAAAGGGGGCTCCCCGACGGAGGGCCCCAGCTGGCCTGTGCATGATTCCGTCACTGGACGGCGGTGGTGACGAAGGGGCTGATGTCAGTGCGACCACTCGGCGCCCGCTCGGTGGCTCGGATGCGCGAACGCGACACCCGCATCGTCGTCGTACCGCGAGTGAAGCTCCCGGCGGAGGCGGAGGCGGTAGCAGTAGCAGCGACCGATGACGGTGATGGTCAGCCGCGAAACAGTGGTGACTGCTGACTGTCGGTGTACAATCAAACGCAATCTCGGTGTCGCGTACGGTGCCGTGCCGGTCAGTCGGTCGGTCCTGGGGGCGCAGCTTGGAGAATAATGCGCGTTAGGCACGTTACGCGACGACGAGGACGACGGTACGTCACGAGGGACCCGAGCAGCCAGCAGCGGGTGCAGCTGCAGCAACGCAATTATGTACGCGTACGGTTTCGAGATCACATAGTGGCTGCCGTGTAATTATGTTGTCATCGACGCGCGGCGCGCCCTGTGTAGCTTCACGGTGAAAATCTGGCGTGAGCGGTGCCGCGGCGGAACGGGGAACATGGCGTCGGTCTCGGCTGAGACTCCAGCCAGCCACGGGCACAGCTTCAGCAAGAAGACGTTTCACAAGCCGACGTACTGCCATAGCTGCACCGACATGCTGTGGGGCCTCATACAGCAGGGGTACATCTGCGAAGGTGAGTCTCGAGACCCATCCCTCGTTCTCCCTCGTCCTTGTTTATCGCTCCTTTATCTTTCGTCTCGTACGCGATACGCGGATAATAGGCGAATCTGTGGAATTAAACGAGAGAGAAATCATCTTTCAAACGGATCTACCGTTGTTCTCGGTTCGCCCGAATTGGCTTGGACTCGCGCATCGATCTACGAATTTCGAATCCGAGCATCTTACGAGTGCTTGAATCTTGAGCTCGAGGTCTCGAGCAGTAGGTCAAACGGGAAGTAGTGATTTTTTGGGGAAGTTTAAAGAGGAAGCTGCCGGATACGTAGAGGTACGTTTCATTTTCGAAATTCAGTTTGCGAGTCTCGGTAGGCGAGAACGCGAGGCAAGTTTTTTTTTTTCTTTTTTTTTCTCAAGGCAGAGCGACCGATCGATATCGAGCACGTTCGGTAACGAGATCGAATACGCGTCGTGTTGCCGCCGCAGAGTACGCTCGTCCCGCCTTTTCACGGGCTCCGAAACCTTGGTCGGCGTGCAAAGTTGAAGCTGGCTGACCTCCAAGAATGATGAATGGCAAGTGCCCATTCAGCGTGTGTACAGAGGGTGGCACGTTTGTGCAGAGAAGCAGCTTTTCACTTTTCGAGTCGAACTTTTCCTCGTTCCCTTCGTGATCGATCTCTCGATCTTTAATGAAACTTTCGAGATCTCCAAGAGATTCGACCAAAAATTATATTTATTTTAGGTCAGTCCTCGCTGCTGCAACGTTGTTTCAACGTCGTTGCAAGTGCGTGACGTCTCTCCTTCTTTCCGCAAAGACGACAGATCGTCCCCGACGATGACCGTGATTAGGCGAAAATATCGAGTTCGATCGAAATACCGTCAACTCCGTGATCTTGGGAAATGTGTTCAACCCGTGGCCTAGTTTCCTAGTGACATTCAGCTCCTCTGATAACTATCGAGATCCGCGACGGGTTGGAGCCACGCAACCGATCTCAACTCTCCCTGCCCCCCTCCCTGCGAATTGTCACCGAATGATCACCCCCCCTCGTCCGAGCATCCACCTCTGCGCGAGAATCCCCTGTAGGAGAATCCATAATTGCTTCCTCGTGCACGTAGACGTTCTTCGCTGGCGCAACCCACCATCTTTGGATAACGAGGCGCCACAATTTCCCACCCCGTCGCGATTTGCGCACACTCCTGTTTACCCCCTTGCAGCACGGGGCCGCAGCGAAGAAGCGAGCGTACGCGTCTTCTCCACCAACCTAGACCTAGCCTGTTCCTCGATCCTTCATCGCGTACTCGAATCGCTTCGAATTCGACGAGTTGGAGTGAAATCGAGTCAGGAGTGAAACTTTCTTTCTTTCTTTTTTTTGGAGAGGGAAGGAGGAGGAGGAGGAGGAGGGATGATCGATGAAAATTGCCGCGGACTCGTCGGTCGGCCGAGAGGGACGATCGAGCTGGTGGAACGAAGCGAGGCGAGGGCGCGCGCATCGAGCCTTTTCATAAGCATTGATCGTGGGGGATGGTGTGGGATAGCTGATAGACTCTGGAGAGAGAGAGAGAGAGAGAGAGAGAGCAGGAGGAAGGAATAGACGAGAGGGTTAGCCGTGAGGGGCGCGGGGGCGTGCACGAGAGAAAGAGCTCGTTCAGGCCCGTAAAGGGTAAGCATCCGCGGACACTTTGTGTCGTTTAATCGAACTCGATTCACGAGTCCTTGCCTGCGTCGCCTGCACGGGGTTCGTGCCCGTGTACACGGTTTTTTAAATTTTCGTCGTACGAAGGCACGATATGAAATGGACAGTTTAGATGCTCCGAGTAGAATTCAGGTTGAATTTAGGGGGATTTTATAGGAACGTATGTATACAGGTTATTCTCTGGGTTAGGTTCGTTTCTCGGGCAACTAGGTTAGTTAATTACGTTGGCAATCTCTGTCTTAATTCATCTTCGATTCAAGCACGAAAGAATGATCAATCGAGCGTCACAAAATATCTCACCGTCATCGATTAACTGGCTCTCAACATTTTCACAGCAGCGTGTACGATTTCGAAACGAACATCTAGAAAATTATTATGCGAAAAGGAAAATTATTATGTAAATGAAGAAAGTTTCGATCGGGAATGAACGTGTCGAAAAAGCTGTACGAGCAATCGTCGATTCTCAAGAAGCACCAAACACTTTGCACTCACGGTCATCATTCATCCTGCGGAACGTGTTCAAACGCGAGGCGTTTTAACGTATCAACAAAGAGAATGAGTGCAACAAAGAGAAGCAAATCGCGGAGCAGAGAGCGGAGAGGCAATGTGGTCGATTTTATACCGCGGCAATTAGAGACAGAGCCAGTGGAACGTGTGATCCAAGTTGGGATCAGGAATCAATGAGGAACGCCCGCTTTTAAAGTGGACACAGCGCGGGACTGTGGCTGCGCGATTAGGGGAACCGTCGATCCGGAATATCTGGAACACGCGCAAGCATATCGACGTGTTTCTCTTCGATACGTTGCAACGCCAACGCCATCGAGCTTTCTCGCTTCCTAGAATACACGTCGGGACATCAAACGTGGCTTCGTTCCACGGAAGAAAAAAAAAAGAAAACGACCGAAAAACAGTTCGTCGCGTAACACGATTCTCGTATTACATATTCCCGAACAGAACAGAACTGACACCAACAATTTAATTCGTTTAACAAAATTCTGTTTCGCTTGGAAAGGTTCGAGCTCGATTCCGACAGACGAAATAAAGAGTCGAAGAGTCCACGTTGCGACTGGCGAAACGTCAGATCTTTCAAACGTAAGGGGAGAGTTGAAAAATTCGTTTAAAAACTTGAAATTCTCAAACTCGAGAGCATAAACAAATGCTGGCGGTGTTTGCTCGCAGACTGCAAAAATACATCATTTTTATTTTCAAGTGGAACGTATCGAGAAAGTTTGATTTCCTGCAAAGACCGTTTCGATCAACGTTTTCCAAACTCTTTTCGTCGAATTACGCTAGATAAGGATAGAATGTTGGAACGTGCTCGAATTTCGACTAAATTGCAACAAAGGAAATTCGACAAAATTACGACAATTAAGAGAATCGAGTTGGAAGAACCTGGTAATTTCGTAATTTTGAAGATTTCGATATAGAATTACCGGTCACCAGCGTGTCGAGAGAAACGGTCGATACGCGATGATCGGAATATTCGGCATACTTTGAATCCGATATCTTAATTTTAGCTTTCGTGGGATTTTCAGGCGCGATCGCCATCGACGATTCCACGGATCTCGATAGATCCACGGGGTCGTTGTTTAGAAATGCGGCGCGATCTGGCTTTCCTCGTTTCAGTGAGAAAACACCGGTGATTAATCGATCGCATAGAGTCTGGCATTGATTCCGTATGATTTACTATCGATCGAATCGCACGGATTCAGAATTTATACCTGAGGAATAATTCACCGATCAGTAATTATTGAATCAAGTTTTACAATTTCGTAAGTTCACATCGAATAGAATAATCAGGTGATTTACAAAATGTTGGATAACATGGTAATTCGTTTGTATACTTTATATATTACATGGGTATACTTTTGTTGTATATTACTTTAGGTATACTCAAGGGTACATCGAATAGAATAATCAGGTGATTTACAAAATGTTGGATAACATGGTAATTCGTTTGTATACTTTATATATTACATGGGTATACTTTTGTTGTATATTACTTTAGGTATACTCAAGGGTACATCGAATAGAATAATCAGACGATTTACAAAATGTTGGATAACATGGTAATTCGTTTGTATACTTTATATATTACATAGGTATACTTTTGTTGTATATTACTTTAGGTATACTCAAGTGTACATCGAATAGAATAATCAAATGATTTACAAAATGTTGGATAACATGGTAATTCGTTTGTATACTTTATATGTTACTTGGGTATACTTTTGTTGTATATTACTTTAGGTATACTCAAGGGTACATCGAATAGAATAATCAGGTGATTTACAAAATGTTGGATAACGTGGTAATTCGTTTGTATACTTTATATATTATTTATATATTACTTATATAGTATTATATACCTATATAATATTATTTATACTTATATAGTATTGTATGGTATTTATATATTACTTAGGTATACTTTTGTTATATATTACTTTAGGTATACTCAAGTGTACTTTATATATTGAGAGGTTGGCATGAGTGTGTGTGTGTGTGGAAGAATAAGGTTGGTCGACTATCGAGCTTTGTGCGGTGAAGAAAGTTAAGTGTATAAATTCAGAACTGATTGTTAAAAAGAGTATTAAATTATTTCCTTCATTTCTGTATAGTATAGCCAAAGACTTTTTTCGTTACTTGTACAAACTTAACAAAAGACGTATGCCACTTAACAAACTTAACAAAAGACTTGTACAATTATACGTTTTAAATTGCTACCTGTGTGTTACCAATAAAAGCCAAAGATTCAACCTGAAGAAATAAAAACAAAGAAAATACAGAGGCACTTCAACGACAGGGAACAGAAAATCGTCTCGTCCGCTGAATGTCGTTACGTGTTCCTCCGGTTATATTTTATCAGGTTGGACGTTGCGCGCGTTTCTTGCACCTTTGAATTTCCCACAAGTGCGCAAACGTCCGCAGCCTAGTAATTAGATAGCGTATTTTAACTTATAGATTTTTCTTTAAATAGACGGAATTAAAATGGCGGCGAACCGAAGGCGAGCGTTCGCCGGGATGAATTTTCGTTATTTTCGAACCGAGAGGAAGAGAGAGAGAGAGAGAGAGAGAGAGGCTCTCGGTTCGAAAAATTTATTTCTCATCTCGGCCGATCTCTCGGGATATACACTACTATCGCTTCGGTTTCAAGAATTTCGGGGCAATGTCGTTCAACTTATTAATAGTCGTTCACCTCGCGTTCACGGTAAAGGAGAAATTTATGAAGAGAGGAAGAAACTTGCGGAGAGAGAAAGAAAACGAAGAAAAAAAAACCGTGGAATAACAGAAGCCGTGTCTTCAAGGCTGGCTTTATTTTTAGCAAACCGGAAATATATAGTGTATATATATATATATACATATACGCCATCGGGAGCCTCTCGTGTACGCGTTACACCTCGTTATGCCGCTTTACCTGTTCCACGGGATCGCCGGCGAACGGGATCGAACGATGCTGTGGCAACGTTTATTTAAAAACGCCCATGGGATTTTTCATCTTCAAGGAGCTTTCGCTCGCGCCGCCACGCGTGTCTACGTCAGCGCGTTAGAGTTTTCGAGGCGATAATGTTCTTCGCATTAAGAGATGACCACTTAAAAATAACTCGAATTCACGTCACCGCGCGAGGCACCGCGATTCACCGAAGTATAATACTTCTTTCTTTCTTTCTTTCTTTCTTTCTTTCTTTCTTTCTTTCTTTTTTTCTTTTTCACGAGAGTCGCGTGTAATAGATTCAACGATCTCCCGACATGTTGGCCTTTTACCTTTGACGAAGGTGTATGTTAGGTCGTCTTTAGAAAGGATTTTAGGAAAAAGAGAAATGAGAGAGCAGATTTGTTTAGCGACGCGGAGAAACACGTTTCGGTTGAGAAACGACGGCAGGGAAACGAGAGCAATTCGTTTGTACGAGAGAGTTGCGTGTTACGTCACAGTGTGTAACAACGCTGGTACTAATCACGTTATACTTGTCTCTTTAAGTAATTATTTTATAACGAGCGGAGTAAAAAGTTCGCGTTTGCCGTCGTTTCGACCAAGTTTCGTTTCGCGAGTGCACGCGTTTGAACGCACGCTTCCTGAATGCTCGTCTGAAGGCTCGTTTATTGTCGAGAGGAGGCAGCAAACAGATCGTAAACCTCGCAACCGAGTGGAAACATTAAGAACCTCGATGCAGATAGTTGCGAAATTGACACTAGACACGCTGCAGTTGAAAAATTGACTGTTGAAAACTTGGACGGGGCATAAAAGTTGAATGAAAACATTGACTTTGGAACATAACAGTTGCAATTGGTATTCGAAAGTAATTGATAATTGCGTGATTAATATTGTAGAATATTATTAAATTCTTATTGATAGATACATCTCCTTGGCAATCGATATCGATTTTACCGATAAATAAAATAAGATCTGTTCTCTGCTTCTTAATCTTTTTCGTAACTGATAATACACTGATAACACGCGTTGAGCATGTACGTATGTAGTTTGCCTTAGCGTAAAACGTGAAACGTTCTCCTACACGTCCGGCCAATTTACAAACTTGAGCGATAACGCCACGCTATTTCGCCAAAGCAACGTGTCCTTATTATAAAATTACATTTCCCCCGATCAGCTTCGTGTAATAGTACGTTTAATGGAATATCGATGCGGTTCGATACGTGTTCTAAAAGGTTTTGCAACTCATATCTGCTATTAATATTAGTGGAAACCAAAGGGTTCGTAAATAACATGTTAAGAGTCAATAAATCGATACCCGTGTCAGAAATAACAGTAAAGTGAAACCAACTTGGTGAATTTAATAATGTCACGGTTCTTATCGACGAAAATTTTGAATTTACGTTCGATAAGGATCGTCAAAACGTTTGCGTCTGCATTCTGAACGAAGGAAAAGAGAGAGAGAGAGATAAATAGGAAAATGAGAAAAGAAAGAGAATTAAATTAATAATTGTCGTCACGAAGAATTTTAATATACATTCAGCTCGAGTGCTTTGTTATTTTCTACGTTTAACGCTTTTGTTTCTTCGGCGTTCTTTTTTGATTTATTTATGAAATATCGTCGACGCGGCTTCAAATTGACATCGCCATTTTCTACTTTTACAATTTTGCTTTCGCGCGGTGGCCTGCTAATTTCGTTCATCGACGTTTAACTGCCTAATATATATTACACGTTTAATCCCCCACCCCTCCCTCCCCCCGTTGGGGTTTGAAAGTGTTACAGAATTTCACGCTCCGATTCAAGGGTTCGGGAACGAGTGAAACTGATTTTTTTCTTCATTTTCTTCTTTCACGATGCTGTTGAATCAACGAACGCCATTCTCTTTTGTTTACACCGTTATTACATACTCGATGGAACAAAGAAGTATTTCGATATCGCCGGCGAAATAAAATGTAAATTAATTTCACCGACGAGCGAAAATCGAGCACTGTCGATATTACTCTTGCAATATTTGAACATTTGTCTTTGCGAAATTATGTAATGGATATCAATCTCGTGTGGGCGACGAGCCAGACTTGGGTTTCACCAATAGGTCAGATTCGTCTTCTCCAAATTTTGCTAGCCGTTATTTCGCCCTAAATTTAAACGACTGTCGTACTTCATAATTCTGAATCTAATTATAAACGACTCTCGTTTTATATTCACGAGACTTGGGTCGAAAATTTGAAACTCAAGCTTTCGATCGTTTGTCAATGGATGTCAATAATGTGGCGAACAAAAAAAAAAAAAAAAATCTCTTTTCCACCGTTGCTTTTCGATAGATGATATTTGAAATGACGAAAGGAGTGATAAGTGACTCTTTGTACTTTTACATAACAGCCTAGAAATATCCTATTTCCAATGGTACGTAATAAAACTATATTTGAAACAATGGGCATACATTGAAGCTGGAATTGAATGGTATTTTGTTCAAAATGTATCAAGGCGTTGGCAGTCGCCCAATGATTTAAATCCTAGTAAACCATAATTATTTGTTTTACATTAGCCATTGTAAATTGATGACGCTTGTTTCGTCTGTCTTTCGTGTCGCGCGTATTATTAGCCACCCCGAAATATCACGAAAATGTCACAGTCCTATTTTAAACGTCTAATCCTATTTTGGCATGTTGCTGTCATCCGGCAATTTTTATAAACAGTTTCCAACGACGTGTCGAATAATTCTCTCTGAGTTGAAACTCTAACAGCAAAATAGATTACAGGAAATTCGATGTCGCGCAGAATAGATAATACGAAAAAAAAGTTTCGTCAGATCCGTCTCTTTATCATCCGACACAATTTCTTCTCTCAGGGAGGCAACTGTGTCTGTTTCTTTGTTTTACGTAAATGAAAAGAGAGAGGTGCCAATTCCCATCTCGCCCCGGGATTACAATCA
Organism: Tetragonisca angustula; assembly: GCA_036937485.2. Taxonomy (NCBI): domain Eukaryota; kingdom Metazoa; phylum Arthropoda; class Insecta; order Hymenoptera; family Apidae; genus Tetragonisca; species Tetragonisca angustula. The sequence goes on along the minus strand of JAWNGG020000085.1, from coordinate 916,176 downwards.
AATTACACGGCGGTGATCTCCATTTCATCTGCTTCTTGTTACAGTTTGCAACTTCGTGGTGCACGACCGCTGTCTCAAGGCCGTCGTCTCTCCCTGCTCCAGCATCGCGGCAAGTCTCATTAAGGTAAGAATACTCCTCCGTTTCTGTTTTTGCCCCCTTTTGTGCGGACCGGAGATGAGCGAATTCTTCCATCGCGACCTATATTTACGGCGCTGCTGAGAGAATACTCGGTTGCATAGTGTCATGGCTGCGTCAAAAGTTCCGTTCCGCGGAACCGAGGTGAACTTCCATCGAGCCTTCCATTCACAGCAGCGCCAATCGTATTCGAAGATATCACGGGAGCACGATCTGATAAATACATTTCCAACTAGGTTTCTTTCTTTTATTCGCGACTGGAAAATCGTGCCAATTACAATAATGGCCCTTAATGAATACAACGAAGGCTCAGAGATGCATGCAATGAAATAAAAGCTCGTAGATTCGAAGTTTCGTCAAAAAAAAGATCAAAGGGGAATAATATTTCACTAGTCACATCAAGGAGCAATAGTTATCGTAATATTTTAACGTTTTTTTAGAATTCTAAATTGGCACACTTTACGCAAAGTTTTGAAATTTAGTTGTGAATCAGTATGAAAAGTCGTCGTTTCATTTGACTTTGGATTTAAGCACGTTCGTTCGAGCAATTATAACTTTGATTTCTATGAAACTTCGTTATCTTATTGGCTGATGTTTTTTTTTTTCGGTCTGCAATTACAATTGTAATTCGTAAAATCGTCAGATGACATTGAAGTGAAAGAGATCGATAAAAATGTACGTACTTGTATCTTACTTGTATACTCGATCGACGATGGATCGAAATTTCAAAACTGTCTCCACCAGAAAGAGGAAAAAAAAAAAAAGAAAAACTGAAAACTACTAGCTTGTCGTTCTCCCCTTGTGCTCTTCATTTTGAACGAAACTTTTGATCTTTCAATTGGCCACGCTTTTGTTTTCTTTGCTCTCTCCTTCTATAAAACGAATCGCGAATAAAAAGTGAGAGGGAAAAAAGGTCGTCGTTAGACCAGCGTTAAATGGTCGATTATTTTTACGATGGTTGTTTTTCGAACGAAGCGAAAGTTAGAAACGAGAGGAGATTTTTAACGTGCAGCTTCGAGGGTGGGAATGAAATATATGCCAGCGAGATGCGTTTTCCGATCTGTTGCAGAACCCGGTTGCACACTGCTGGTCCGACCAGGTACATCATAGACGAAAATTCTGCAACGTCTGTCGTAAACGGCTCGATGATAATCTATCCATACACTGCGAAAGTAAGTCCACGCCCACGTTTGTTAATTCGTCAATAATTTCCTAGACGTGTCCAGCGTGAAAAAAAATTTACCCAACTTCTGCCTGAACGCTCGATGAAACGCAGAGACCGTCACAAGTTTTCTTTTTTTTTTTTTTTTTCTTTCTTTCTTTTCACGCTTTAAACCTAGCCTGTTGCCAGCGCTGTCCTGGCATTTAACCTTTCCCGCTACGATTTATCTGCTTGCACGTTTAATTTCATCCTTTCCCTCCGCGCGCGTGAGGATTCAACGATCGCGAACGGATTTTTCACTCGATTATATGTATCTCGGTACGGGAAAGTCTTTCGATAGTTCGTCTCCTTTGAATCGTGAAACAGGAAATATCGCTAATAAGATTAGTAGTTCGATGCAGAAGCTTCGAACGGAACGTGAGCGATAGTGACGGATGATGCTTGCGATGATTTCAGTATGCGAGTACTTCGTGCACACGGAGTGCCAGGACTTTGCCGTGGCAGATTGCAAGGAGAACGCCACGTATTTACCTGGGAAGGACTTGGCGCAGGTAAAACACACTCATCACTGGCGAGAAGGTAATCTTCCCAGCAGTTCGAAATGCGCTGTCTGCAAGAAAAATTGTTTTTCTGCCGAGTGCCTTTCCGGGTTTCGTTGCGAGTGGTGCGGCATGACGGTAAATGTTCCTCCTCTTTCTTCTTCCAAACTTACTTTTCGCCATCCAAAACGCATAATAAGCACTTTCGTCCACGCCAAGTCCGATAAAGTCTGAATAATTCTCCGCGTTTATAAATGAACATTGAAATACACACGTGTGTGTGTGTGTGTGTGTGTGTGTGTGTTTCTCTGGGTGTCTAAAATTATCGCGGTTAATGGTTCCCCTTCGAGGCGAAGCTAAAAATGATACAAATTCATCTGGACCGTCCGTTTGAACGATGGTTAATTGTCTTGATTGAAAATAACATCGATCGTCCCCAAATCGAATCAACGGGCGCTCCTGTTAGAGTAATGAGCGAGTTTTAATAAAAATGCCGATTTGCATAACAAAAGCGTTCCGTAGTGAAAACAGGGACCGCGCTTTCTGCATACGAAAACAGTGTAAAATTAGTGTCGCTTTTTGTGAACGCGAGGGATGTTTAGTTTCGTACGAGTGGATCGAGAATAATTTTGTAAATTTACAAACAGATCAATGTAGAAACGAACATTGAGCATTCGCAAAAGAATTTACACGGAGGATCTTTGAGAATTCTGAAATATCGAAATACATTTTTTACCAGAGCTTTCGAGGGAAGCATCTTTCGCCATCAGCTTAATTAACGTTTAAAGAACATCTTACGATTCTCATTACGAGTCTCTGCTGAAAGTCGGCATTGTTGATTTAGTTTCATACGAATGTGCAATAATTTGTAAAACAGATGAACACAGATTTTGAACGTTCCCAAAAGTTGTCTCGCAACTCTTAAATATTGAAATGTAGTTCTTCTTTCACCATCGACGTCTCGATCAACGTTGAAGTGCTCCACTTTCTTTTCTTTTTTTTTTTCTTTTCTTTTTTTAAAGAAATAGGCGTATCCGTATCTGAAAGGAAACGTGGTTAACACGTTGTTTGACAATTGTCTGATTGCAGTTGCACTCTTACTGTTATAAAAATATCCCGCAAGAATGCACCTTTGGAAACTTGGAACCAATCTACTTACCACCGCATGCAGTCAGCATCCCGCGTACGGAAGTTCCCATGGAGGCCATCATCGGTGTCCAAGTGCGTCGCAAAGAGGTTTTGGCGCGTGAGTATTCCTGCCGTAAGTGTCTATTGTACAAATATACGTTTCGAATATCGATTAGGGAATGTGTAACACGTGACCGGATGATAGACGAAAGTAGTGGAATGAAGTTATGTTCACGTACGTGTACTGTAAATATGCCTATCGTATCTATACATATGTATCTCTCGAATTGATATTGTCGATACCCTATCGATTTCTTTGGAATTTTATTTTCAAACATCGATCGAACGAAAGAACAAAGAAGAGACCAACGAAAAAAGAAAAAAAAAAGAAAACAAAACGAGGAATCACAAGGGAAAAAGATTAGCTTAGAGAGAATAGGGTGTTTTTATATTTTCTTTCCTTTTTTTTTTCTTTTTTTTTTTACAGGCAATGAGAAACGTGTCGCCCGCGTGAAACTAAAATATTTATTTTATTCTGCCTTTCTTAAAAAAAAAAAAAAAAAAAAGAAGAAGGTTATCCGAAATATTTTATAAAATTCAGAGATTTCGCTGGAAACTTACTCGATACATTCTTGCGTACTGATAATATTACACTCAGATAACAAATAATGGCTTAATTAGAGTGTTACGAATTTCATGGCCGATCAAGTCTTTTCACGATACATCGAGCACATCGTTTTATCGGGTTCCTATAAAATGTCACAGTGTCAATACTTGATGCACCATTTCAAGAAAAAGAACACTGCCATGCAAAGATCACACTGTACTCATTGTTGATACATAATAACGCCGGTATTCGTAGCAACGATACATTTCAACCGGGCAGTCTATTACGTTTATATATATTATAGAACAGTCACGTCCTACGTGTTTCTCGTGTGCGCAAGAGATGGAATTTTCTTTCTCTCGCGCTGCCGTGTCCACTATGTCCCCTGTGTCTTTTCAACAGTAATTTATACGTACACGTGTTCTCTTTTTTCTTTTCTTTTTTTTTTATATATAGGCGATATATACAAGACTATACGTGAAAAACGATGCCTGCGATTTTATAATTTATTAATAACCATCGCTGCTGAACTTTGTACATATTAATATTAATATATTAAATTAGTAGAAATATCGAAGAGGAGAGCAATTATAAATATTAAGAGAAGAACGATTATAAAATAAATTACAATTTCAATTGTGTTCTTTTTGAAAATATTTATATATATATTGTTGAAAACAAATACATAGATTATTCTTTCAAGCAAAGTGTTAAGCTAAATTACTAAAAGTTGAATTTTAGAATTCTACTTTACTACCACGTGCAACTCAAGATTGGTTCTACATATTTCTTTTCTCAAATTAAAACGAATACAGAAAAGTGAGTAATTGTAGGAAAATGAACGAATTCGAATCAAATGTTCTTAAAAATCTCGAATATCAAAAATACAAATATCTCGAACTTGTAAAATCGAAACTTCCCTATTCAAACCAAACGCGTATACACATACTTGTTCGAAAATTTCCGAAAAGTTTATTGTCCCTGCAAATTAGATCACGATAATGTTTATTATCTTATACGTATAGCGAAACGTCGACAACGAAGAAAGAGAGAGAAAAAGATTATGAAAGGCAATATAAGATAATGTTCATTATTGGCCAATGTTAAAAATATATATATACATATATATATCTATAATCTGTACATGTATGATATATTACCGATTTTTAGACATGAATATCTTTCTGCATGATACTTACTTTAGCATTCGCTCATTCGTGCGCGTGTATAAAAGATACATGATACATATATACCACTCTCTCGAATTTTATAATATAACATATATTATATATTCGTATATACCTACTTTTTCCTTCAGAGCATGCTGATGTTCGACAAGAGAAACAATCCCAATCGTGTATTTTTTTATTTTTTTCTTTTTATTTTTTTTTCAGCTCTCGGACATGTTTCTTTCACTATTTACGGTCTGTGGTACAAAACGAGATCTATCTTGTGTCTTGTTCACTCCCATGTCACTTTTCTACTCGAGTACGTTTTTTTTTTTTTACGAGAAAGTCCGTCGTCCAACTTCCTGCCAGATTATCACTGTTTTCTCTCTTAGTAATCGTTTATATACGTATATACCTGTCTTTTGTAACTATTTACCACAGCTGTCTTCCAGTTTCTCGCACTCTCAGCTTTCCACACGCACCGATCCGGGGGCAAACGCGGGATTCGCGATACGTACGATCGGAAAGTTCGCCGAGGTCATTCATATTTTCGCGGAATTCGGTGGAAATTCAACGCCCGTGGAATCGTTTCGTCGGCGTCGCCAACATCGAACAATACAAAATAATCGCATGTATGTACGAAATGGTGAATGTTTGCGAAATTTTTATGAAAATTCCCGTCGAGATGAAAAGCTTTTCGAGAAAAAATTCATGTTCGCTGGACGAGGAGGGAAACCTTTGGGGATGGAAAAATTTATTTCAGGACAAGCGAACACGAATGCTCAGTTACAACGTCACCGACTTCGATTACGACACGAATGAAAATTAGCAGAGCCTTTGAACGAAATATTTTTTTTAATTAGAAAACTTGTCAAACGTTTTCACACGGTCGAGGTCGTAGAAATACTCACACGTTGTTTCAACGGTAATGAAACATTTACCGAACGTAGCTCAATTTTCTATAAATGTTTTGAATTCCTTCGAGACGAGTTTTGCGAACAGAGTATCTAGTTTACGTATATATATATATATATATATATATATATATATATATATATTTGCAAACGTTATATAGCTTTTGTGGCTGTCGCTGTTATTAATCGCTATCTCTCAGTGTTCGCTTTCAATAGTCGTAATGACATTCACGATTATTAAATCGATCCGCGTCGCTTTACAAACATAGGGTTGCTGATATCGTTGCTGGACACTTAGAAAATCGAAAACCGTAATTTTGGAATCGACCAGAGATTGACTGAAGAGTAAGGGAATGCGTTTAATTTACAATTACGACATAAGCATTTAAGTTATTAACGTGCGACCGCTTCGTCGGAAGTGAGATTGAAAAAACGTAATTTAAGGATTTGTTAAAAGTTTCGGACGAAAAGTTTATTTTATCGTTTTGATTTTTTTCCTTCTTTCTTTTTTTCTTTTTTTCTCTTTCACGCTTCGTTTGAAGGAACATTTGCGATGATGTATTGTGTATATAAAATAGTGATGAAGTAGTAAATAATGGCGATTAAATTGAAACGCCGAGTGTTTGCGATTTAAATATTGGCGCGTTGATTTCACGTTTGTCGACGAGTTAATTAAAAGCAAATTAAAAGGAAGAAACCGAGCGTATTGATAATTTTTTCTGGCATTTGCGTGACTGAAACGACTGAAGTTTCGCTTGTGTTTCCTGATATTTATGAAACGTGTGTGTGCAAAGAAAATTTATACGTTAAATCATTTTTATTGTACAAAGGGAACCCGAGTTTCTGACTTCGGACAGTTTACGATGAAAATTAATATTTGCACGTAATTTAATCTCTGGCGTAGGAAACGATTTCACGTCAAACAAGTCAATCAATTGACTTATAATTCGCAATACGTGTGTTTTCACAATTTCCTTTTTTCTCCTCGTTCCCAATTTCAATCAAGAATTACTACAAATACAATTGCGTCTTACTCTCGTCGACAGACTGTGAATTAAATGAATTAAGGGGGTATTCCAGTGTGAAGTGTTTTTTTTTTTTGTCAAGAAATTTTTTGCAAAGAAACTATTATACCTTTTGCGGTCAAGTTGACAAGGTTTATTTGCACGTTTTAAAATTCTTTCAGACAGAAAAAGTTAAAATTAGTGGCACTGCATACTCTCAAACACATGGTCGCTTTTAAAAGAGGTCGTCTCGCGATGTCCATGATTCTGCTTGTCGGAAATAAAGAAACGTGAATGTCCTTTCAATTAGTATAAGTTTGGCTGCAGCAGGTACCAAAACAATAGAAGAAAGTCGCTAATTAAAAAAGTGGCGATACTTTGAAGTTCGATCATCGATGTTTGCAAGTTTTTGCCAAACTTTGGAAGCCTAAAGAAATATAAAAAATAAAATTTTTTGGTTCACACACATTCATGTACTAAATGCGTACTTAAAATTTTGAGTCAATTGATCGAGTAGATCTTGAGATATCATGGACACCGTTCTGAGAAACGTAGTTTCCAGAAAAATGCCTTTAAAGTTTAGCCATTGCGGTAACAATGACGCTGGTCGTCGCGTCTTTCTCAAACAACCATAACTTCGTTAATTTTCAGAGTTCACACGTAACGTTACAGAGATTTACTTTTGAAGCCATGTCCTTTAAGAATATGCAAAGAAAAGGGAAAAGAAACTCGATTTCTTTCAAAAGTTCACACTAGAACGCCTCCTTAAATCGCGATCACCGGCGAAGCTATGTGTTCTTTTCTCCTCGTGTGTCCGAGTACTCGTGTGGGAAAAAGTGAAAGAATTGTGTAGAGATCAGAGAGGTAACTTGTGTAAATGGTAATAACCGTCTAAAAAAGCTCGGTCTACCGTTTGCTTCTATTTGAAGATAACATCGGAGAGCAATTCGATTTCGCTGAGAGTGAACAAATTGGGGCTGCAGGCCGCCTAGCCGAAGCTTTGAGGCGCCTTTCACTAGTTTTGCCACGTAGCTGCCATGGAAATTGTCATGCTTCCCCTCCTTATGTTCGAGGTATCTAGAATATTACCATCATCTGACATTCATCTGTGTGAGCATAATCGATGTTGAGATGTTAGCGCGCAAAAGCCGGAAACCGGAATCGCCGAGCGGAGAAACATTTGCCGTAGCGATTAATTGTTTTACATTCAGCTTAATTTTCCTCTTCACTGTGTTTCTTCGTCTGTTTCTATTCTTCTTCCTTCATCTCTCTCTCTCTCTCTCTCTATCTCTTTCTTTTTCTCTACTTTTCTATCTCTCTGTTTCCCTCTCACGCGCTTTTTAACTTTCTCTCTCTTTGCCTCAGAGTCTCGACCGCTTATTTTCTCGCTGTCCTTTCTTTCTTTCTTTCTTTCTTTCTTTCTTTCTTCTTTTTTTCTTTTTCCTTTCGCTCGTTGACGATTTTTTGTTGAAGAAAATTGCGCATTCACGAAGTCGTAATTTGACGAGACGAGAGTGTCTCGTTTCTTTCTTCCTTTCTACCTTTTCGGTACTGGCTGAAGACCGAGATTAGACCATTAGGCAAGGGCGTGGCGCTCTGTTCTTTCATTCATGAAACTAATAGATGTTATTTCAGCTGAATAACCTGAATATCCCACGGAAGTAGCGCGGAAAACATAGTGGAAGTTACATATCGAACGTGTGTATTTAAGCTGGATTCTACTGGTTCAGATCTAAAGCGAAAGCTGGAATATAAGTGGTGACGCAAGGAGACACGCGCTCCCTTACGTATTTTGCAAAAAGTTTCACTCGCACATTTCCGATTGTATCATAACTATACGTCTGATATTTCACGTCACTCCTACTCGTGTATAAGAAAACGTCTCCCGCAGTAAATGCCACGTTTTAATCAAAGTTTCTGCATTGATCTTTGGATCTTCTTGCCACGAAGAAGCTGCGTCTACGTTTAATATCAGTGCAATTTGATATATATATATATATATATATATGTATGTATATTTTTTTTGTTTCTTTTTTCGTCGCGAAAAGCAAAAGAGCAAATTCGCTCTTTACGTGGAAATATTTCACGCCAATTTCGTCGCTCTGAATCTGACCTTTCTAATTATCGACGGAGTATAAACAGTGTCAACGTATCCACAGTTGTAGAGATTGTAAAGATTTCGCTCGAATCATTTTTTACTCTCACGTTGAAACTTCATTCAATAATCAAATGGACAAAGAGCGTGCGAGAGAGAAATATTATTTCCTTCTGATAGCTTCTAGCTATGAGTAATGCAGTACCGAAAGGGTTGACAACCGGGTCTTATTTGACCACGAGAGAAGATATTTCGAGACGCTGCTCTTGTTTTTTTTTTCTTTTTTTTTTGTTTCAATCAATAATTTCATATTGTTTCAAGTATTTATGCGAGGCACTGCAATTAACGCGCTTGCTTGTGACCTGCGTATGAACCTGTTGTAAGATGGCGTAAGTTTTATACTGTTACTGTTTCTAAGTATGAATATTTATTATACGAATTTGTAAGCTGTAAGCTTGTGACGCAATAAAATACTTTAACAACATTTCCCCGTGATTATAGACAAAAAGAAAGAAAAAGAAAAAGAAATATACATGTAAAAGGCATGCATTACATTTTACATCGATTGAACGTTAATTGAAAGTGACGACATCTTTCTTTCGTGGGATCACTCGTAAAAATTCTGCAGGCATTGTCAAGTTTTATTCCATGTACATGTTACACGTCGAAGCTCGACTGTCGTTTATAACAATGTTCAAACGTTATTTTATTGTTGCGTGCGCGTTTTCGTCCTTACGTCGTTGTAAAAGCAAAGGATTGACACGTGTTACCGCACGTATTGGGACGATTGGGATAACGCCAAAAATAAGCGTCATCATTTGTAAAGAAACAAATATAATACTCGATACGGTAAAAACTAAGCAACCCTTTGACACCATTTTCTCGCGAGATAATTTTCTCTAATCAGCATCATTACCAATCCAACTTGCAGCTGACAAATGTAAACGTGCAATTGTCAATTTCGAAGCACAGCCAAATGCAAGCAGTAATTGCAAACGATTCGACAAAAGTGTTAAAGATTTTTTTCCCATCGAAACTTTCTAGTCGACGAAACAAAGAAAACGCAATCGCGCCATTTGTTATTCCTCTCTATGCTCGGGATACACGTAAAATCCGAGTACAGCACACGAATACCTTCTAATGGCACGTATTAACGATCGATTTAACATTTTCAGCGGGCGTGGGACGCAGTCGAACGCAATTATGAAAAAAAAAAAAAAAAAAAAATAGAAAACAGAAAAAGAGAATCGCACCTCACGTCACGTTGACCGTATCTCTGTCTCTCTCTATCTCTATCTCTCTCTCTCTCTCTCTCTCTCTATGAATGTTTGTTACTTCGTTGTTTTTTTTTTTCATACGTTTACGTTTCTAGCATGCGTGTATGTGTTGCTTCTTCTCGGTGCATGTACTGTCACACACTCAGCCCGCTGGATGCTATGATGAGTTACCTTGTCACGCCACAGAATGCCAGTGCAAAGTCAAGTTGCAAGAACTTACTGCTGCGAATAAATCTTCCTATCATGTGCGCGTTTCTGCAAACCCGTCGCGCCCTATGTGGTAAGAGGTGTCACTTTATCTCTTATTCCCCTCCAACTTTCTTTCAGTGAAGATGTGAAAAAAAAAAAGAAAAAAGAAAAGAAAAGTACCGACCAGTCTCTTGCATTGTAGCGCAGTATATGTAACACCTTGTAGTTTCGTCTGTTTTCCTTTTCTTTTTTTTTTTTCCTTTTTTCTCTCTTTTATTTTACTACATCTCATGCGAGTACGATCATCGCGCGGACAATGCATTTTGTTGTTGAACCTGTCTGAAATATTTAGTGCATAATAACAGTAACGGCAACTTCGATGTTGTTAATCTCTTGGAACGAGGCTTGCTTCGTTTCTTGTTGACGATCTTCGATTCTTCCTTTCGTTGTAATGATGAGAACGTTAATCGTTTGACAGTAATTCACCAGCTGCTAAAATTACTAAACTAGACAGATTTGTGAATTGGAATTCGTCTTTCTCTGTGTATCGCTTCTCTTACCGCCATTTCGTGAAGCTTTGTAACTTTGTAACTGCGTTACTTTCCATAATGTCAGCCCTCGTGGCAGAATTTATGCACTAAAATTTCAGAGTGTCTCGCATTTGTAAGCTTCACTGATGTTACACGTGAGTCCAAGACTGTCTGACATCAAATTGATTCAGTTCCGTATACTAGCGCTTCAATAATAGCAGTATAATACCAATATTGTATTATACTTCGTCCGAATTGGACGACACGTACTTCCACGTATGACTCCCGTAAAGAAACTTTCAAACCTGGAAAGTATCATAGCTACTTTCTATAGATGCTTTCTTACCATACACCATTAATGTTATCTGAGTAATGATTGCCAAGCGTATTAATACATATACATATATGTATGTATATATCTTGCATCTTTCAATGGTAGTTGAAAAAAAAAAAAAAAAAAAAAAGAAACGACAAACGATACGATGCATTTATCTTACATCTAGGTACAGTGATGCTCGCTTCGATTCCAGTAAATCTGAATTTTTACAGAGCACGTAACCCCCTCGACAGACCTAGCGATACAATCTTCGAATTCTTTTCTTCGAATAACCTGAATTGTTCAACAATTCCTTTTTCCCGATAATTTCTCTGACCCAACGAAACACGAACGCATTCTGAGACGATCGCAACCTCTGTCAACTGTATCGGAATCGAAGCGCGCAATACTGTGCATCGAGGTTGTGCTGCAACGACGCTATTAAGTATCACCGCCCGATACTTGGACGAGAGGGGAGCATGCTCGCTTAAGCTACAACGAGGGCATCCGGTTTCTTTTCCAGCGCGAAGTATATCGGAAGAGTTCAGCAGCGGCGATGCGAGGTATCGTGACAACGGCGAGCCAGGGCCCGGTAGCACGCACGGTCGTGATCCGCGTTCTCCAAAGGAGAAAGAAGATAAAGAAAGAGGTGACGAAGGTATTTCAATATGTTTCATGTGGCTGTACCTCCGTGTGCGGCCTGCGTTACCGATCCCCTTTGTTTCTGCAGAGATGATCAAGGTGTACGACGGCAACAATTCTCTCAGACGGCGGATATTTCGCGTGATCACCGTGCCACGGCAAGCTACCACCGAACAGGTCCTGACGTCGGCGCTTCGTGCATTTCACATTACAAAAGATCCTAGTGAGTCCCCTTCCGAGATTTTCATTTCAATTTTCGTCCAAACGTTTCGAATCTTTGGGTAGCAATGGAACACCTTCTTTTGAAATGTCATTGCAAAATAACGTGGAAGATTGTTTAAAAGTGTCGTGGGAATGTTCGTTCGAGTAGTAACAGGATCGAGAAATCAGTTACCCTGTTTCAAAATAGCGTGGAAGTGTGCTTAAATCTTTGGACAGCGGCGGGATTGAAAAATTGGATATCTTCTCTTCTAAACTGTTTTGTTACAAAACGGTGTGAAAGATTGCTTAAATTTTTGTCAAAATGTTCAAAATTTATTAGATAACAGTACAAATATCAGGTATTTTTTTCTTGAAATGTTGCAAAATAATGTGAAAGAGTGGCAGCAGTAGAATCACTTGAATTTTGCTAAAACATTCGAAATCTTTGCGTAGCGATAAAAAATAAGAGAAAAGAACCAGTTTTACCTTATATACGTCATTAATTTTCTATTAATGTTAAGTTTGTCAGCTGTTTCATTAATGTTGCACGAACAAAGATGCGAATAGCGAACAGAAATCTACCACCTTCGGACTACATCAGTCAGAATTAATTGACACGGTGCTTGATACTTGGAGTTGTTTGGAAAAACTTATGTTTTTAGAAACAAATCTGAGCGCGCATACGTGCGTACATACATACATAACCAGCTACATATGTACGACAGTGGCATTTACGTGAACTCAATCTGTCAGACGTATCTGCACGCCCACAGTAACAAAACAGTTGACCATTATATTTTACTCCCACGTAAAGATCAAAGTGACAACTGCAAACAGAATAGTTTTGCATCAATGGAATTGTTCTTCTGTCGCACATTTCACGCCGAATGTTTTACTCTATTTTTCCCGCTCCCTTGCATACTTTTCGCATACTTAATTAAAGATAGAATCCCATTAACGTTAACCAGCGAACAGGTGGAAGAGAATGTGCCATGCAGCCATTCTAACTAGGCCACTTGTCATTATTTTCTGCTTTTCTGTTACCGGTTGATCTCAGAATATTGCGATCAACTTGAAACATTTCAACATACCAGCTATCAAGTCAAATTCAACTTGCCAGTGTGTTCACAGAATTCAATGCTTCGCTAGTATTCTTCGAAGAGTATTTTTTAGTTATGGCGTATTGGTTACACGTGTACACGTTTCTATTTCTTCTTTCTTCCAATTCAGGCAACTTTTACCTCACTGACCTGTATGCCACGGATGAAATCGAATTATGCGATCCAACTCCGGTTCTAAACTTGAATCGCAAAGAGGGCAAACGTCCGGCTGTCTTCTTACGGTTCAAGTAAGTTTCGGGTAATGTACCGACGTGTGTTTGAAAGTTGCGCGCGATGCGAATTGAAATCTCGAATTTCCGCGATTTCAGGGATAGCGAAAGCGGGGAGGTACGTGTCTATCCGGGCAAACTACAGGTGTCAGAGTCATTCTGCATAGTACCTGTCACAGAAGCAACAACCGTTGCGGACTTGATCGAGGAGGCGCTCCAGAAGTTCGGGCTGCAGAATTTCACGTCGGAAGATTACAGATGCAGCGAGATTCTTCTGGATCGCGGTGGTAAGTTACGATCCTCGCTGGTAAAGCTGATAGCGCGTCGTTGTTTCGTCGAGACACGGGCCGTGATTTGTCACATTCTCAAAATTATAATCTGCTCAGTCACTGAGAGAGTACTGGCTCGCGACGAGAAGCCATGGGACATCGTAAAGCAGCTGGGCAAAGACTCGATCAGGCAAATGGAGTTGATGCGATTCTACCTTCAGCTGAAGCAAGATCCCCATGGACCCAATTTAGCTTTGTTCGTGGGCAATCTGCCACCAAATCTCTCCGAAAGGATTTACGAAAACATGTTGACCGATTTCTTGGGCAAAGGTGACTCTTTTAACATTTAAATAAAAATAACACTGCGACGGCAGTTTCCCTGTGTAATTTGCGCTTTGTGAGTTAAACGAACATCTGATATTTCTAGAAAATAAATTCTCCTTTATTGGCCCAATATACTACGAGTACGGCTCGATGGTGATCATTTACGAGGACTCGAACAAGGCAGTCACGGCGTTGTATACGTTGAGAGAATCAAAATACGAGGACAAACATCTTTTAGGTATTTCTGTTCAATTTCATTCGATTGACATTCTTTAGTAAATTTCTTTAATAACGACAACGAAAGAACCAAAAGCTACATATTTAAATATTTATAAATACATATGAATATTATTATATATAAAAAATATATAAATATAAAAATATAATAATAATATAAATATTATTATTATCTAAATATTTATAAATACATATAAATATTATTATATATAAAAAATATAAAAATATAATAATAATATAAATATTATTATTATCTAAATATTTATAAATACATATGAATATTATTATATATAAAAAATATATAAATATAAGAATATGATAATAATGTAAATATTATTATTATCTAAATATTTATAAATACATATGAATATTATTATATATAAAAAATATATAAATATAAGAATATGATAATAATATAAATATTATTATTATCTAAATATTTATAAATACATATAAATATTATTATATATAAAAAATATAAAAATATAACAATAATATAAATATTATTATCTAAATATTTATAAATACATATGAATATTATTATATATAAAAAATATATAAATATAAGAATATGATAATAATGTAAATATTATTATTATCTAAATATTTATAAATACATATGAATATTATTATATATAAAAAATATATAAATATAAGAATATGATAATAATGTAAATATTATTATTATCTAAATATTTATAAATACATATGAATATTATTATATATAAAAAATATATAAATATAAGAATATGATAATAATGTAAATATTATTATTATCTAAATATTTATAAATACGTATGAATATTATTATATATAAAATATATATGAATATAAAAATATAATAATAATATAAATATTATTATTGTTCAAATATTCATAAATACGTATAAACGAGAATGAAAGAACGAAAAAGCTACGTCCAAATATTTTCTGTCGCTGCAGTTATGCTGTTGCCAAGTATCGAGCCAAGCATGGTGCCTCCAGGTGTGCAACCTCTGCTCGTCTTCGTGAACGTGAAATCCGGCGGTTGCCAGGGGCTACAATTGATCTCCAGCTTCCGGAAACTCTTGAATCCGTACCAAGTGTTCGATCTCGACAACGGAGGTCCACTGCCTGGGTATACACAAACGAAACAGATTACAGATCTTCCGAGAATATCTATCCGACTTGCAATTAGTAGAAAACTAGAAGTGAACTCTCGGTAGAATTGAAATTGAAATGAAATTGAGAAACAGTATACATACATACATATATATATATATCGTTCGGTGAAGCCGGTATTTTCAAAATTTTGGCTGAAACAAAACAAAAGGTGAAGAGGGTGCTTGATTCTGTTGCAGTCTCTACGTATTCCGTCACATAAAGGATTACAAAATCTTGGTGTGCGGCGGTGACGGAACGATAGGATGGGTGTTGCAATGTTTGGACAACGTGGGACAGGACAGTGAATGTTCGTCGCCTGCCTGCGCGATCGTGCCCCTGGGAACAGGCAACGATCTGGCGCGCGTTCTGTGTTGGGGTTCCGGCTACACCGGCGACGAAGATCCTCTGAACCTACTGCGAGACGTAATCGACGCGGAGGAGTCCTTGCTGGACAGGTGGACCGTGGTATTTCACACGGAGGAGAAAGAAGACAAACAGTTGGCCACCAATTCAGGAGGTAGTTGGAACAGTACAATTAAATTAACGCATGACCGTCAGTCGAGAACGAATGGAGCTTGACCGATGTGTTTTCGCGAAATGTGCCGCAGGAGCGGGCGCGACCAGCGAAGACAATACGCAAATATTCGTGATGAACAACTACTTTGGCATTGGCCTCGATGCCGATCTCTGTTTGGACTTTCACAACGCCAGAGAAGAAAATCCGAACAAATTCAAGAGCAGACTGCGCAACAAGGGCGTGTACGTGACGATGGGCTTGCGAAAAATGGTGAAGCGGAAACCCTGCAAGGATTTGCACAAGGAGATTCGGCTGGAAGTGGATGGAAGAGTCGTTGAATTACCTCAGGTCGAAGGGATAATTATTTTAAATATTTTGAGGTACGTCGTCGACAATGATAACACAGCCAAGATTGTCCTTTATTGTCGAGATTTCTTACGTTGCACTGTAGTTGGGGTTCCGGGGCAAATCCTTGGGGTCCAGATACCAAGGAAGATCAGTTTTATACACCAAACCACGGAGATGGAATGTTGGAGGTAGTCGGAGTCACGGGTGTGATGCATCTCGGGCAAATTCAATCTGGTCTTCGTACAGCGATGAGGATAGCGCAGGTATTTAATTACAATGCAGCGTGAAATTGTTCTTCCTTTCGTTTCTCCAGTTGTTTGGTTTTCTTTTCTGTTCTTGATTTATTTGTCGCTGCACGAAATGCGAGAGATGATTTTGTTCAAATGTTCTCCACAGGGAGGACACATAAAGATTCACTTGCACTCTGACATACCGGTACAAGTGGACGGAGAACCGTGGGTCCAGAGTCCAGGAGACATTGTCGTTCTGAAATCAGCGCTGAAGGTAATCTCGACACAGGCCGTTCATAACGATCCCATAATTCTATCGGAACACAGAACAGGGCGGACATGACGTTTCGAGTTTCATCTCTAGATCGTTGAGCACACTTTACATGCTAATTCGCGCGACAACGGGAAAACTTATTCCCCAGTTTAGCGGAAATTAAAATGCCAGTCTATATCCCTCGGTACACAGTTTGACATTCGCGGCGCAACACCCACGCGAAGGTATCAAGCGAAAGCTCCTCCAACTGGAATATAAAACTATAAATTATTTATTATCCCTTTGAACGTTACGCCAGTCCCCAGTTCACATTTCCCCCAAAGTTCAAAATTTCTAGCTGGGATTACCTCGCCTAGCTTTGTCCCAGACTTCAAACGTTGAAAATCGCGGTTCACATTTTGCATAAACTGCACGTGAATTTTATCGAATTTACACGTGCTCGTTGAAATTTGCCACCCGACGATCACGAATGTGAACAACCGATCCACCAACTCGATATTCAACGGTGTTCGTTGATTCTGAGGCTTCGATAGAACGATGGGGCTCTACTCTGTTCATCTATTTGTCGCACGATGACTCTCTGCAGGATCTTGCATCTTTACTTGCACTATCTGCTAGATCTCTCTAACTCTCTTGCCATGACGCTCTACGCAGACACCATATAAGAGCGTGATCCAACCGCTGGTGTCCGGCAGCGCATGCACTCCCACCTCCCCCGATCGCGCACAAAACTAATTTTGTCTCCTTGTTCCTTTGTTCGCTCCAGGCTACCATGTTGAAGAAAAATAAGATGAAGCGTCGGAATACCGAGCCTTCGATCCCGCCCGCTAATGGGGTGGGCGGCAAGAGCACGGACGAGAGTAGCAACAAAAGCTAGAGCGCAGTTGTTTCGATCAATGTCGATCGATTCGACAGAAAAATTTTCCAATTTCCGGTGCTCCGCCTAAGCTCCTGCTCGTATCGCGTATCACCATCTCTCTCTACGCGATACAGGGGAGTTTCGGTGCGATCATTACGAGAACATTATACACGCACACGCACACACCAACGCGTACACACCGTACATGTACTTCCTGTGTAGTAAAATGCCCATTCGATGTTTCCGCCGCATGTAGCTGTCTGTGCCAATGTCGTCGATGTGTTATGGGACGAGCGATAAATTTTTGGACAACCGGCGTCGAAGATTTCAGAATTTCAAGGATATATATATATAAATGTAAATTTATATTAATTTATATAAATTATTTAATTATTATATATATACATTATTATTATTATTAATTTGGTTTCTTTGGAGCAATCCGAAGCAACTTCACATTCTGGCTTCTGGCTTCTGGCTAAGAAGTGTCGGTTCTGTTTTGAGATTTGTCCAAGAATCTATCAATTACGCTCACGTCAGAATGCTCAGTGCAATTCAGAGCTTGACCGGTGTTGTGAAAACTTAGAGGATTGATCAAAATTCCATCAATATTTTGCAAATATTGTACAATAAGCATGCGACAATCATCCTGTATTTTGAAACAAGACGAAAGAGAAAAAATATATATATATATATATATATATACACGTGTGTATGTATACTGGGTACGGTTGAAAGTTACGTATGTCTGAGAAGAAACGTGTTGAACAAAATTCGCTCTCTGGAGGTTCTCGAAAGAAAATCTGGTGTTACGGCCTACGGTGCATAACTTTCGATCGTACACCTTGCACGCACACGCAAACTCAATTTTACAAACACTATACGTTTTCACAACACTGTAAAATAATTTTGTTGATTACGCCTGTTTCTCACAAATGATATTTTCCAGCCTCGGTGATCAACCCTCGAAGGATCTTGCTGGTTTCATTGTTTATTCCATTAGCTCAGACATTTTTTAATAAATCTCGATTGTCCGCAAGAGGCTAGTCGTCTGGATGAGTGATTCGATACGATCGTGGCCTGAACCGTTGATCTTTCGAGCGTTTGATAGATCCTTCGTTTCACTTTTTTACAGTACGACGAGTCTGTTTATCTGAACTCGATTTATCGAAGACAAACTCTTTTCTCCCTCTTTCTCTTCTAACTGCATTAAATTTAATTACGCAAACAAGACCTCCGATTGCAGCTATTCTGCCCGTCCGTTCGGTTCAGATAAATAGAAATCAACTTGATTCATTCGTTTCACTCGCATCCCTGTTTCTCAATGCCTGTTTTGGCTCGCGAGTGTTCTGGCTGTGTCTTTTTTTTTTTTGTTTTCTTTCTTTCTTTTTTTTCAATCGAACGTCGATTTCACTTTGATCACTCTGACGTATTATCAATCTCTGTGTTTTGCTTCTTTGTGCGCGCCCCTTGTGATCCTGTCCCTTCCTAGGCCACGATGCTGAAGAAGACCAAGGGTAAAATGAAACGGCGTAACACAGAGTCCAGCATGCAGCTGGCACTTCAGGCCGCGCCCTCGAACGAACCGGAGCCTGAAGTCTTCTGAGTGACCGAATGTTGTTCCACGTGCAAGCGGAACGAGGATGTCACACCACGTGTATCACGTGTTTGCACGCGCGAGCGGCACGGCTCTAGCACGACACGCAACAAACGAAATCGGCCTCGAAATTCGTCTGTCTGAGCCACGGCCACGCGCTGTATGAACTTGTACGCAAGCACGAAAGGAAAACCAGGGAAGAGAAACAAACACGCGACGTACACGCGCACGCACGCACGCACGCACACACACACATACACACACACACGTACACACAGGTAATCGTGAATACGATTGTCCCTTTTCGATCGCTTTGAAAAAAGAAAACGCAAGGGAGCTCCTCCAGGAACAGAACTAGAAAAAAGAAAAAAAGAAAAAGAAAATAAAAGGAAAAACGCCAGACAAGCTGTGACGCTGTGACTGTTAAAAACCAAAAAAGGGAAGAAGGATGAGAGGACAGAGAGCAGAAAGAAAGAATGGACAAGAAGGAATAACTAAGGACAAAAAAAAAAAATGTTTCGTCTAATGGACACTTCATTATAAACTCAAGTAATCTTTAATGTCCCTTTCCGAGTTGCTAGGATGAAATAACTAGATCTCATTTTTAAATGTTAAATAATCATTATATAGCATTATACGTAGCTTTGATCGATATTTTTTTAGTAAAAGAGAAAAACGAGAAAACAAAACAGAGAACGAGGATGAAGAGAATCGAGAGAGAGAGATATCGCGTGTATGTAAGAGAGTGTGAGAGAAAGAGAGAGAGAGAGAGAGAGTGAAAAAGGAAGCGAATCAAAAAATTAAAAAAAAAACTGAGTGAAAGAAAGAGTTACATGCGATAGACTAGTAAAAAAAAAAAAAAAAAAAAAAAAAAAAATTACGAGATAACGTTACCAAGGAAAAGCAGCAGTATTGAACGAAGTTTCTCCCCCCCCCCATACCCCCTTCCTCCCCCTCTCCCCTCCGTTTATTCGCTTGACAGCTATACATTGCGCATTTACGTTGTATAGTTGGTTATTTAGTCCCGGAAAGCGATACGAACGAAGTGAACCATAATTATACACGACATTTCGTATGGTATTTTACTAAATCACAGTAAGTATCATGATACGAGTCCCCGTAATCACGAATATCGAACACACATACAAGATCAGTTGTTATTAATACAATATATATATATATATATATATAAAAATATAAATATATATATATAAAATATTTATGATTAAAAATATTAATATATTTACAAACAAACAAACAAACAAACAAAAAAAAAAGAGTAATGTATTAGTATTATACGATTTTAAGTTGTGATAACTGTTGTGCGTCTGGCTGCTGGGCAGTCTGGAATTTATAAGAAAAAAAAAATGAAACAAATACCAGTGGCAGTCAGTAATTTCATAGAGTAACGAGATAAATAAAGCAAAAATATTTAAAAGAGAAAAAAAAAAAAGGATGAACGAAAGAGGAATGCAAGGGTGAAAGAGCGAGAGAAAGTGAGAGAGAGAGAGAGAGAGAGAACAGTATTCAAGAAGAAAGGGAGTGAAAGGAAATGTAACGCGTTTGGATTTACGGTTGAAATGGCGGGGCGGAACGTTTTTGCCAACTCGTCTCGGTTGGACACGACGATGTGTCTCCAGCGATGATCACTATTCAAATACATACGAATTTCTGGAAATTCGTCTGATGTACGCGCCGATATACACATTACGTGTATTCGAAGACGACTTGGCAACGACGTTCTCCATTTTCTGGTTTCGGCAAAAAGCACTTTCCAAGCACGAGGGGAAATGTAACCTTTTGCCGGGGCCATTGGACAGAGGCAACCACATTCCACTGATACCGGTGGCTCGAGAGCAAGAACGGACACACATTGTACATTTTTAAATAATGCCAAAAAGGGAACGTTTCTAACGTGTGTCGACGCTTCCAACCGTTTTGGACACCTCTCGACACGCAGGGCCAGTTCTGTTTGAAAAGGAAGGAGGAGAAACGGAGATGATGGACGAGGCTATCACCCGAGTAGGAAGATCGAGCTTTCCAGCAACGATTCGTATACGTAAAGATTGAGGGGAAAAGAGGAAGGAAGTGGTTCGGAGAAGCGGCTGTTCGATCGGCTACGGAGAAAGTGAACGGAAAACGCGTCGTCGCGGTTTATATATAACCGTTAAAGTCGTACGGATCGTGTTCATATTGGACCTTTCATTGGCATCAATTCGAATTTAAGAGACAATTCCCCGGTGCCAAACAGTTGTATATAATACTGTAAATGTAGGAGTAAAAGAAGAAGAGGAAGAAGAAGAAGAAGAAAAAAAGAAACCGAGAGAAAAGAAGTAAGAAACAAAGCAAACAAATCGTTATTCTGAGCGTCGCGTCGGAGAGAGAAAATTGGAACCAGGTGCTGTTTGTTACATGCATAGACATTTAAAAAAAGCGTAGAAGAAACGATCGTCCCTCTTAGGAATGGTTTTTTGGGAGAACGAAAAGAGAAAATGAAAAAAAAGAAAAGAAAAGAAAGAGAGAACGAGGAAAAGAAACGTGTCGCGCGCGTTCCGATCGATCGGGAGAAACAGGAATGACCGATCGACGATTCGTTTCGCGCGCGAACCGTCGGAAAAGAAATGGGAAAAGGAAGGAAGAAAGCAGTATGAAAACGTGTCAAATGGAGATGGAGGAAAAAATGTGCGCGAGGTCATTTAATTTTTGCGTTTTACGAGACGAGACGCTTGTAGACATACGCTCCTGTATCTCTTCTAGCTACTTTGTAGATTTCTCCCCCTCCCCCACCCACCCCCCACCCCCTCCCCCGAGTGTCTTTTCTCAGTCACACGAGGTATCCGATCGCGCGGAAAAGAAAGAAAAAAAAAAAAAGGAAAAGAGAAAAAAATGAAGAAACACACTTCGCCAAGAGCAGAATGCAAAATTTCCCTTCGATCCGGGAGGCCGGTCACTTCCGGATGGAGACTTCGGCCTCCCGCCTGTACGAAACGAGTCCCAACAACCTGCCAATGGTGTGTGGGCTTAATCGATCGTGTTCGACATCCGGCGGCAGTGACGTGATTGTTGCATCGGCGGCAGATTGGAATCGCGAGTTCGTTCGTTAATCTGACCAAAAAAAAAAAGAAAAAAAAGAAAAAAAATAATGCTCTAGTGTATTCGCTGTTGCTATAAACTAAAAAAGAAAAAAAAAAAGAGGATAGAGGAACCACATTAAGCTATGAACAATCTACGTATAATGAATGTATGTGCTATGGAAAACCAAAAAAAAAAAAAAAAAAAGAAAAAAAAATACGCTAGCTGTTACGACTGAATTCGTTTCCTGTCCTGTTGACACACACACACACACAATTACACGCAGGATTCAAAAAAAAAAAAAGTATCTACACACGCGAGAAGAAAATTCGAGTTTGACACGTACATATGTTTTTTATTTTCTTTCTCTTTTTTATTTTCTTTCTCTCTTTCTCGTTATCCGAAAGCGAACTCAAAGCGAATTACAGAACGACGCATACGCAGACACACGCAGACGTATGCACGGACACATGCACACAACAGAGGAGCCATTCTTCGGTTTTCATTGTATTCGTAGATTATGTATAGATTCCCCGAGAAACGCGCGGTTCCCGTCAAATTATTTTCTATCGATCAGAGCGAAAGAGCGTATTGTAATCATCACACGGGATCGGATGTGACACGTTCTAGGGATTTGATTTCTTTCACCCCTTTACCTACGAGGGTAAATACGTCGTTTTTTTCGTTTCCCGTTTTATTTTTCCTCCCCCTATCCCCCCTCCCTCCCAGATGTTCCAGGATCGTACACACGCCTGTATTATCGTTGTAAGCCGAAAGGACACATGTTGATTGTGTGATCGAATAGAGAAAAATTCGTTGTGTAATTACATTGTCGATGTATCACGCGCACACTGGTGTGGTGTACCGAGTTGCCGAACAGTTGTTGCCGAGTTTTAACGAGCCTTCGTTTCCTCCTGATTGTATTGTTTCAGGCGTGCGCCAAGCACGCGTTAACTGTACCCGCGGTGGGCGAGGTTTCTTTTTGTTTCAATCATGTCTTGGCGTGTATTACGGAAAGAGTGGAATATTACATAAATTAATGTACACATTAGTTCTTGTGGACTTTTTTTTGATTGTCGCTTTTACAAACTCCACTTCACTGCTCTCCGTGCGATTTTATGCGTGAAAACCACCCTCCCCCCCCCCCAACCCCTGCCTGATCCTTTACTCGTTGAACAGTTTTCGCCGTTTGATCGTCGGTTACCAATCGTTACACAAGACGCAGTGTAATGTTTGATAACGAGGGGAATATAATTTTCGTTTCTTTTTTTTTTTTTTCTCACTTGATCGACCAACAATCGAACGTTCGCTGTAAATTATGATAAAAATAAAGTAGCGGAGAAGATAGAGGAATCCTACGGAGAACTTTCATTTTCGTCCGGAGGATCGATTGTTTTTTTATTGTTAGTTACGCTGCTTCTTGGGATCTCTTCACCTCTCCCTGAATTTCACGGGACGTATATATATATAGCCAGCAACGATTTTACTTTTAATGTTCGACTTTGTAGGAAAAGAATTGTAAATCACAAACAGCAGTCTCAAGTGGAAGAGCAATTATCTCTATGACTATTCCACGATTGTCAATTACAATAGGTATAATGAAAGAAAAAGAAAATGAGAAAAGGAACGGAAACACTGTGTAACAGAGTTCATTACTTTATAATTCCTGTCTGTCAATTATGCATCGTAATAATAATATAATAGTGGTAATAACAATAGTGTTGATTAAATACGTACCACTATGCTAACGAGAGATTGGAAAATTAGATACGAGGATCTTTTTCTTTTAATAATATGTTTTTCATCGGCGGCTTTGATGCCTAGTATTTTTTGAAGTTTATCAGTCCATGTTAAATAAAATTCTTTCTTTCGTTTTTATTCCTTTTCAGAGATCTATGTTAATATTATGTATTTTCGCCGAACAATGTGAAAGCCTTTCTTATTATTTAATCTTAAGATTCTCGAAAATTTGCTCGCATGTGTTGCACACATGGCAACCAGATTTTGCACGACGTGTCTGAATGGTCAAACACACTGTGGACAGCTGGACATCAATATAAATATCAATTTACTGTGTACGTGACCAAATTCTAGGATTTTTCAGAAAGGTAAGGAGATTCAAATGCTTATTCGTCTAAATTAACAACTGAAAGAATGAAGGGAAAATTCCCAAGAATGACAGAAACACGTTATTTATAGACACATTGTTTAAAAACTTTACTTTGTTTCATATACAGATTAAGTATCTCTTTGGAATTGTATATTTCTATAGTCGTAAAGATACATCCATAATTTATTAGCATAAAATAATAGCATCGAATAACGTATCTGCTTATTTCATAAAATATGCAAAGAACTATAAAGCCTCGTAAACTATACCATTCTTTTGGTTGTAAATTACAATAAAATACTTTCGCCACTATTACACGTTTAAACGCAAATATCACATAAATCACAAGCACGTTATTAGTTCAAGGAACCCATATTAGCGATGTCAGAATCTTTTTGTTTAATCGTTCATCAAATTTTGTTAGCCGTGTCGTACTGCTACATTTATATTGCATTTTATATAGTATATTCGTCGTTAAAGTTCATTCAATGTAGCGACTTCTACGAGATGCGTCGTGACTGATTTTTTTTTATCAATTTTGAATTATTTTCCTCTTGAGGAAACAACTTGAAACTGATTTTTAACATCATGAATATAAAATATAATCTTCTTTCAAAAATATACTGGAATGTTTTGCGCTAAAAGTCTCTATGTTAACTTCAATAAACAATATGATCGGTTATCGAAATAAATACGTATAAATTTCGTGCCATAAAAGGTAGCGGAAATTTCATTGTAAAATAAAAAAACTAAAAAGAAAAGTCATTTTCACGTAAATTGTAACAACTAAGAATAAACAGGCCTTGTGTCGGCGAAGTTCCAAATGATTGAATAAAAACAAACATTAATTAAACATTTTTGAAGTATGACAATTAATACCATTTACTATACGATTCTCGCTGAATAATACTTATCGCTTACAGTTTATGGCACGAAATCAGAGTGACTAACTAACCGGTTAATCACAACCAATGGTAAACGCAAAAGAGAAGCAAAAAAAAAAAAAAAAAATAAAGAAAGAAGAAAGCACATTTCACGCGTTGCAAGTGAAAGTTTCACGCGTTTGATAAATATTCTCGCGTGTATTAAAACTTAGATAAAATAGTGTTTTAAAAGGGAAAAAAAAAGCGACGACTATGCGTTCAAAAGATCATCGTCGCTATCTGTTTGGCACTGTGTCGGGTCAACGTCTAGCAGAAGACGAGCTTCCTCCGTGGTGTTTACCTAAACAAATTTTTATATGTTATTACGTAATTTCAATGAATACTCCGTAAAATACAGATGCCTTCTCCATTGCGTATAAAAACGGAAGCTATTCAATTAAACAATTTTCCTCATACGTATCTATCGATTATGCAAATTAGCGTTGTACACAATGGCGCTAGCCTTTCGTAAAAAGGAAAAGTAGAAGAAATACTGAGAATCGCGCGGAGATTTTGAACAAGACGCAAAAGCAACAATCTTGTCGCGTCAACGATCAATCTTCGAGGAGTATGAAAAAAATGAAGCAGTTAAATGATTCGTCTCAATTGCCAGAAAATTTAATTTTTAATATCGCGAGAAATACAAAATGACTTCGATCTTCGATGAGACTAGACTAGATAAAAAAAAAACATTATATTACACAAGATGCGAATTTGCATAAACATTTTCAATCTAATCGCGAGAATACTGTGAATACGTAACGATATTTTTGAGCAAAAAAAAAAAAAAAAAAGAAAAAAGATGCATGGTCAAGCAGAACACACGAAAAACGTGACTTTTATAACGCACCCTGCAATATTGAACTCGACCACTGCCTCTTCTCGAGGAAAACGGATTGATGCAGGAGCGTAGACACGCTCGTTTGTTGGGATCTCGGAAATAAAGCAACGCTGCTACCAGAGCGATAACACTTAGCACGATGCCTGCAACTGCACCAGCTGGAAATAACAGATTAATAGATACCACATTACAACAACAACATGAAATAAATATCCTCGACCGATCAATTCGAAGAATGGCGTATTAAAGCATGGAAAAAGAAAAAGTATTGTGGTTTTACCCATTCTTCATTTGCTTTCTTTTTACTCTCCTTTCTTTTACGATTTCTCGATTTTATTTAATTATATCAATTCTTTATTATAAAATCTAAATTTAATACGAGAAATAAGAGAATTCTATACTGCATACGTATAGTAGAATCTTGCAGTATAATGTACAATGTATATGTATGTTAAAATTCCCTTTTTATTTTTGTTATGACAGATTTAAATGGAGGAGTCATATCGACATACAAATACAATTCAATTTCTTTTACCAAGAGTTTATCTGAAACTTACGTACACTCTTTTATTGCGCGTTTCGTTAAAGGCTTAAAGAGTTATAATTAAAATCGAGGTGACTACTAAAATTGTATGATATTATCTCCAGCAAGATAACCAACTTCTCAAGACTATCATAATTAAATCTTCTCATAAAACTATTATAAACAAGATTTATGACATTACAGATATTGTATCAGGATAAAAATTCTTAGTCAAGATTTATCTATTTAATTATCATTGAATAGATTTAAAGAAACAGATATAAATCTATTAAATTTTACTATTATATGCGATTATTTGTATAATTTACAAGTATCGTGATTTTTATGCATTTATCACTTGAAGGAGAAAATTGAAAATGCTCTTTGGAAAAAGAATGGAAATTTTTCTACTCACTGTGACTAGGAGAAAAGTCTCGCACGTCATCCTGTACGTTTGAGAAAGCAGTAGATTGTTGAGAGCTCGATTGGCAGTTACAAGTGACGTTTGTATACCATTCGAATTCCGCGCTACACGACGATTCCTGTATTTAAAAACAAGAGAAAGACAAAGTCGACAAAATAAAATACGTCTCGGATTATGTGGATGGAGAATAGAAGAATTGAATCAAATATATCGAATTGAAAGAAATTCCTTCGAAAATATCAATCATGATAAAGATTTTGCCACTAGCCATTTCTCCTAAACGTATATCAATTGATATTGCTTTGTATTTCGATAAGAAAAATATGTAAATACTGCTAATCTGTATCAGTGTATCAGTACATTAATCAATTCTTACTACAACCTATATCTATTGAAATATGTTTATGCTATATTTATCGTATTTAATCGAGACGAAATGCATGAATATAAATTACGACAAAATT
Source organism: Tetragonisca angustula (assembly GCA_036937485.2). Classification (NCBI taxonomy): domain Eukaryota; kingdom Metazoa; phylum Arthropoda; class Insecta; order Hymenoptera; family Apidae; genus Tetragonisca; species Tetragonisca angustula. Next base: position 888,782 of record JAWNGG020000085.1, on the reverse strand, counting down.
TTCTGAAATTATGCAAAGACGTAATTTACTTGAAACGAATTTGTTCAAGTTCGTGTTTACAATGTATGATTCTTGTAGAATGTCGATAAAATATATAGTAATAAAATATACAGTTCATTAAATTTATCTACAAGTACTGTCAAATCACATTGAACGTACTAATGAATATTACATAACGAATAAACAAAGTGCCTAATATTTATACGAGTATACGATAGCCCATATCGTATACTCGAGTATCGATAATACTTCCTTAATAAAGTTCGATAAAAAAAGAAATACACGTCGCTGAAGCTAAATTAAAAATACTTGTGGAAACAACTATATTTCTTTCTGTTTTCTAAATTTTTTTACTTGCAATTGTTTATACATTTTCAATTGTCTAGTTTTATCATCTTAATATACGGAACGTCAAATAACTGAATGCAATAACCATTATCTTTGATAGAGTCATCGTTACTGGCGAAGTTTAATCTACGAAAATTAGGTAAGCCTAGGTTCTTATACTGTACACCTCATTTTATCTGAGCATAAAAAGATTCGAACAGATTGGAATGTTCAAAGATTTAGATAACGACAAGTTTATTATTTTTATGTCGGAGGTCACGTTAAAGTCCTAATGTTTGTCCAACTACCCCCGCTTCTAAACGGGATGTAATTATCTACATACAATGGTTTTGTATTCTAAGGTTTGCTGTATACCTGGACATACGCAGGTAAATTCCTGAAATATTACTACCGAACTAATCTCTACATAATTGAAGGGGACTAATTGAGACGAAATTGATGGTACTTTGGAAATTCCAAATCTGAAGGGAAAACCCGGATATTCCATGGTCTAACAGGAATTATAACTAAACCAGCATGTTCAAACACGTTCGGCGAGAAACTAAGCACATTCGATTCCGATATTTCAATAGTTATCAAAGTAGATTCATTGTTCGAATGAATCACTGCTAAATCATAACACGCAATTTCCTACGTTTCCATAAACAAAGACTTTAACGTGAAATTTTCCTGCTATGAAATTAAAAAGCACCCTTAACCTTGTTTTTTTTTTTTTAAACAGCTAGATTCCGAGCTAACCGAATGGTATTTCTCTTGTTGGTAAATTAAAAAAGGAAAAAAAAAAAGTCACTCCGCCTGCTTGTACCGTAAGACACGTGGCACAAAGTGGTGAATGGAACGGAAACGGAAATAGTAATACTGCACCGTGGTGCACATCTGCTTACCCTTGTTAAACCATCTTAGAAGATTTTTCAAGGGGCACGCCACTCCCGGGAATGGGGGATATACTTTTCACTACGGGTACAGAGAGCTGCCGTGGAAAAAATCCCCGACCGCACGGAAGTATATTATTCGTAGGCCATGTGGCGGCCAGAACATTTCAGGATCAGAAATGTCGTGCCACGTGTGTCCCCTTGAAACGTGGCCCCGTGTCTACCTTCGAATTTGTTCCACCGAAAGGGAAAAGGAGTGGAAATTTCGACATTTATTTATCGCGATTTTATTGTGTCTCGATCTGAGGTGTGTTGTGCTTTCGCGTCGAGCGTTCTAATACTCTACACACTATAGGTGAAGTCACGCGATCGGGGCTGGACGAAGGAACGGTGAAAACGCACTGGAGAAAATAATTCAATGGTCCGTTTTCTTCCTCCGACCTTGTTCTTTTCTCACGTGTTGTAATAAAATTCAATGGGCGCCATGTATTTCCCTTTCCTCCTTTTCCTTTCATTTGAATAGTAAGTGAGACGTGTTGCGTTCTGCGCACGAGGATTAAGTGCACGAGCATAATCTATTGCTGTTTACTTATTCGAAATTGTATGGCAAACTGCAATGCGTAAAATATGCATAACGAATGAATCTTATGACGTAGGAAGACTAGCGTATCATAAAGCACGATTGTTATCCAGTTGCGTGGAATACCAGCGGAAAAATTAATTTTCAAAATCTTTAATGGCTCCACCGTTTTTTTTTTTTTTTTTTGAAACGTGTATGCGTCCAACATCTGCGTACGTGGACATTTGTTTACACACGTATGGATGTTAATATTTGTTTGAGAAATTTTAATTTGAACAGAAAATTGAACTGAAAAGAAATTATAACTATAATTATAACGAATATATAATAAAATGATATATAATATAAAATAAAATAAATGAAATATATAACAAATAAAAAATAAATAGTGACAAACAAGTAAAATAAAATAATATATAATATATATTATAATGAAAAATATATAATGTATATATAATAAATAAGTAATAATAACTAATAGCTTCTCCTGCTACGTGTCAGGAAGACGTTGAGAGGAAAAGTCTGTATATAACTTTTTCCCGATAAATATTTAGAGGATGAGAAGTACCAGAAGAGACACGTGTTCGGTGAAATATCTAAAAAGCCTCTTGGAAAGAATTCGACTTCTGGTTCGTCCGATGGATAAGAGGTTCTTGCTGCAGTGTCTGCTCGTCACATTATATTTATTTAGATGAACATTCGAACAATCAAATAAGACAAAATTCAAAGCTATCCTGGTAGCTTAATAATGATGAAACATTCCCCAACATTGAAATATCTGCCAGCAGTTGAAGAAATCTTTCGGTAATTCCGCGCTTTATCAAAGTATCGAGAGTCGACCAATTTCGTGTTTACTTCTTGCATACATATTTCGCGTGAAAGTAATTTAAACTCTCTGAACAAAAGTCAAAGTAACACGTAAATTGTACAAACGCGCAATTCGATCTCGATTTTCCCGAGTTATCTTCAAGCGTGACGTCACGCAAACAAGAGGAGAATCATGTTTAATAACCTTGGCCACCTCGAGCAACATTTGCAAATATTTGTGTTTGATTGTAGCATCGGTGGCCATGTCAAGCGCTGTGTGTCTGTCGTGTTGTCATTAACGATATTAAATGCCAATTATCTTCAGGCTCTCCCACTCTCACCCTGCGAATTAGAAATTCCCGGGCGGATTTCTTTCTTTCGTGAAACTCCGCTAGGATCCTCTTCCACCACCACTCCGTGTGGCCACTGTATATTTATCAGGCTGTACGTCCCACCATGCGGACTCGGTTCACTCGGTTGGATCGAGGTTCACGTGGCCTTGTTCCGTCATTTCGAGCTCGGGACTTTGCGGCGAACGAACAGTGTGCGGCGCGCGCGCGGAGAATCGACAGTTCTCGTTGGCTTTCGCGTTTTATGAATCTCACGCGACGCGATTGCAATTTCGTTCGTCATTGTTCCGTGATGTTTCTTCGCGAGTCGAACCTCGTTGCAGAACGATCGTGGCTGTGAAAGTATATACAGCAAGCAGTGTGTTCCACATACGGAGTCATCTTCGCTGAACGCGGGAGAGAAGAAAACAAACAGCGAATGATCGCAACGGACAATCGTCGACGTTGAATCTGGTGAGAGGATCTTTTGGATCAGCTTGTGTCGAAACTTTCGAATAAAACATATAATATTTAATCTAAATGGTCCAATTATCAAATCACTATATTTTGTTACGTCGCGTGTGATTTCGAAACTTGATCGAAAGCACAACTTCCGCTCGTATCGATCCCTGTGAATTTCTCGCGTTGTTGTGCATGCATGCACGCTCGGTGTTGCGCAGCGAACACAGAATAATTATTTCTATATAAAATAGAAGCACGCGAACTATTTTTTTGTTGGTAGGGGGATGTGTTAGTATTTTTTTTTTAAATTGTTTTGAAACATATTGCACCAGGGAAATGAATAGACGTTCTTCCTTCCCTTCTTTCGTTCTTTTCTTTTTTTAATTCGCAAACTGACGCGCGCAATGATGTGTTTTCCGCGAAGCACACGTAACCTGTGTTTTCTTTAATGCCCGTCTTTCGATTTATCGATCAAATTCACGCGAATTTGCCGGGGCGTTACTATCTTCGGCGAAGTTTGTGATAAATAAGTAACTATCAGCTTGGCTTCGTGTCGTTGTACGATTGCTTTTTTCCTTCCTTTTTCACGATAAACAAATGTTTTTTTCTTTAAACCGAAAGTTTATATAGCTGGAAAGTTTATGTAGCGTTCAACTGCTTTCGATCGTTTCGAAATCACATGCAACGTAACAAGTCGAAATGTGAGTGATTTTGATAATTGATGTTGGACCTTTCAGGTTCGATTAAATATTACGGTGTTTATTCTTTAAGCTTCTGGTGGGGGGGAGGAAACAGATTTATAAATTTCATCTGAATTCAGTTTTCAAACACGGGTGAGGAATGACGGTGCACTTAACGATCAATTAATTGCAACTCTCACAACTGCAAATATCTTAGTGTCTTTTATCTAATACATTATTGTGTTTAACAAGATACCTGGGAAGAACTGATTTCCTCGAAAGGATATACATGAATCTGCGATCTATTGAATCTCTGTGTTATTGTTAGATCGATGTTTCCGAAATAAATAAAATTATTAAAATTCGTAGAAACAATCGAAGAATAATTATACGAAACAAGTATGATAATGAGAATCACTGCCTACTTTTTTTTTTTTTCACTGAAACCAGTATATTCGGATTTTCCGACAGGAATTATTTACATGATTACACAGTTTGCATTTCTCGGGATTTACTCTACGATATTTACTATATCTTTTATAGTTGTATAATTCGCGAAGTTTAATGAAGTTTCCATATGATAGGAATATCATCAAAGGGAAGATATTACATTCTATTTTTGGGCTCCATCTATCGTATATGTTGGCGTATGGTATTTCGTATTTAATGCAGATTTATATGCAATGTAATATTTTGCACTTAGAACATGTAAAATGATAGAATCAAAGAGAATATAAGGAAAATAGGTACGCGCAAGTAAATTAGTGGGTAAATTTCAATTGATACCAATTGTCAACGGGTAGAAGTTAAAACGTTTCAGAGAAATGGATCTTGTGAGAAGCAAAAAGAGCAAAAACAAGAGGAAACTATCTCGATATAACATAAACGAAGTTATCAATTCGATTTAATTTCTAGAAAATTATAGATAGCGATGCATTTTAAAAACTAAACATACATATAAACAAAATGCGGTATTTCAAGTTTTTGTTGATTCAAACGTTTTTAAATATAGATTGAATTTTCACGCGGTTAAGACAGTGACACTTAATTCCAGACATGAACGAGTATTCATATCAATCTTTAAAAGTAAAAAATACCGCGAGTGTAATGTAAAACTGACTTTCCTCTTATAGCTAGAAAAAAGATTATCTAACTACCCAAAATGTCAGTGTATCTAACAGTAAGTATATACAACACGTGTGTACGCAATATAAAGTTTACTTGATACGCTACGGGAACAATGCAATGTAAATAAATGCATCATTGTTCACAGGAGAATCATTGTTACGTCTTTGAATAAACTGTAGCTTGTGTTAATCTGCTCGAGTGTTTTATCAACTTTCTCGTATCTTGGTTACATTGTGCAAAAAACGAGAAACAGATTACGCAACTTACGTACTTCATTGTTTTCGATTTACTCTTAAATTTAATACATAGTTGGAAAATTTACTGAGCATCACAGCGTTATTTCTCTTAGTCATCTTAATTAAGAACAGAGAAAGTAAAACTAATTCGAAAGCAAAATCGACGAATTAATAATAAATTCGCTCGAAAGAGAATTTTTATTTATAACTTTTTCTGTCTGGTAATTTCTGGCTTTTTTTTTTTTTTTTTTTTGGAGCGGATAAAATTCTTTTCTTCTTATTTAGTATGAGTGTATACGTAAGCAAACTTGGACAGGTTTCACGGAGCACCATTCAGACGCAAAGAGAATGCGAATCGACCTTGGTTTAGCAAAATCGACATTGCCTCTCCACCTGTGCGCGCAACAGCCGCGACGACTAATAGACGCGTGCAATTCGCGATTATCTAACTCGAAATTGTCGCGGAGATATTAATTCAAAGAATCACGAAATAATTCACCGCAAACAAGCTGCAGAAATTTAATTTCGTCCGCGACGAATAAATCGCCTGAGAGAGTAACTAAAAGTAATTAAAACGAAGGAACGAGAGGAGGTGTAGTTTGTATTTATAGCCGCTATTCTTTGGAATCGAAGAATGACTTCGTAGAAGTTATTTACATTGTAATTTCTCAGATGATTTTCTGCTGTACTATGGAGCGAATGTGCGTGAAGTTGGCGCGATTATCATTCGTATGTTTAGTAGATTTTAGTGATTTAATTTTGATATAAATTAGAATTTATATAAAAAAAAAAGAGAATTTATGTCAATTCGTACATTTTTCTTTTTATAAAATGGAGAGGGATTATTTGCTAAAAATATCATTTTGTTTATCCTTGTCATTTAAATTGTATCTGACTTTTTGAAATCTTTCAACAGCGTACGTGTAACGCTCTACACTTTTGAACGACAAGCTGTGGGATTAGGAAAAACGAATTTATCAATTTATCAAACGTCTGTTGATTCAAAAGCGCAATCACAATGAGACAAACTACGGCTACGTAACAGACATACTCCTCCTACATGCATAAAGTAAATATTCTCTCGAATTATTTTGGAGATTATTCGAAGAACACGGTTGATGTTTTAAAATTTAAATAAAATAAATTTGAATAATTTAAATATTTAAATTTAAATAAAATAAATTTGAATAATTTAAACATTTAAATTTAAATAAAATAAATTTAGATAAAAAAATTTAAATAAATCTTTTCTTATGAAATCCAAATAGAAAATGATATCTGGCAGAAATTATGTCTCTAATTACAGCAACTTTGTAAATAACTGCAGTCAAATTTATTAATTTATTAAGAAGGAGAAAAAAGGAGAATGATATTTTTTTAAATTAGGAACACTGTGTCTCGCCATCGTTACCGATTTGTTCTCGATTTAAGCACCGTGCAATCGCTCTATCTAACTGATTAGATATTATCATAGATACAGATCATATTAGGTAACACATTAATAAATCAAAATTTTCGATTACAAACAGTACAATTTGGGAGGTCATGGTTATAATAATGACTCACGGCTTTACGTAAAATTATGAAACACTTAATCTGAAATACCTAATCTGTAGTATATCTACGTCATCTGCGTAAATTGGACACGACTGTCAATAAATAAATATATCAAAACGTATCTTCATGTCAGACGGGCATATCATTTTGCAAATCTCTCGCGATGTTTTTCGTCTGTGTTTTGGATCCAACTAGGATCATGACTATCTACTCTGTGTGCCCCAAGTGTCAGTGTGATATTCTAAAAGTTGGAAAATCGGGGTCGTGAAGGGAATCCAAATACGTAAGCATTTATTCCGTTATACTCCGAGATCGCTGCCAAGTTTTATTCAACATTTTTAAATGTACTGACCTAGTCTTGACTTTATTCCTGAAATATTCCACTAATTGCAATTTAATAACATCACGCTAACGAGGAAATATCGACAGGCGTGTCACTTTATACAAAAGTCAACATTTTTCATAATTGTTTGATAAACATGTACAAGAAACAATAAAAAAAAAATTGTCATCGATCTTTCCATCTTGCTGTTCATTATCTTTCGTTTTCAAGATATAGAAGTTAGGCTAAATATACTTTGATAATTACGCAGATCAATCAAATTTATTGAAAAGAAAGAATTTAGAATTCTAAAAAGTAATTTCGAGAGTAGAAAAGTTGATTGTGTCTATTCTTGATTCGTTCCAACGAAGGTTTCGACAATAACAAAGGCATCTTGTTCTGTAAAGTAGATTTTACAGTTTCGATTTTTCGAAAAATTGTTAAATCTTAATTTTAAGAAAACTCAAACTAAAGAAAATAATTTGATCTTTAATTTAAAATTAATAGAATAAATTACCTTAGGGATAACAGCGTTATATTTTTTCATAGATCTAGAAAAAAAAATGATTGTGACCTCGATGTTGAACTAAGATAAACTTTAAATGTAGAAGTTTAATAATTAAGTCTGTTCGAACTTTTATAAATCTTACATGATTTGAGTTCAGACCTGTTTTGCATGTGTATTTTCTTTTCCTTTTTGCTAAACATATACGTGACGCGTTAGCACAATGCAACTCAAAGCTCAACAATAACAAACCATTTGTTGCTACATTTATGAAAGTAGTGTTGAAAAGCACTAGAGTCTCACTCCCACACGAAAAATATGTGCCTTGGCACAAATACCCATATCTTAATCGAGTCGAAGTTACAACGTTCGGTAGGCAGAAACAAATTTTTGCTACTGCCGTCCTTTGTCGTGCGTCCGTGTGAAAATTTATTCACACTCTACTTATCACGTTCGACCTTCGTCAATGTTCACACGCCTACCCGTATGCGTTACGCACTTATCTTGCAACGAGCCACAGAACGAGGTGTGTCTCATTTCTAACTCGTGCGTGTAGTAGTTGTCCGGGTCGTTAGCCGGTAGAATGTATCTACGTTTTGTACGCTTGTGAAGGATCCGATACGTGGCAAGCATGATCTTTCGACATTCCTTTCGTGAAAGAATCCAACGACAATTTTCTCGATTCGATCGTATCTACGGCGAATCAATGATCGACGAGTGTAATCACACCTCGTGATCGACAGACACGATTGCAGATTCTTAAAACGTCGCTGAATTTAATTAATTGATTTTTAGGACAATGACCTTTCTCCCCTCCCGTCTATGATAATCATCCAAAGATTACGGTGATTCACACGATCAACGCAATATCTTTCCTCCGAAACGAGAAAACAGAAAATAAAGAGAGCACTTCCGAGCAGATTGTTTGTTTGATTTACTCATCTTATTCTTCGAAGAATAAAGTTTTGATATAGATAAAATTGGAGAGATGAGAGGGACGAGGGAACGAACGTGTCAGCACCCTGTTCGAGCAGTAAAAGTGAATTTTTCCCTGATATTTGCAAACAGGAGTAACGTATTTTTGTCGGTTCATTGATAAATTTCTGAGAAGGCAATGCGCGGGATCCGTTTTCTTAAAGCAACCGGAAGAAAGCATAGCACAAAAGTTAACGTTTAACGCTATTTTGAAAATGTCCAAGTGCTTTTCGACCGAAATGAACAACAAAATCATTTATGAATCATTTCGAACAAAGTCTGTGGACGTATGCAGCAATGATATTTTTAATATTAAATATTTGCTCGGACAATATTAGCGATCGCTTTTTTTCCGTATTTGACGAAGATAAATGCAAACGTCAATCCGATAAACGCGTTCGGTTTGCTTAACATAGTGAATTAAAACATTTTAAATGCAGCTTTGAGTCGAGATATTTTCGAACGATTTCAAATTCTGCTCGATAGAGCACGATACACCGAGAAACAAGGAATAATCACATTTTATATACAGTGGATCAAAAAAGTATTGGCGCCCCTAGTTTTCTTGCAATATTTTTAACAAAATCTGTTTCCATAAATAATATAATACTACATACTACAAAAGTAATGTGCATAGTAGCAAATAATACAAATAATATAAAAATTCAAGAATCAAAAATAAATATATCACATATGGGATTATTTTGCAGGTGTCTACCATGTATCTGAAACAAAATATCAAATATTTTTAATGGTCTAGTTTACTTTAGTTCACTTTTAAATAGCTTTAAAATAATTTTAGTTTAGTTTTACTTTTCTAACTCTCGAATTTTTATATTTCTTGTAATAATCGTATATATGTGTATATATATATATATATATATATATTTATATATATATATATATATATATATATTTATATGTGTATATGTTAATATCGTATATATAACTCATTATTGGAAATTGCTTTGGCACGCAGTGAACTACTTATGGAAAATTAGATTCTGTTCATACGTCGTTTGCTTTTGTCAAAGATATCGCGAAAAAGCTAAATGTGCCAAGTGCCTTTTTTTGACCCACACGATTTGTATACACACGATTCACGATCTGCGAACTGCGAGTTTCCTTATCATCGCGCGACACAACCGTGCTAATCTGATTCGTCGTACTGCTACTTCCCGTTTCCGATTCCTCTTTCTTTTCGTTGTTCAAAAGTTGTTTTCGTCCCGACGAAAGATACTCGACGCGATTTCGTAGGGAATAAACGAAAAAATGAAATTGTTTCTTGTTGGCAGGCGTAACAACGTCGATCGTACGTACGTACATCGCGGGAGACTCGGCAGAATGATCGACTCCTCTCTACGACGTTCGATCATCCTCTGCATCGTCATTGCGACGTGCTACGCCTTCAACAGGCAATGTCCGCCGCAACAAGGCTGCAGCTGCATTTCGAAAATCAACGGAGACTACGAGATACACTGTCCCATGAACGAGAGAATTGCATCGTCCTTCGTCGTGACAGTTCAACAGCATGACTTTATTCAGGTAAGTAAGAGTGACTCATTGACACTTTTCAAAAAGAGTCCCACTCACTCGCCGAGAATGGAACGTCGGCTATAATGTCGCGCGTAATATCGTATCAAGCTCGCATTTCGCGAGTTCCACACAACATGTTTTTCTTTCTTAAAATTACTTTGTACATCTTTCTGCCATTGATTATATTTATTGATGGAGAGTTTTTTTTTCTTTTTTTTCTTTTGCTTCATTTTTCTACGTGCGTACTCGTGTCAACACTTTGTTCTCTTGTTGTTTTTTTTGTTTCACGATTGAAGATCATAGACGAAATACAGGAGCCATGTTCCCCCTCCTCTTTTCTTTTTTATATGGGGAAAATTCTTCAATTGCATATAAAATATTCGAAGTAAAATATTTGGTATATATCTCCATTTTAGGTTTTACTTTTTTTTCTTAGTTTATGGTTTTACGGCTCGCGAAAATATGAATAAACTCGTTTGGACCTAATAAATGACCTCGTCTTTCAAATTTGTCATATGGATACAAGTATAATGTTCCTTTTCAACCAGTGAGTGTCAATAAATGACTTACCACGTCAGTGGTACGATTAAATAATGAAGCTTTATCATGTTTCGCTTCGATACGAGATAAATTATGATCGCCGAAATCATTTTTTGTGTCGCAATCATCATCAATTCTAAATTGATTTTTTTTGAGATAAGATCCGTGTGAAGCGTATTAAATATATTTAATTTATTTGCTTTTCTCCATTCCTCAAACGTATTAATTGCCTCAAACTGGTGTATTTATTACGCCTCTTTGTTGCGCAATAAAATTGTGGAATTAGTTAAAATTATATTTACCATCGAAATGAATTTAAACGCGAAGGACAGTTAGACACGTTTCGCCTCTTAATTTAATTTCGTATCGGGATCCGAAACTTTCACTTTCCATTACACAACAATTTACGTGGAAGCAGCTATCGCAATCATCATCAAGCGACAGAAAATTCTCTGCCATGAAGAATAAATTCTACACTACAACGTTAATCTTTTGCTTCAATATAACCAGCTAAAAAATCCTTAACTCATATAAATTGTGGATATAACTTCTTCGACGAAAGATCTTACGAGAAAAATATTCTTATTTTTCTTTTTTTTTTCCAGACACAATGCCACAACTCGCCACAATGGGACAGTTTCAATATATCGGAGCTGACATCCACGGACGACATAAAAGACATATTCTTCCAGATGTGCACATTACCGACGAGCCTGACTCTAGGAGAAATCGTCAAGAAATTCGGCGTACGAAACGTGGAGAGGCTGGCGTTTCAGTCGTTCGACGATTTGAGCGGCACGTTGAACAGAAAGCACCTACAGGGATTCCCAAATCTGCAACGACTAATATTATCGAGCAACGGCCTGACCAACCTCAGCAGCGATCTTTTCGCCGATCTTCCGCAACTAGTCTGGCTCGACTTGCGCGAGAATCGCGTACGCTTATCACCGGGCATCTTCAACTACACGCCGAGATTAGAGGTGCTTGAATTAGGTAACAACATGATGGTGAACATCGAGCCAAGCATCTTCGACCCGTTGAAGAAGCTACGACTTTTGAATCTATGGCAGAACAAGTTCACGACGATCGAGCCGGGCACGTTCGACAAACTCGAGACTCTGAATTCTTTGGATCTGAACGGGAACGAACTGGCCACGCTGTCCACAGATGTTTTCGCGAAGCTGGTGAATCTCGAGGCGTTGAATCTGTTTTGGAACAATTTCTCGTCGCTGCCGGAGGGTTTGCTCCGGTACAACATCCATCTGAGGACGGTGAATTTGTATAGCAATCGAAGAAACATGACGAGGCTGCCGAACGGATTGTTCGCGAACTTGACGGAGCTGAGGACGGTGGAGTTGAGGAGCAACGGTTTGAAGGAAGTGCCGGCTGATTTGTTTCGCGGTTGCCTCTCGCTGACGAACGTTAGCTTGCAGAGGAACTATATCGAATCGCTCCCCGAGGATCTCTTCAAGGATTTGAGAAACTTGTCGATGTTGCTACTCAATTTTAACGAGCTGACCTCGCTGCCCGACGAAATATTCTTCGATTTGAGTCAACTGGTCACGCTGGATTTGTCGAAGAATCATCTCACCTCGATATCCAGGTATAAATGAAGTTAAAATAATTCAATGTTGAATTGCTATCTGTCTAGATACGGACGAGTAATCATCCTCTTATTTTACATATTTCAGAACTCTTTTTAGCCGTTTGAAGTCACTGGATTATCTGAACATGTCTGAAAACAAATTGAAAGAAATAGAGGACATGAGTTTCAACTTCGTGCCCAACCTACGGGTCGCGGTATTCTCTGACAATTATCTTACGTTTAATACATCGACGAGCAATCCTTACTGGGATGATTACGGAAAGAAATCACCTTTCCATAGTTGTACCGCACTAGAGGAATTATATTTGGACAGGAACAACATTTCGGAGATATTCGGTGATTGGGTCATAAGTACTTTGTATCTGCGAATTCTGGACCTCCAGTTTAATCAAATAACGCAACTATCGGTGAGACAATGGAAATATTACTGGAAGATTAAGAAATCTTTTGGTTACGTTTGCCTCTTAATTAAGAAACTTTAAATTTCATACTGTGTTATAGGTCGAGGATCTGCAATTCGTATCCAACAACATTAAAGTGAATTTAACACACAATCAGATAAAAGTCATCAACCTGGCTCACGTTGAGGAAATAGCGAAATATCAAAAGGTTCCTCGCGACGTGCTGATATTCGTCGACGCTAATCCTATTAACTGCGACTGTAGTGCATACGACTTTCTTCTTTACTTGGATGGAAGACTGCACCCTTACGTTCAGAATTATTTCCACATAATACCGAAAAATTTAACGTGTCAAACTCCAGACAGGCTTGCAGGCATACAAGTGACAAATTTGAAATCGAAGCAGTTAAAGTGTCAAATATTGGACCCCTGCCCAGACAGGTGTACCTGCTGGCTGATACGCGACGACGAAACATTTTTGATCGATTGTTCGTACAAGAACTTGACAAGCGTGCCGCGAAATATCAAAACTTTGCCATCGCACAGTGTCGAATTAAATTTCACGGGCAACGAATTGACCAGAATGGTGCCGTTGGCTGAAATCGGTTTGGATGACGTACAGATATCTAAATTGTTGCTATCGAACAACAATATCAATAAAATATCCGTCGACGAATTGCCATTGAACATGAAGGTACGTAAAATATAAATTTCCTTTATCTTTTTTTTTTTTTTTGGGGGGGGGGGAAGAATGGATCTCTGACTTTTCATTCGTCTGATTAATGGTCAGTACTATCAATGCGAAATCATTGTCATTTTTTGTTCATTTTTGAATGTTTCAGGTTTTGGAACTGCATAACAATAACATCAGCAGATTAAACTCGGACGTTTTGCAATTTATGAAAAATACCTCACTGACAGAGCTGACGTTACACGGAAATCCATGGGCGTGCGACTGCGACGCAAGAGATTTTCTCAATTTCATTCAAACGAAAGTTATAGAGATCCCCGACTCCTTGGCGATTACTTGCGAGAATATGGACGTACCGATGATGGTGAAGATGACAGCAACAGATCTCTGTCCGATAAACACCTTGATAATAATCGTAGTGAGCACGACCATAGCTATCACTGGTTTGATAATTGGTCTACTAGCAGCGCTCTATTACCGATATCAACGAGAGATCAAAGTTTGGTTGTACGCGCATCAACTGTGCTTGTGGCTAGTAACCGAAGACGAATTGGACAAGGATAAGCTGTACGACGCGTTCATAAGCTACTCTCACAAGGACGAAGACTTCGTCGTGAATGAGCTGGTACCGCAGCTGGAAAGTGGTCCAAGACCGTTTAAACTGTGTTTGCATTTCCGCGATTGGTTAGCTGGAGAATGGATACCGACACAAATTGCACGTTCTGTACAGGATTCCAGGCGAACGATAGTAGTGTTATCACCGAACTTTTTGGAGAGTGTTTGGGGGCGAATGGAATTCAGAGCGGCGCACAGCCAGGCGCTCAGCGAAGGGAGAGCAAGAGTTATTTTAATTTTGTACGGAGAGATCGGCCCCACTGACGACTTGGATCCAGAACTCAAGGCGTACTTGAGCATGAACACGTACGTGAAATGGGGTGATCCTTGGTTCTGGGATAAACTGCGATACGCGTTGCCGCACTCCCCAGAGCTAATAAAGAACGCTATAAGAAGGAATGTCTTTGCAAAGCATCAACCGTGCATACGAATCAGCGGCGAGAAGAAAGAATTAATTTATACAAACAACGTTCCTGAAACACCTCCTGCAGCGAGCACCCCACCGGCAGATTCTCTTAAACTATTTATATCCGACGAGAAGGAAGGAAGTAATAAAGAGTATCTTGGAAATTTGTCCCCGACAGATTGTAGTACCAAGCTCATTATTTCGACTGAGGAGTTAATAAAACATAATCTTAACAAAGTGCAATGTACCACCGTGTAATGGGATCATTGTACATGTTTAAGAATATACGAAATATTTTCAAGATGGAACTATTTCTTCACCAAAAAACCTCAAATTACTCATTTTGTGCCTTTAATGTGAATTTTTCTACGACTTTATTCAAATGGATAATAAAACGTATCCGCTGCCAGTTGGTGTATAGAAAATCGATCATTGCAATTCATGCAGAATTTCATTTGTATAATATGTATAAATAGGTAAATCGAATACATCATGCAATGTGTTATACGTGTGTGATTATATTTACGGTTAAGATTCAACGTAAGCGTCATATATTTGTCTTTCGAAAAACGGTCTATCATATATGATACCGGAAGGGAAAAAATCAGACCACGTCACATATACATATGAATGAAATTATCACAAGTCTAAATTTTTGAGTAAGTATTTCGATCAATATTTAATGCGTAGTGCAATGTCGAAAATTCTTTATAGCCTTTAATGTATCATCGCATTTTGAAATTTATAAATTCCTTTTATAAAATTTTAAATATTACTATAAGTAAGCGTTACAAGACAAATTACATACAACGACTGAACAAACTTGATTTTAAAAGATAGATAGATTGTAGTAAATAAGGTTTTTTATAATTTTGAATAGCTTTTAACTTTTAATGTGTTCCCATTACTAGTAAAATAGATTATTATTATAAAAATAAGATAAATATTAATTACTTTTCATCAGAATTTTCATCAAATAATATTTGTTTCTCTATAGCGTATACTTTATGTATGTATTTTGCAATGAATTTTCATTTATCATTTACACATATTAATGTCTATTTCTTATGTGCATAAATTATAATGATATTACATAAACAAAACCGCATGAGATTTAATTAGATAACATACATGAAATAATTCATATTTGTGTTAAAATTCTGTTACTATGATAAGATTAAGATCATATGTTGTATGTATATAGATATGTATGTTATATTATTATACAGTCGCTATTTTATTGCTCAATTTTGTGAGCTCAATAATTTTTTTTATAATTACCACTAGACGTAATATTTTAATAAAAAAAAAAAAATCATAAAGACATTAAGCATTTTGACTAGAAAAATAAAGAATCTCACTATAAATTAATGATTTTTTTATTGTATTGTACTCTTCAATGTTAAAACAATTTTATTATATTATTAAAAACGTACCTGAGAAATAAATATTCGTATAATCTTTAACACATATTGTAAAAACTTACCCATAACAGCTTTGGTGTGCCAATTCCTATAGACTCGTTGCATATAAATCGTACTTCGGATGTGTAGGAATCTAATTAATATAAAAATAATAATATAAAATTTATTTATAAATCAACAATAAATAAACAGTACATACTTACTATTTTTATTTCCACATTTGCTACCGTTGGAATATTGAAGTTTTATAACATTTCTACCATAATCAAAAATTACGTTTGTCAGTGATCCATAACCATTATTTCCTTGACATACAGAAGAACCATTACAGCTCTTTTCTCCACATATACTTATACTATATTCTTTCCCTTGTTTATTCTTCACCTACAACAAGTGAAATGAGTTTTTAAATTAATAAATATATTATTTTATTCTTTCGTATAAGACTCATAATTTATAAGTTTCACGTTAATGAAACCATTAATAATATAATATAAACATTCAATTGGATTTTATAATTTTATCAAATTAATTTACAAAAAACTGAAAATATTAGACTTACATAGTATATTTTCTCATTTTTATGTAATAAAGACAGATTGCATTCATGTGAAAGTAATTGATCTTTTATTATACAGGGAGAAGTCCAATTTCCCATTGTAGCACCACACGTTATACTTGTTTTCCACTCAAAAATGTAAGTGCAGTCTTCATATTTTTTAAATTCCGGAAATCCCTTGAAAGATCAATCATAAATATATAATTACAATACTCCTCTTTAAAAATCACAAATAGTTGTATAAATAAATATCGATTAATTACCTTATCATTATTATAACACGGAAATGTAAAATTGGAAGAAATTAATTTTTTTGGATTCTCAGGACAGGGAGATCCATCCACGTAACGTAATACAGTTTCATGGTTTTTATTTAATACAGGACTTTCTTTTGGAAATCCTAAACTCTATATAAATATTTATCATTTTCAGTTTTAAGAAAGGTAATTATAGATTTTTAAAAATTTTTAATTACTTACGGTCTCATTTACATATTCATTATCCGAACTTAATGAAGTTTTGCAAACTGCGCTACCATGAGCACATGTTATACCTGATACAGAGATAAGAGGTCTACATATGTTTATATAAAACTCAGTTTTATTCACTTTTACGACATAGTTATTGGTAGATTTTATCAATGAACTTAAATTTATTTCATCATCATCAGTCACACATTTTACCTACAAAGTGTAAATTTTTGTCTGTAATGATTCAAAAACATATATACTTAAAATACTAAATAAATAATTGTCTATTATTATCTACCCTATTCCCACAAACTAAATTAGTGTTCCAATGTATAATCAATTGACAATCATTTTGTTCCATAATAAGTGGTCCATCAGGAGATCCTTCTGCTCCACATACAAATGCAATAATTGTGTAACGTCGTTGTCCAGTTTTACATACATCTCCATCTGTATAATTTAAATATGGTCCACCTTCTTCCCACATTAAATCTGTATTAGCCTTTCCCATGGAGGTGTGTGAATTAATACGACAAACACCTAGATGTGAAAACAAAAATACATACAATCCAATAACAAATTGGAGAAATAAAATAGTAGTATAATTATGTTTAAAAAATAAATGAGTAAGATGTAAAATAATTTGAATTAACCTGTTCCTGGACATAAATTCACAAGTGAGTCACATACTCTAAATTTATACTCTGTACCATTTTTTGCTATTGTATAAGAATTTTTATTCATTAAAGGTCGCAAATCATATCTAAAATCAAATGTTTATTAAGAACTAAAATATAAGTGTAAATATAATCAAATTTTTTAGTTTAACCTTACGTAAAATTTGTGAGAGGATTAGTCACTGTACATTTGCCAGCAGTGGCTGTACTATGATTACGTAAAGATTCCACACTGCAAGCTGCTGCAGTTTTCCACATTATTCGATAGTGACATTCTTCACTTCCTCCAGTATATTCTGGAACTGTATCCTAATCAAAAATAGAGACTTACAAAAAAATGCAAATATTGAATTAGTGAATAATATGTACTATAATATTTACCAAAGCTTCAAAATCACATATAAAAAAGATAGATGTCTTAATATGTGGTACTGTAATATCTCTCACTTTACACAAATCTCCATCCTGATATTCAAGTCTAAGTGCTCCATTTGTTATAAATGGTGGGTTCTGAACATCACCCAAATTTACATATCTGTAATAAAATAATAATCATTTATATATGCATAATGTCAATGTATAAGTCTGATTACAAATTATTTATAGAAAATTTATAGGAAAATAAAAATATCCATACTCAATTCCTGTAGAACTCTGTAAACATGCTCCTGAATGTGATTGACACAAAGCATTGTGTTCAAATATTACAGAGTGACAAATATTTAATATAATCTTTGAAGATGTTCTATTACCCGTATGAACAACATAATTTTGTGAATATTTTGTTAAAGGTGATAGGTCGTAATGCAATCCATTATGTGTTACTGTACAATTTTGTTTAATTCGAGGTCCACAAGCAAGAGCAGTTTTCCACATCATATATATATTACATAATTCTAATGTCTAAAATATTAATAATAAATTATAAATTTATATTATATATACATATATATATGTGTGTGTGTGTGTGTGTGTGTGTGTGTGTGTGTATGTATGATTATATACAATACATACATGAGAAAATAATTCTGGATGAGAATTATTCTCAGCCTCATAATCACATTTCATAATAATATTTACAGTGTATTTA
This sequence comes from Tetragonisca angustula, assembly GCA_036937485.2. Taxonomy (NCBI): domain Eukaryota; kingdom Metazoa; phylum Arthropoda; class Insecta; order Hymenoptera; family Apidae; genus Tetragonisca; species Tetragonisca angustula. The sequence goes on along the minus strand of JAWNGG020000085.1, from coordinate 869,966 downwards.
GTACCAGCTGTACAGTCATCACCTGTGAATACAAACATTATCGTCCCATTTTTTATATTCACCTTTGGACGCATTTTTCCTACAAGAAAATAAAATTATTTTATTATACATAGATATCAATTTCAATATTTTATATATATGTATATACATAAAATTAGAACCTATTCCTTTCTCTTCTTTGTTTTTTGTCAAGCAAACTGCATATCCATCTTTCCCATTGCATTTTTCTTTCAGTGGAGAACATAATTGCAAACGTATAGTTGCATTGAAAAACTCATCATTTAAAATGTATTTTGTACTTGTGAGACTTGTAAAGTTGTAAGAAAAAAGCTTCAAAACAGGTTCACGAATTACACAAAAATTGTCATCCACTACTGATATATCCTGCATAAAATATGTACTAATAAACTTCTTGTCTCATAAAACACTTTATTGTCTCATAAAACTTAAGTTACATAAACAATTTGAAACAAATTTATACAATTTTATACACACAAAAGTATATACACTATATTAGAAGAACTCATTAAATTTCAAGTGATTTTTTACGTTGTAAATAATGTAACAAAGAGATATTCTAAGAATATATTATAGGTAACAAAAAATAGATTTAATACGTACAGCAGAAACTGCAACAATTGCAAAATAGTGAAAGAATAATAAAATGATTAACTTGTACATGTCTTTTCTTTGTTTGGTTGTAGATTAATCACATTGTAAATATTTGGCGTATTAACATGCATAACAATATCATTCGTTGTTGAACGTTATTAAAAAGTAAATGATTATCTTTTAGTGATAAATACAAAAGAAATATCTAAATCGTTTTATCTGAATGAAACAGCGTTTATTTTAGGTTGGACGATTTATTTTCACGTTTAACGAATGACAATTGAGAAGTTTATTGACTGCGGGTAAAAGCGTTAGATCTATTTTCCTATAATAGAACTTTAATTACATTAACCGAACAATGATGCCAAAAAATTTTTAAATTATTCTTTAATGTATATTTCGTTATCAGGTCATACTCATAAAAAAAAATGTTGTGTCAATTGCGATGTTTTCATAAATGGTAGATACAAATTTCAAAAGCAAAATTTTAAATACAAATTCAAATTTAATTTGAATAACATTATTATTTTTAAAATTCTATACTTCTTGTAGTTTATTACATAATATTTTATAATAATAAGAATAATGTTGATTTGAGGCTGATAATATATAAATATTTTTGAATCTCTTCGTATATATAGATATTATGTGCATTCGTGTGAGTAAGTACCAACACATTTCCTTTATACGTTGGTATTCAAAATAATGTGCGTCGATAGTGTCGTTTAGAATTTGCAAGATTTTGTTATTTCAAATGAGAAATGGAACGTTTTAAAATACAAGAAGCATTTACTACCCTAAAGCCACTTTGTGATGCTTTAATGAAAAATCCAAATGTAAAAATTGCTCGTGATATTGCCAATGTTTTGCCAAAAATCTCAGACAAAGTTATTCAAGATTTGTTTGAATACATTTTATTTCCCTTCATTGTGCATCTACCAAATAACACATTAAAGTAAAGTATTATATATTTTATAATGTAAAAATTAATGCAGCTATGTAGTAATTAATTCATCATATATATTATTTAATCATTGTTAATGATGATAGATTATAATTTATTTTAATAAATCCTGGAGATTATTGGATGTTTAAATAAATATAAATTTGTATTTTATTTAACGCAATAAATACAATTAAGTATTCTTAATTCTACAGTCGAAACATAAAAGAGGAATTGGTCAAGACAACTCAAGCACTAATATGCAGGACGAAGATATCAGACGTAAAATATTTCAATGAATTATATTCGTGCCTTTTAATACAAATTTATGACAAAACTCAGAAAAATATGGGTAAATACAGTATTTATTGCAATACACTTTTTTCATTCATTATTTATTTTGCATAATAATAAGATTATTTTAATTTATATTACTACAAATTATATGTAACTTATATTTAATTTTTACAGTGATCACAGGACATGAAGAACTTAAAACAGCAGTACTCTCATGCATTAAAACTTTGATAAATTCTTGTTTCACAAATGTTTTAGAACAGATATATACAAAAAAAAATGCTGCTAAAGTAGGACAAGGGATATTATTATCAATAACAATAGGAAGAATTGAAAAATCCAATCTTCTTAGGTAAATATAATGAAAATTTATTGATTTCTTTTTTTTCAATAAGTTTATGGTTATATTTTTTAAATTTTTAGATTAGAAGCTGTTGAAACAGTAATGACGTTATGTCAAATTAGTGATGAATCAAATCGATTTGATCCTACATGGCATGATCAAGTTGCTGATATTATTATGTTATTTTTACCTGGAATTGTCAGTGGTTTGCAAGAAATAGCTACAGGAAGTGATACACAAGGGTATAAACTTACAATGGTAATACAAAGAAATTTCTAAAAATTCAGATTATCATTTCTAATTATATTATTCAAGATTTTATACCAACTAAATTGTAGATAGCTCTAAGAGCTTGGGGCAGGGTGATATCTCTTGTAATGAAAGATAAAGAGGAAGAAGACTGCATACCATCATTAAGTGATTTAATCAAAATAAATAATGAAAAACCCATTGATCCAACTGATAATGTAGGTGTTTTCCCAAATATGAAAAATCGAAGCGAATTAGAGAAACATCTTAAAAGTACAACAAGGAATAAAGAATGGTTTAATGCTTGTGCAATTAAACTTAGCATACTTGTTCAACAATTACATGTGTTAATAAGACATTCTCACTATAAAGTTAGAAAAGAACTAGTTGAAAGTATTCATTTATTGCTTACATCATGTCCTAGGTAATACTTTATCTTATTTTTTAAACATTTCTAAAAGGATATTACATATATTTTTTTAAACAGGAATATGAAACCAAATATTATATTATTAATAGAGTATTTGATGTGTCTGACTGAAGATGAATTTCCAGCAGTATGTGACAGAGCTGATGAAGTATTAAATACGATTATTATAAATTTCGTACAAGATAATAATATGAAGTCCTTAGTGGAATTGTTAGAAGAAAACTTTTATGATTTGCTTACAAAATTACCTAGGATTATCAGGAGATCTGGTACGACAATATCGCAATTATTACAGTATTTAGAGATAATATAAAAAAAAAAGTTTAACGAAATATCTCTACTTTTTAGATGATAATGACCAGTTAACTTGTTTAAATCAAATTGCGGGTTATTTAAAGCTTCTTGGAGAAAAGAGATTGCCTCATATTATGATGTCAGCACCTCACGTTCATAGATTAATATTGGCTCTCGTATATGTATCTGAAATAGATTATAGTAATGTCTCTCTTCTGCAAGCAATAAATGTTAAAGATCTTGATGATCCAGCATATTCATATGGATCACATTTGTGGAGACAATTTAAATTTATCCAAAATAATGCGTGTGAAGCGAGAGTTATTGCAATATGTAAATATTTAGGTGAATTTGGAGATCTTCGAATTTTAGTAGATACCATTCTTGATCTTATGCTTAATGCATCACAGCATAAAAAGGAGTTAATCTTATTATTGAACTGGATAATGTATGGTACGTTGAATAATTCTCTGTTTCAGAGCAATTTAAGATATATTAAATGTTATTAAATATTTTAGTGCCTGTCAAGGATTCATCAGTTTTATCAATTTATAAAGAGGTTGTTGAGTTTTATATAAATCCTGAATTTTGGTATCCACCAATCGAAATTAGTAAAGATACATCCTTACGAGTTGCACAAAGCAATGTGGTACGATGTTGCTTATTATTAGAAGGTTTGGGATTAATAGCTCAAAATTTGAAACGTGATTATGATAGATTTCTTCTTAATACGTTATATCTTGTTATAGAAAGAGCAGGTGATTATTAATTTTTAATTTATTAATTTAATTTATTAATTATAATTAAGAAATGGCAAAATAATAGAATTATTTACATGAAAAGCATTATTTACATACCTTTAGGTAGTGGACATAGTCTAATCAGTTTTGTTGGTACTCAAACTCTCGAACAAATTGCAAAATCTCAGCAACATGATACAGTAGGAGATCTTCTACGTGCAAATGTCGACTATTTTTCATATCACGTTGGTATAAAATTACGTAAAGTAGAGCATAATCCTAGTGTACTTGATGTGGTTGAAGTTGTTATGAAATATAGTACAATGGATGTATTGCCTTGTTTGAAACAAATTGTTGAGGATGTGCTATTACAACTAAATAACAATTTTCAAAAAAAAAATTCTTATGTTTCTTTCTTAAAAATTTTTTATACCTTTATAAAATGCGTTAAAAAATCTGCAAATTCTGAACACGTGCCAATAGTACATGAACAGAGTAAAAACGAATCTTCAAGAGCTAAAAGTGAATCTTTGAAAATTATTCAATTTCTATTAGATTATTATGAAGCAAAAAAAGTTGATGAAGATATAAATGATATAGAACAATCTTGTGATATTAAAGAGAAAAAAGAGGACGAAGAAGAAAAAATAGAAATAGAAGAAAATGAATATCAAGAAAATTCTATAGAACAAGAAGGTAAATATACATTATTAAAATCAATAATAAAAAAATTACTACAAATAATAATATAATATATAAAAATTCTAGAAAAACAAGAAAATATACCACTTTACATTAAAATAGTTGAAGATGTACTGAAGCATTGTACACATTTTTTACCATCTAAAGAAATAGAAATTTCATTGATTGCAATGACAACTATACAAGAAGGTCTTGAGATTTTAACAAATTGGGAAAATCAACTATTACCCATTGTGCATCTGCTTTGGCACCCACTAGTAGATAGATTTTACGATGAAAATGTATTAATAATTAATCGAGCATGGCAATTATTAAATGTAGTAGCTCGTGTTTCAAAAGATTTTATTCGACATAGGACTTTGAAGTATGTATTTTATATTTTATATTTTATATATATTTACAACAATAATTATTATAATTTTTAGACAAGTATTACCCGCACTCTCAAAGTTTCTTCGTAATTCTGCTATAGAAAGTTACAATAAAAATTCTGAGAGTATATATATATTTACTCAAACTTATAAATTACAAAAAGAATTACTTTGTACCTTGGGACAAATGACAAAGAATTTACATCTTCATGAACGAGAAACATTTAATGTCTTAAGTATTGTAGAACCATACCTTGACAAACAGCAGAATTTCGTATTACAAGTAAATTTTGATGTTACGAACATTTTTATATAAATGTTGTTTCGATTTATATTATTATTTTACATTTATAGGAATGTTGTGTACAATTGTATAAGGATATTGCGGATTATAATAGTGATATTGTCTGGGTGAAATGTCTTGGTATTTTTAATTCTCAAGTAAAAAAAACTGTTTCTGATGCAACGTTTAGTATTACAGATTTAATGGTATGCAATTATATGAATTTTTTTAAAGAACATAATAATTATAATTATTAAAAGTTAAATATTTAACTTTTAATTATTTTTTAGATTACTGACAATATTTCAACAAATGACTACTTGAAAAATATACAAATCATTATAAAATATATTCAAGATATAATTTCTGATTGTAATGAAATTAAAAATATAGTTTTAAAGTGATTTTTTAAAAATATAAGAAGTATAAGTTTGTATCATAATAAATGTAAATAGATTTGTATATATGTATGCATTTCTCATACTTTATTCATAATTGTACTATTTAAAAATTAAAATAAATAAATAAAATTTATAATTTTCCAAACCTTTATTTGTATACAATTTTTATTCAATTATGGTATTTAACATTTTACAATTTTCACATTGTTGTTTACATTCTTATTTGTACAATAATTTATATTTATTAAAAATTTTACATTTATCTACAAAGCAAATAATTATCCTATACAACAGATATATTTTTATAATCTATTCACAGACCACACAGCTTATTTTATATTTAGTTATAAATATATAGTAAATTAAATCATCCTTTTGTACTGTGACATACATTTTGTTTCTTGTATTTCTCATTAGGTGATATAACTTGATTTTTATTTTGTTACTTATAACACAGTTATAATTTGACAACAATTTACGAATAAAAACAATAATGTAACTCAACTCAAGTCAAAAAAATGCTTATAAATGCAGAAAATTTGAAATTCGAAATATTAATATCCTTTTTATATATTCTTAAATGCAATTTTAATTTGCTTCAGAAAATATTGTGAAAGTTTCTCTTGTTAGGAGTTAACTTCAAATTTTTGTTATATTTTTATAATATAAATCTATAATTCAATTTTTTATGTATATCTGCTCTTTTAAATTTTTTCAATTATTCCAAATATGTCTAAACGTATATTCTTCACTACATGCTTGCACGATATTTCAATTCTTGCAAGAAAAAACTATAAAATATAGTTCTTAGAATAACGTGTGTGTGTGTGTGTGTGTGTGTGTGTGTGTGTGTGTGTGTGTGTATATGTTATGAATTTTAAACTTGAAAAATTTGTAATAATTTTTAGGTGATAGAATCTATATAATTTAACACATAAATTTAATATAACATGACTTCTAAATATCATTTTTAAACAGTTGAAAATTGAAATTTTTTCATCATTGGAATATCAAATTAACCATTCTTGATATTTTTGTTCTAATTTCCTATTAAAATTAATTTGTTCAAGTGTATATATATTGAAGAAATGTATAAGTATATATGTATTCTTTTTTTTAACAAAAAGCAATTATATTTTGAGCATGTTGTCAGTTATTTTAATAATCTAATAATTAATGATCCTGGTCCTCTGTTGTCATACAATGATTAGCACACTTTAAAATGTTCAGAAATATGCTAACTACCGTGTGCGTTCTGTACTAATAAAAGGACAAATAATACATATATACATACATATATGTAATACATATGTATATATATTAAGATACTTTAGGTAAGATAATAAATTATTAACATTCACTTTGCAGTAACATTGGCTTTTTATAAAACAGTATTTTTTTTTACAAATTATTATTAGCAAAATGTCTTGCTTTTAGTGAACAAATATTTAAGAATGTAATGCATTGATTTTCTAGAAAAATGAAACATCATTTCCATGCTTGTTTTTGCGCTTTTTGTGATGCTAGTTTCTTTGTGATGTACGACGAAATTAAAAGCGCTGCCAATACTATCACAATAAGATAATAATCAAAATCTTCTTTCAAAACATCAAATGTTTTAGACGGTGCCACGCGTGTGTAGAATAAGTCTGCGAACATCGTATTACATGCACAATTGTAATTTTCTAATTTCAGTACATTATTAATGAATTAAATATATCAATCTTTCAATTATTAATGATTAATAATATTAGCATAAAATTGCATCTCAAAGTACTTACCGAGACCATGTACAAAAACTAAGCAAGTACTTTCAAGGCCACTAGGACTAGTATGAATGCCGGAAACCCTAAAGACGCTTTGATTATAATTAATTATTGCATCCATGTGAATAGGTATCTCTGGCATGTATGGTATCACACCCTCCTCGCGTACTTCGGGATTAATAGGCCGCCGTGGATCTACCATCATCCATGGTAATTCCAATATTCCACCATTAGCTAGGGCCACTAATACACATATAAAGTGATTTATAAACAACTAAGTTTTTCTATTCATGAATACTGAAGTTTTATTTATCTTTTGTAAATAAAAATTAATATTTATATAAAATGAATAATTATGTCGTTTCTTTGACATTTTACAATTCATATACGTACCGATAATGTGTTTGCTTGTGATACCTTTTTCTGTAATAGTTTCCCGCATAGATTCTATTGCGGCTGGGAAAATAAAGGCTTGCCTTTCTACAATAGGCAACTTAGTTGTAGTTAAAGATGAAAACACTGAAACAAGACAAGGAATTTATAATGTTTAATGTAAATAAAAACAACGATATAAATTATAATTATAATAAAACGCATGATGCGAACAGTACCTGTGGTATTACTCTGTATTTTTCCTTCATATAATTCTAAACTAGCAATTTCTGTCCTACGACTCTTTTCGTTAAAATAGCTGTACACTATCCAATTTTCTGAATGCACAACATGTACTGGGCCACGTACTCTTTTGTGCATAATAGAAAATATCATTGCTCCGGATACTACATCCAATAAATACAAATTAAGCGTATCTGTAAGCCATAGATTAATTTTAAAAATAGTTATATATATGATATGAAAATTTAATAATTATTAGCATTAAACAGTTACAAACGTACTTTTATGAGTGTGTCCAACACCCTCAGTTACAATTGTGACTAAATTAGGATTAATATACTTATATAGAACTGATCTATCACTTAGAACTCTACCCTGGGAATGAACACGTTCTATTGGATTTTTCGATACAACGTGTGTTATTCTTTGGTTTTTTGGCGAAAGCAGTAATTCCCATACTTTATGAGAAATAAGTTCCTAAAAGATAAGATTATAATGAATATCTGGTTGTAAAATGTTAATCAAACAACGTATACATACTTGAGATGTACTATATGATAAAGAGTAGCCAGACAATATGCCAGTTGTTTGATCAGCAGTAAATATATATGTGTTTTTAGCAATTGATGCAGCAATTGCAGTTGCACCTTTAGGATATACGTGAACTTTATCTCGTATATCAAAAATAAGTATGCCTCGCAGAAAATCATCTGTTGTTACATGGAGTAACATAGATTGTTTTATTCTATAACCTAATTTTACTAAACCATCTAGTGGTTGGCCAGTAATTGGATTAAAAGTATATACAATTCCTTCTCCTGTTTGCTAAAATATTTAAAATCAAATTAAGAATACATTTACATTAAACTGATGTATATAATATATAATTATAATACATACTTTATCCTCGGCTAATAACACGCATTGTGGTGGATATGGAAAATGCCGGCTACCACGTTGTACATATAAAATTATTGCATCAGATCTTTTACTAAAACCGCGAATACCTCGTACTCTAAGTTGCCAAATAATTTCACCTTTTCTAGTTTCAATACCATATAACTATAAAAATACAAAATTAAGAATTATCACAGAATACATGATTCAAACTATACATACATATGTATATACATATAATATTTATTAATCAATCAATATAATTATATCTATTTTCATACTTTTCCTGCTGATGTAACAAGAACAATCATTTTATGTAATCCGAATTTATCTCGTACTAAGTCCATGCGTTGATTTGATTGTTGAGGTGTAAGGCTTAATATGGATTGGAGAAATGTCTTCGCTTGTTTAAGTTGAGAACCGATTCTTCTAAACATCATGCTCAATACATCCCCTAGATATAACATAAAATTATAAAATATGTCATATGTATAATATTAGTATCGTAAATTGTCTTTTTTGTATCACAGTCATAAAAAAAACAAAGGAACAACATAGTCTTTTAATTTTAAAACTAACAACCAATTGCAATATTGATGAAAAATATTAATGAAAAATTACAATAAAGCATAATTAAATTTACCAATACAATTATTATTTTTTTAATCATGCACAATGTTTCAATATTCTATTTGTAAGTCAAATTAAAATATTGTTGCATTGAAAATGTCTAGTCTTGTTAAATTGTAAAATATATTAAAATAATTTATATTATCATGCAAATAATAATATTATAGAGATCTCTTTAAATAGCAAAGATAAAAATATTTACTAGTTCGCGTTTAATTCATTTATGTTTTCTTGAGCTTCTAAAGAAAATTAACGTGCGTATAAGACTAATAAATAGCAGGAATAAAGTAATTTTCAAACTCAGCCTTTGCTGCTCCACTACTTACATGAACTGTCTACATCAATACCTGCCAGCAGCCATTCACAAAAGAAACGTAATTAATACCATATTTCTTTTTTATTACTAAAACTAATACTTTTTGTTTAAATTTAATATTACTTTCATACAAGTGTTATATACTTGTATTAAAAAATGCTTTCCATCTTACAAATATTAAATACTTGCATTAAATATAAGAAATGTTTTATAAATTATTTATAACAGATAGATACCTATTTCGAATTTTAATATTAATGAATTTTTAATATCATAATTATCAATGTTTATAACATATATTTTTGAATATTTCTTTTAATGATGATGAATAATTACTTCATTATACTTTTTCTTATAGCGTTTGCTGTGCCTTAACAAATATGATATGCACATAGTACTTACTCTCTTTCTGATCGAATTCTGTTTCTATTTCTTGATCCCTGTCTGACATGGGCAATTCTATAATTTCCACTGCTACAATATTAGCAAGTGCTTCTTCTCTAGCCCATATTAACTTATTATGTTGTAGTAGGGCAACACTGTGATCTTCTGAAGCTAATAAATGACGGCAAGTTACGCCTTTCGTTTGCCGAGGACAAACAGAAGCTATGATTGTTGGTGAGAGTAATGAATTATGTGTTACGCTGGTAGATATATTTGGCATAGGTTTTGATGTTAAAAGTTCTGACGCAACAATTTCTGTTACCTAAAATTATACCAATAGAAGTTTTTATGACTGTTTAAAAGTAACATTTAAAAATCCTTCGTAATACATGCAAAGCGCAAAATACTTGCCCCATTTTTATATGTTGTTTCTAAAAGTATTTTTTCATTATCAATTGACACAACATAGAGCGCTGCATCTCCTACTATATCTCTTTGAATAGGAACAGGTACTTCCCCAACAAGAAGAATTCGTTTCCGTTGGTTATTATCTGCGCTAATTGATATAATAGGTTCTTCACCTAATATTGATTCTAAGTGATATGGACCTTGTGCACCAGCACCAAATATAGTATTTATTGTAACTGATTGTGGTTGAGAATGTGTATCAAATAAATGTACTAACAACAGTACAGCTAATGAACTATCTCCTTTTAAACAAGCTAAATATGGAGCAGCTAGAACACATCTAAATGATAAAAAATTATATTAATTTAATATTTTATTTAAAAAATAATAAAAGAAGACACAAAGAAAATGAAGTAATTCCGTACTCTGTTTCTTGAGTTATAAATGGTGCTGAGACTCTTCTTGTTTTCAATTTATCTCCTGTTTTACTATCGTAAGATGTTACTTCTACGGCACTATTGTAAATTGGTAAAATATGATGTAATGTTCCATCTTTTATGTGCCATTTCACATCTTTAATTCTGTATGGGAAAACAATCTTATTAGTAATGTCAATACAAGTCATGTAAAATATCATGTGTTATCTTTGCTGAAATATAACATTTATAAAAAAATATATTCTGTAAAATAAATATTATTCTGTAATCTCACTGCATTTAAGACTTATTCATATTTATTTTTGTCGAAGGTGTTGAATTGAAATATAAAATATTTTTGAACATAAAACAAGATATGAAGCACATGAAGCTTAAAAAGATCCAGAATAATTTGTATTAGTTGCTTAATAAATTCATCTTGTTTTTAAAGCCAGAAATATTTCATCTTTTATTATATTTTACTTGATAAAATCCTTTACAGATTTCTTTACACTGGAATTAACTAGTAGATGTGTGATAACTTAGAAGTAACACTAAGTGTAACAACATATTGCTGTGAGATAGAACCACTTAGTATGTAAAAAAATATTGATTGTGCATTAAATAAGGATAAAGAAACCTGTTAGCACTGTACAATCCCAGTGTAGAAAAGGATATAAATGGAGAGAAACGTCTGAAAATCAATAATGATAATTATATCTTATTTCTTTCAAGAACATAAGCTTTTTGAATAATATCAAATTAATATTAAATAATATAAACAATAATTTTTATAATATTCAAATTATTTCTAAAAAAGATTAATTATTTAATCTTTTTCTGGCTAATCTATCTTTACAGGCTAATCTTAATTGTGAATATAGGCTATTTAATTAAAATATATACCACTGACCTATCGTGGTTTTGTTCAGCAATTGGCCATTCATGAAGTATATGTCCAGTAGCTAAATCCCATGCACGAACAATAGCTGGTACACCTCCACTCACAGAAACAAGATCTCCATCTGTAACTCCACCTAATGCTCGAATCTGACCGCCATATCCTTTTTCTAATACACGTCTCCATAGTATTTGTCCTAAATGAGAAAAATATGCCTTTTTATTTTTTTTAGAATAGATCATACAGTTTATATGATCATGTGACATTATACAATCATATTCCAAAGACACGTTTAATAAAATTAAAATGAAGTATTACATTTAAAGCGTTGACATTAATTTATTTTAATTCTTCTTTCTAAAAGCTATTTTCGAAAATTTTTATTGAATATGATAAATTTACATTTGAATGTATGTATGAAATTTGAAAGATTAAAAAGAACATGCATATTATTACCATCTACGAACGTTTTTACGTCAATGTTTATAGCCCACCTGACTTTAGATTTAACGCAGCAATAACATTTTCCTCAGTTGCAACAATTATCTTTTTCGCGGCCGAGACAGTGTCAAAACTGGCGAATTTAATTTTACCGACATAATTCTGTTTCCTGCAAGTACAAGAGCAAATCGTTCATTGAGGAGATATTCAACTGATATACTGTCAAATCATGGTAACATGCTACTGCATTATTTAGAAATTCAGCATTGTAATTAACATTTGTTCAAGGAATCCAGACGATTTACCAGTCAAATTTCCCAACTTGATCTTCGTAGAGGCACAGAGACAAATTAAATAGTCCAACTAATATGATAAGATATTGTAATATCTGAACATCAATTAAAAACCGGTGGATGTTCCCTCTAAAACTCCGTACGAACGGAGCCATGACGACCTGTGTGAACGTATCAACCCATCCGCTTACACAAATTTCTTCCGCACCTGATATACAACCATTGACAATATAAATAAACGATGGTCATCTCGTATAGAATCTATGTATTCTTTCATCACTTCCATACAACTTCCATTTTCTAAATGATTTTTCAAAACGAAAAAACTTAACGAATATTTAGAAAAGTACGAACATTAGTAATAGAAAATCGTTTCTTGTCGAAAATTATACAACAACAATTATTATCGATAAACCAATTTTTCTTTACATTATTACTCATTAAAACATTACTCGTTATTATTCATTAAAATTTAAATTCAAATATATGAACTTTGATACAGATTAATTATGAATAAAATCGTTTCGCACGAGAATATTTCATTACAATATAGTTTTAAATACGGCAAAATATATTTACAGATATTCATTGAATTTTATTTGTTTAAAGTACTTAACACTAATAAACAATATAATAAAATTCTTTGAGAATCTTTAAAAAAAGAAAGAGAAATTTCTTATCAATTTGTATATCAATTTCTACCTTATTGACAAAGCAAATTTTGATAACGATAACCATTGACTAAAGATAGAATAGGTGTGACGTTAATTGGAATTTGATGTTTCACGTTCTGTAATACCGACTAAGAAAAAGTCAGAGTGATTCTTACGCCCTCTGTGATATTTTGCGGCAGATATAAGAATTATATTCAACTTGATTTGTTAAAGGCGATAAAATCAGTAATTGCAAGATCTTTAATTGCTGAATTTTGAAAAGAAAGTATCGCGCTACAGAATTACTACATAACTCAATAATTCAATAGTTCAATTCTAAATTTCGTATAAATGCATAAATATCTGCAATCTAATTATAATACAATATTAAATCTAGAAAGAAATAGAAAGCATATTTTAATCGAAAAGAAAAATTAGTTTTGAACATTAAGATGAAAACAAAAATCGATTAAAAACAAACACGATTTGATATTATTTGATAATGTCTGTTAATCCAAAAATCTTTTTATGAATTTGTTTACTTAATAATTTGAATAAATGAATGAAGTAATGAATAAATGATTTATACTTTTGCTTTTATAATATGAATTTTAATTTTATCTTCTGTATTAAGAATTAACGGCAATCGTACAATTTATAATCCATTCGATGACTCCACTCGCGTAATAATCAATTTTCACGCACAAACTCGTGAAAATATAATAAAAATGTAATTTTTATTATTCATGCGAAGAGTTAAATTACATCTACAGGCATTCTTTGTGCAAGATTTTCATTCAGAAACGAACGATAATCACAAGTGAATTTTGATTCATGCAGAGCAAGTTCGAACAATTATCAAGTTAAAATCGTTTCCCTCTCTCGTTTCTTCGACATTATTTTACATTTTTAATTTGTATTTTTATTTTCCATTTCTATTTTATTCCCTTTTCCTCCCATCATTTTCTTTATATTTTATCTTTCTCTCCCTATTCTCCATCATGTACATGAAATTTTATGATATTGAGACTTCTCTCCAACAATCTGCATATTCCGAGTTCGTAATTTAATAGTTTACAAACACAAAACCGTTGCTGTCACTTCATTTCTCAATTTCATTCCCTATTCTTTAGAAATTCGATTTCTTAACATCTAACACAGCGCGCGGTACTTAATTTCATTTGCAAAAATTATTTCTCTACCAAACAACATTGCCTTTAATTATTAAAGTCATCAAACTTGATATTCGTAAATGACGCGGCAGCCCCTTGCTATCTTCCGAAAAGACTTTCACTTTTCCCCAGCCTGCGATCTGTTTAACAGAGCGGCGATTCTTTATCCGCAAAAAACAGAGAGGAGGAACACGCCGCCGGAAGAATTTACGTAGCACTTAATCCCACCGCTTAGAGAGCCCGGACGGAATCACCCTACTTCGCATTCTTGGCTACCTATTCTTCTCCGCTTCTGGCTCTTTTTGCGCCACTCATCATCGTGAACCTCTTCTTACATTCAAACACTTTCACCTGAAACTCTTATTCCTTAACGAGGCGAGCCCGCGGTCCTGTTGCGATGATTTAAGAAGGCGAAACTCGCTTCCTGTGAATTATCGCGCGATCCCACGATAGTGCTCCGCGAGAAAAGTAACGCGACGTCTTTCGTTTAGAGTTCCTCTCGAAGGGAGTCAATTGCACATGTTCGCATTCGTTCAATTCGTAGTAGAATCGCATCGTTCTGAGCGAAAAAACGTTTTATTTTTCGTATCTTACAATCTCTTGTTATCGATATTTTTATTCTGCTCGATTATATATTTGATCGATTGAGATAAATGTTTCTTGAGTTTCTGTATTTTTCCGCGAAAGAAACGGTCTTTGTGCGATTTTTACACTTTTGCAAAATTACTCAATTATCATATAATTTCGTAATTACTATAAAATTATTTAATTTAATATTATTTTGTAATTACTATAAATTATAAATTATAAAATTATTGTGAAACCGTTGTGAATCGTAGTTGTTTTATAAATATCTTCAAAATGACTGTGCACATTATTTGAATAAGATTTAAAGAAATTATTCTATAAAAGCAATGAACTATTTGCTGTTTTAATGCACTTAGAGTCGAAGGAAAATTCCAAAGGATCCCGAGTCAGTCGTGAAACCAATCCTTTAATCGCCCGCACTAAAATATTATAAGGCGTGTAATTATGGCGACTGCGCCGAAATCCAACGACTAATCTCTTAACCGTAAAAGCGGTTTTATTTACTCATTCGCCTACCCTCGCTGGGTACTTCACTTTGCTACTTTCACAGATTTTAATGACAGTTGCCAGCCGTTATTCTGACTACTGTTGCGTCGAATGCATTATCTCATCGCTGACGCCAATAATATTTTCTCACGTTGTTACAGCATAAACTTAATTTCCCTTGAGGATCATTTTAAACAATTTTATGTTGAAACTGTAGATCATTTAGAAACGTAGAATTACAGTGAAGAGCAAAACTATGTACCGATGACAATGAAAAATTGTAGATAATGCACTTGGTTTCATTTCTAAAGCGTGGAGCTCCTAACTCTTACTAGTCTTAAGTTCGTACTTTCCGAAGATGATTTTACATCATGCAACGAGCGAAAAGACGAGGGTACTTCTTTCTAGAAAATTATCAGAATTACTATAAAATTTTATCGTGACTAAATTCACCAGTTGAAGATTGAAACTTTTCCCTTTACAACGATAATATTCTAATATTTCGTGGTTCAATAAAATAATGAAAAGAAAAAATCGTGAAAAATAGCGAATTCTGATGAGTCGTTGGTAAGGGGGAGACTTCAATCTCTAAAATCAGGGCAAATCTCAGTTATGAAAACAATTTTTTCCAACATTTGAATTTTGACAATTTTTCACCCTCTGTCATACGATGATAAAGTCATTTTCGAAAGGGACGAACTCACGACTGTCGGAGCAAAGGATTTTACACTTTAAAACGAGACGATCGTTTTCCTACAAAGTTTGTATCAGTTTAAATTATACGACGATCGTTCATTGTCGCTGATACAGATCAGTTCACAAAACGTAATTTTAAATTAAGTTCGAAGATCGTTGCCGTTCGAGAGATCAAGCCCAAGTTCAGCCTAACGTATAAAACGTCACTCCTACCAAAAATCGGATAACGTTCCGATCTTGATTCACCGGCGCTCACGTTGTCCAGCGAGACGTTCGCAATCTTTTGACAAAATATTTCGAGAGAGATAGTTTCAATATCACGAACTCTTTCGCGCGATAGCTGGAATGATCCGGAGATCCAGCGCGGCGTTCGATTCTCCTCTAATAATAATATCTATAATAATATACGTGTTATTTGCCGGAAGCGCACCGTTTTCTCCCAGAGGGTGTGTACCGAGAAATAGCCAGAAACAGAAAGGGAAAGAGAACGAAAGAGGGTCGGCGTGATGTAGAAATGATACTCGTAATCGACTTCCACCACGGACCTCGTCTCGATCTCCTCCTCCCCCTCCCAACGCCTCGCGTTGCCAGAAATGAATGAAGCTCGCCAGCCGAAGAGAAGAAAATGGGACGTGAAGGCTGCGTGAAGGTTCCTCCGGGTAACCTCCGCCAGATGAGATAGGATTGAATGGACGTCGTGAGGACTAGAGAGGATAAGGTGCGGAGAGACGTCGGTTGGGCAGGCTGGCGAGGAGAATGAGCACACACGTGGGCGGCCGTGGAAAAAGGGGTTAGAAACAAAAAGAGACGCTTGGAAAAATAGAGAGACTACGTGGGAGGCGGGGGAGGTAGGAAAGAAGGAGCGTAATCCAAAGAGCGAACGAAGAGACAGGGTTCGTATGAAAAAGCGTACCGAACTGGCGCGGGAAGGAGGGAAAACGGGGGAATGAAGCTATATGGAAAAAGAGAGAGAGACGGGTGATAGAGGAGAGATGGGAGAGATGGACGGAGAGACAGAGAATGGTGGAGGGAAGGGAAAAAAAAAAAGAAAAGATCAGTGGGGAAAGGCGAGCGAGAGACGCGCGCGAAGGGGTGAAGAGGAAAGAGTTGGGTCCGAGGTACACGGGCGATGAGACGAGACCGGATGAGATGAGATGATAGTGTTGCATGTAGCGCGTGCGCGTACCGACTCAATAAACATCCGTAGAAGCCTCGGTAAGACCCTGGCCTGCGCTCTGGATTACCGCCGCTACTTTCCTTTATTTTCCGGGATGCAATGCCTCCCTCTTTCGACCCATCTTTACCGTGGACTCTCTCTCTCTCTCTCTCTCTCTCTTTGCCCTGTCGGGACTCGTCATTCTTTACGTACTTCTTTCATTCCCCCGTCAACTCGCGGTGACTTCTGTTGATCGACGATGAATCTTGTGACCTATTTATTTATTTATTTTTTTTAGGGGGGGGGGAGGAATAGATGCTGGTAGTTTTTGAGAGACCTATTAACGCGACACTTTCTAATACGAGAGAAAACGAATGTTTCGAAGATTTATATACCATGATTGCATCACGTTCTTGTTTCTTGCACTCAGATTGTTGCTGTCAAAGAGTATGACTGAATAATACGTAATGATGAAAAATTGTCGATGGTTTCAACTGTTATAATTTGGTGAAAGAAGATCTTTTACTTTGACTGTTCTAAGTTCGTTTCTTTACATGATAATGACAGCGGGTGAGAAAGTAAACTGTCATTCTCAAGTTTCATTCTCATTGTAAAAACATTCGAAAAATTTTTGAAATTGAAATTTTCTCTTTACAACGATTCTTTATAATTTTCTTTTTTTTTTTTTACAATTTTATTGAACTTTGAACATTAAGGTTAGACGACGAAACGTTGAGAGTGTTTAAACTTTTGTTGTTTGACTCTTCCGTTTTGATTCAAATTCAATGAAATGATGGAAAAAAATCGTACAGCAAGTTTTAAGAGATTATTGTAAATGAGAAACTCTGGTCTTCGAGACAGTAATGGATTTACATTTTCAATATTTTTACGTGTATACATACGTGTGAATTTTTACCATTTTTTTTAAAAGAAAGGAATACTTTTCCATTTGCTGTCAAAATATCTTGGAGAAAAGAAGGAATGAAATCAGAGTAGCGAAAACAGATGCATTACGTTTCAGAATAAGTATATTGTATATATGATTTTCTTTACAAAGTTACAACAGTTTAGAGTACAGACAATTTTTCATATAAATTCATTGTGATGCAAAACTGACTCCACGAAAACGAATTATTTTTATCAAAATAGTGATGGTAGAGATAATAAAATTTTTTTTTCGAAAGCCAGGACACTATACTTTGCTTTGTTTGTATCTTATATGCAAACAGTCGATAAAATATTACTGTTGAAAGTCCACGTATGCGTTAGGTTTGCTCATCACTGTACGTGCTGAATTTTAATATATATACCTACTATATTCACTTTATTACTTTATTTACTTTATTATATTATTGTACTTCGTATATACCCGCGATAATTTTAATTTCATTTCTCGTCTCCGAATCGAGTCTTCGCAGAATTTAGTCACGTAAAAATTTCGTCTTCCTCTCGTTTGATTTATCTTCTGGAACACAATTGGACCAAGTACGTGAACAAATTTTATAAATCACCGTCTGATACGGCGATACAATATGCTTGTAATTAGAAGCGTTCCCTGGGAAGGATTTACTGCTTTCACGTCATCCAGTCCATTTCTACAACGATGTGGATTTTCGTCGGATGGTTCCTCGGTTTTCTTGTCTTCTCGCTGATAAGAAGTAGAACTTTAGTCCTTACGTACTTCGATTCTCTGTCCACGTTTCTGGGGCAAATCGATGTGATTACGGCTTCCTGGACGTTGCGTTCCCACATTCTTTGAATGCTTGATTTTTATCCTACTTTTTGTTCATTCGACTTTTTGGTCCTTCCAACTGTTATCTGTGTCTGCGAAACTTTCGAATTTCGTCGAACGATAAAATCTCTCTTTCGTGTTTAACGAGCCACTCACCCCTTAAAAACGAGTTTCAAGTTGAGATCTGTCTTTCTATTGTTACAGGCAGAGGCAATTCCAAAGTATGTACGCACATCGTCGACAAAGAGAGTTTTCTGAAATTCGGAATTGATCGTTCATCCACGCACGCGCAGATACCAACACTACCAATAAAACTGAATAAAACGTTTTCAAACTGTGTAAAACCGACCAGACACGAGCTTGAAAATTTATTCTGTCCTTTTCTGAATAGCTCGGGGACACGTGTATACTACGATTTGCACACTACGAAAATAAAAAGACACGCGAGTTATTTTTTAACACGCTAAATTCGCTATTTTTTCTGACAATACGCAACAGCAAACGGGCGATCTGCTCGTTCGAGGAAATGCTTGAAAATTAAAAGAAAGAATTGTTTCTCGAACGACAACACGCACGAAGATTATACGCGTGCGATCCAAATTAAAAAAGGTAATTCGTAAAAAAGACGTTCATCCCTCGTTCAAATATTGTTCTATTTGTCCGTGCTTGCGGGAAATATGGCACAAGTGCTGCGCAAATAACCGGGCGGGCCAATTAAAGAGATAGAAACATCATGTTCCTCGTTACATTATTATCTACGTCGTCGATGAAACGCGGTACAACTGTCGCCCTGACTTCCGTATCTTCGTAATAACGCTTCGTATCGTGCGCGTTGGTTATCAGTGAGCAAACCACCCTCCAAACGGGTCTGTCTCGCGTTTGAATTTACCCGATTCGTGAGATTCGGCAGGATGCGAGACTGCAGAGCCTTCCGTTTCCGGGAATCGTGTACTTGAGACACGAGTACTCGAGGGGCCGATCTCGCGGGTAAGAGGGCGGTAAGTTGGCTCCCTCGACGCAAAGCGACAGCCACTCACCCTTTGCTTAATTGTGAAAATCGCAGGAGTCGCAAGGTAGACCTTGGTCTTTCGGTTCGGTAGGGTTCGGTTACAAGAAGAAACTCTCTCTCTGTCTCTCTCTCTCTCTCTATCGTCCATGTAACGTTCCTCGCCGTTCGTCACCGGCCAGCGTTCTCTCTTTCGAGAGGAGAAAATTAGAGGAGGACGACAACGACGTCGACGACGTTGAATTCACCTCATCTTCGTTCCTCCTTCACGGGAGTTTGCCTCGCGGGTTCCACTCGGGACAGGCATCCTCCGTGCTCTGTCCCTCTTATTCGCCGGCTTGGTTCTCAGTTCTCTCCTGCTACACTCTATGCCGGGAAGCCTCCATTAAATTCATTAGGCCATTAGTGGCTGCAACCCTCCAAGATGGCTCCCGTCGCTTGGCAACGCTCTGCTTTTCCACGCTCTCCTTTCTCTCTCCATCTCACCGTCTCTCCATCTCTCTCTTTCTCTCTTTCTATCTCTCCGTCTCCCTCCATCTTCCTACCTCTCCTTCTTTCTCCCCTTCGAATCTTCAACACACACACCCCCACGACTCCCTTTGTCGAGTCCCGGTTGTCCCTCTCGCTCCGCTCCGGAGGGACCCTACACGACCCTCTCTTCTTCCGTTGCTCTTAGCAGCTTTACGTGGCTCTCCCTCTCGAGCGGGTGGGTCTTGGCGGGTGTAATTAGATTCAACGAGCGAAAAGGGAAGGCGGTGGGTAGGTTCGTAGGTCGGCGAAGGTGGTGGGTAGCCGAGCGCGAGGGTGGCTCGAGAGCGGGCTACTACGGTTACTGAAGAGGGCCATTGCCTCCGGATGTCCAGGCTCTCTTCCTTCCTCTCTTCGGTTTCTCTCCGCGCTGCTGCTACACCCACCGCCCGACCGTCGTCGCCCTCTCTTCGCCATCCGCCGCCGCGTTCCTCCGTCTCACGATGTGTGCTCGTTTGACGTGGCGGCCGCCGCTGGAAAACGTCGGGAAAAGAAGTTTAGTCCCCCGCTGGGGATTATGTTGTTTGAGGAATGGAGATCCGAAAGACGCTGGCTATCTTCCCCGCTCTCGAATATTACGATCCGACTTTAATGCGCACCGAATCGCGGAACATCGCACTCTGCTAACGTTTCTCTTGGTTCTACGCTTGGACAAATTGTCCCTTTACTCACCGGATATTGCAGTTTGGATTTTTCTTTTTTTCTTTTTTTTACATATCTGGCACTCACTCGGAAAGCTTCGATAGATGTTAGTTTTGTATCGCGAGCAGAGATTTCGTCTTGATATTATCGATTTATACGATTGTCCAGGATTAATAATTTCGAAGTAGATCTGAACGACGTCAGACAGACGAATTTAACACGTATAATACGTCTTTCTCGTGTACACTGTTCGTATGTAGTTTCGAACCATTATTTGTGTCACTGCGTACAGATATTTACATCTAGATTGTTTCAACACAGTCAAAAATGATGTTTTCTACTTCTAACGACTATAATTACACACGCCACGTCCCACGTATGTACATAAATCGTCAGAGAAAACGCTTTGACAACGTTTACTTATTACGCACGCTGTTTGCTTTGTAATTCCAGCCTCGTTTGTGAATTACAACGAATATGGCCGGAATTAAGACAACCATAAAACCTTCTTTCTTTCGTTTGGAAGAGTCGTAATAGTTTCGTCTTATCAAGTTCCTCTCGGTCAACACGAAATACAATGGCTGTGTTGAATTAAACGGAACAAACGCACGTTATTCATATGAAGAATTGATTTAATTATGTTAATAACGTGTCGATTTAATCAATTATTGTATTTCGTTTTTTGAAAGTTTGCTAATTTGAATCAACTGTTGCAACTTTACTATTAACGCGATTAATTGTTAGAAACAATGCTGGAAACACAAGGATTTGCAAGGATTTGTTGCACTTGTGAGATTCGCCTGTCTGACGCGCGGTGTACAAATCTACTTCGAAGTCGACGTAGCGTAGACGCTCGGTGAATCATAGTAGATCCAGACGTCATAGATCGGGCAGGCAAGTTTCGGACAGACGAATAATTTCGACAATAATTTTCACGTTCTTATTCTTATTTCATCAATCAATTTATTCCAATTCAATTCTAACAAACACCATTACACGTTGCGTGTAACATAAAACGAATACAGCTTGAAGACGATGCACGAAAAACAGCGTTGAATAGAGTCATTTCAGCACGTAGTGTGTATATAGGGCGAATGAAACGTGCAGCTAAGAACAAAGAAGTTTTACTTCAATTTCAAGTTTTGCATGTGTAGTACATATACATGTAAAAAAAGGAAACAATTAATATTGTAATTTTGTAAAAAAAAATTACATGACAATTTTGGTCTCGTTTTAAAGCTGGAAGCCTCCATTTTCAAAACGCATCATTCATTCTGTTCTAAAACGTATATTATACCACAGTAGTGAAGACATTTCTCTTCGCGAAAGTGCTATAAATTGTCATAGAATGTAACAACGTTGAAAAAAATTTGTTTCGCAACTGAATCACTGGATTCGAAGGTTGGAACCTTTTCTTTACAGCGAACTTATCACACGGCTCTCTTCTTCATTAATTTATCGAACGTTGAATGTCGAGCGGAAACGAGTATAATCTCAAAAATTCTCACGAAATCTCATCACCTGAGGCATTCAAAGTTTAACGAAATGGTTTTTATAAATTCAAGGTTCGATAAAAAATTTATATAAAATTTCCAAAGTATCTTCATTTACCCATTCGCTACCTGACGTAAAATTATTCCACGCATTTCGAAAGTAGAAGCTTCGTACAACTTTCTTTTTCACAAAATTATACACACTGACAATTTTAATATTTAAGTGTACCGAATATTAATGGGAATCACTGTATAGAAATACATACAAAGACGAATCGTCAGCTTTCGACGATTATAAAATTATAAAAAAATCACCTGGGGCACTCAAAGTTTAACAAAATGGTTTTTATAAATTCAAGGTTCGATAAAAAATTTATATAAAATTTCCAAAGTATCTTCATTTACCCATTCGCTACCTGACGTAAAATTATTCCACGCATTTCGAAAGTAGAAGCTTCATACGACTTTCATTTTGACAAAATTATACACACTGACAATATTTAATATTTAAATGTACCGAGTATTAATGGGAATCAATGTATACAAACACGTACAAAGACGAATCAGCTTCCGACGATTATAAAATTATAAAAATATCGAATTACATCCTTTGTTCTAAATTCCTCTGTTCAATTTTCTCTCGTCGCATCACTGCGTCTCACTCCTGCCGGTGTTTATCCATTTCACACGCCGTTCTATATTATGTCGTCGAAGGAATTCGACGAATTATCCGACGCACGATGCGACGAGGGATTAAGAAATCAGAAACGACGACGCGGCACCGGTGTGCGCTGCATTCCTGCCGCGGGTCCGAGTATTTGTACGGCGGCTGTTTTCGGGGGTGGCAGAGCAAAGGGGACTCTTAAAATACTCCAAGAGCTTCTAAATCATGGAGGCTTAGTAGCCGTCGTGCGAGCAGGGATTACCTACCTTACTTCAAAGTGCCCTGCAGGTGCGGGCTCTTCGTTTCGGATCCTCTTCCACGACAGAACGTTGAATCATGCGTCAGTTGCTGCACTTTAACGATACCGTGCGTGCGTGCTCGCTGCTCCTTTTCCCGAATTTCTCGTGTTTTTTTTCTGTTCGCGTGTTTTTCTCGCACACGTCTCGCGGACCACGAATCGGTGTCTCTCTTTTCTTTGATCCAAATGCTTGTTTGATAAATTGGCGTTGAATGAATTAACAATAAGAGAACGAAAATATCGGTTCATGGTGGTGGAAGAGGAATGATTTGAATGCGGTTTGGATTGGTGAGGATTGTCTTTTCTCAAAAATTTTGGTTGCTACCTTTAAAATAATTCAGCTACGACATGCGTAATCGTGTAACAGGTATAGTTTCATTTATGAAAAAACTGTATCTACCATTTTCATATTAAAAAGAAAAAAAGATCGAAGAATATTGGGAACAAAGGTCTAATTATTAAAGACATAAGCCGCGCGTGTTCCAAAGATTCTGGAGAATTAAGCCGTCAAAGTCGGTAAGTCTTAATTTGCCAATAGTATCGAAAGTTTCCCTCCGTCACGTGTAATCATAAATTTGCAACTTCTTTCGCTCCGGTGTACTTCGTTCCCAAATGCCGATGTGATACAATATTCCGCGGCAACGCGCGGCAATGGTACCGCTGAGCATTCCAAAATTAAATATCTTAAATTCAACATATTTCCGCCCGAACTCGAAAATTCGCGGCGGCAGATTACGAAGGCGAAAGGGGGTTGGGGTCAAATATTCGATTCTATTAGCCGGCGCGGAACTTTCGTTCGGCGAAAATACTCAATTACCGTGGCAACGGAGGCAAGACGGGGCGCGTTCCGCCGCGAGCGGAAAATTCGAGAGCACGGGCAGCGATTACCGTGAGAATTAAACCGAACCACCGCCAGCTCGGTGGTAAGGTGGCGACGCCATCTTGAACCTGCCCGATGTCATTTCATTTTCGTGGCGAACGAACGAGAGACACCTTCGCCTTCACCCGCGAGGGCGAGGACGAGGAATTCGCCCGATTTTCTAACTCCCCCTCCCCCCCCTTGTCCCTAAGCCCTCAATTTCACTAGAGTAAAAGCTGAACGGAGAGCGTGATAAAACGGCTTCTTATTCCCGCGTTTATATTCAATCTCGGTCGACTTGGTGGCCGCGGAAGGCTCCATTTGAAACACGTTAGTCGACGCGGCCGTATACGGCGAAGTGATACAGGGGAGGGTAGAATCGCGGCGATGCATTATGTAGCACCAGGAGGTGATCCTTATATGCATCTATGCATGGGGTCTGCGTAGACAGATGTCTGGCGTTTGATGTATTAGAAGAAAAATAATTACACGGGAATAGACTCGATCATTAACTTAGTCGAGCATAATTGTTGATTTTTAATCGACGTGTCATGAATAATAACTGTTAATTTCCTAAGAAATTTATCGCCTGTACGAATACGAAGTTCTACTTGACACGTGTTAAAGATTCGTCGCTTATGAAGTTGAATTTGACATGTCATAAATTGTAAACTGATGTTCTTTAAAAATTTGCCCCTTACAAATCAAATAGCAGAACCTCTACGAACTTGAAGCTCAACGTGAAGTTCTACTTGACGTGTCACAAATTGTGAATCAAATCTAAAAATTCCCGCTTACACGTCGAGAAGCGAAAGAATTTAATTTGTACGAACCTCGAAGTTTAACTTGAATTTTCATTTAATGTACGATATATCGTTAATTAATATTTCTTAACAGTTTATTGCTAACACTGTTTAATCTGTACCAACTTGAAGTTCAATTTGACATGTTACGAATCGTTAATTAAATCGTCCTTTAAAAATTTGTCGCTTACGCGTCGAAAGCAAAGAGTTTAACTTGCACAAACCTGCAAAACGAGGTTTAACTTGAATTTTTATTCAGTGCATGATATATCGTTAATTAATATTTTTTAAAAACTTGGTCGCTCACACGAATCAAATGGTTTAACTTGTACGAGCTTGAAGTTGAATTTCCATTTGATATGTCAATAAATATTTTCCAAAAATTACACAGATCCCAAGTTAAGTCACTTAGCGTAGATTCAGGCGACATGAATTCAAGTCGAACACGATGGATCTAAAGGAGGTCCATTCGAAAAAGTGTTAATGCACAGTTAGCACACGTGGTCGCGCGATCGTGTTCAGCCGTATTTCAAGCTCCTCTCCTCCGAAAGTTTCCCGATGCTGAAGATTAGTTTGTATCATCTTGCTTGGGAGCGTCTCGTGTCTCGTAAAAAGTTTCGGGAAATTATGCGACCGCGACGGTCGCGCAGCAGCCTTTTTAACTTTCCCCGGAACTTTGTCGGCCCTGGCTAAATTAATATCTACACGCCCGGCATTCAGAACAAGGGGACACGCGAATAATATCAGACGGAAGAATAGTATTATTTAGGGACGCCCCGACAGGAAATTAGCGTGGCAATTTTGAAAACAAAATTGTTCACGACGTAGAGTAATTAATGTTAGATTTATCGAGACATTGATTTTACATTATTATATATTTGTATTTATATTTATATCCTTTGGAACAAACTTTTCACATTTTTCTGAAAATGTTAATTGTTGCAAACACGAATATGACACAAACGACAAAATAATCGAAGAAACAATTATGGAACACGACAATATCTCACGTTGCCACGTAATATTCAATAGAAGTTTGCAGAAGTATGGGAATATATATGAAAGAGAGATAGACACGATTGCGAAACATTCTATCGAATTAATTATTTAAAACCGTGGACGGGCTGCCGTTCAATTTGAAAAGGGTACGCGTTTCAGTTTTATGCTGAAGCGTAATGCTTGCTAGCGCGCATACTAAAGTACTATCACGCTTTGCACTCACGCTGATTGCGACTCGCAGAGACTGTGTCGAGCGTATTAAATGGAGAACAATCGTCGCATCGTAACTGTTTGAAGAAGTGCTATAAAAGAACAGTCGGGGATCCTGAGTTTTCATCCAATTTTTCAACAGAAACGGAGCGAGATCCTCCCCTCGGTTATCATTGATTAAAACGAGATTGCTGAATGCCGTAACAGTTCTCCTCAATGTATCATACGTAAATTAAAACTTTCGAAGAATTCGAAGAAAATATATAAAATGTTTCTCCAATTTTTTTAATTTACCTTTTGTCGTAGCATCTCCTGTGAATGGCATCTCCCTTTATTTTCTTGACAAAGTGAAAAATTACATTTTTCTGTAAAAAAAAAAAAAAATTATAATCGCAAAATTCAGACATGGAACGTATCAGACATGAATTTTGCGATTATAATTTTTTTTTTTTACAGAATTCTTGTACTTCTTCTCTCGAGTTTAGGTCGTCGCTACAAGGACCAAGATCTCATCGTTCTTGATTATTTTTTAAATCATTTCCTTCCGTTTCCCTTCGGAAACTTAATTAGAGCGTGGAAATTTTATCAGTGCCCCTGCACGATTACATCGTTGAACATCGAACGAGCCAGCTGGTTTTCGAAACGTAAGCCGAAGACGAAGCACTGGTCTGCTGCTTTGGCTCCATTCAAACCAGCGCACCGCCAATAAATAACACGCTGCCCGAGATCCACTCTACGCGACATATACAGGATACACCGTGGTATAACTTGCACAGAATTTGAAAGAGAGGAAAGAGAGAGAGAGAGAGAGAGAGAGAGAGAAATGTTGAAGCTGTTAGTATACGATGACAACATAAATTGTTGAACTGGAAAATTGTTACCAATTTCTTTGAATTTCTTTGAATCTTCCGAGCAAATGTATAACTTAGGGAGAATATGCTCGCTGTTCTATTAAAACAGTATCATCGTATTATTGATATAAATTTAAAGAATAAACGTACGATCGTTTCGATCTCGTTAAACACAATGTAGAATGTTGCAAATTTGCCACCGTAACCGCCGATTTGATAATTAAAATACGTGCAAACGATATTGAAAGAATAAAGCCCTTAGAGGAAACTTCGTTGTATTCTCTAGAATGATATTCTATATCGTGAAGAGCGAATCGATACGTGCTTAAATAATATTTAAACCGGAGTAGTTAATAAAATAAAGTGACGAGGAAAGCGATCCGGCGAACATAGTCATTTTAATTAGCGCAGATGAATGAAAGTTCCGCGGTTGAAATTAATAAAGAAACTTAAATGAAATCCAATAAGTGAGTTGTACAAAACGGAACCGATGGGTGTTTCGATTAAGTTGATTAAATTGGAATTAAGTCGATTAAAACGGAGCACCTTAATAACAAAGTTGATAGCTTTTAATTAAACGGAATAACTACAAGTTCCCCCGATAACTGGACCGTTTAAATTTTAATCGAATTATTTATATACCAACGAAAATTATTAAACACGCTAAAATTATCACGAATACCAAAGAGTTTCCTACTTTTTTTTCGCGGACTGTCTCTCGTTTCGAAATTATCAAATTATTGAAAAAAGGAAAAAAAAAACACTGAGGATAATTACCAACAAGTTGTAATCTTCAAGAACATCCAACTATAAAAATTGTCATTATTTATGAGTTTCGAAATTATCAAGTCGTCAAAAAAGAAAAGGAAAAGAAGAAACTAGGAATAATTACCAACGAGTTTTACATCTCTGTACACTTTATAAGAGCATTTGAGTATAATAATCGTCATTATTGTATGATTCTTTGGAAACAAAAATTGCCCAATCGAGACAGATAAAAAGTATCTACGAATCATTCCGCGAAATAAATTCGAGTCAATGCTTGGAACTATCGATAATTAAAAAAATTTCCATCCTCAGAGATGTCAGAGTAAAAATAGGAAAAACTTTGTAACACAAAGGACATAAGTTTATACATTTACGCGTGAGATCGTTTAAATCTCCAAAAGCACACTGACTCGCGTTTATGAGGTTTCTGAACTTTACAAAATAACAAATCGATCGTTTTGTTCACTTTGGCGAGCAGTTCTACAGCGTTGAACGAATCTTACCGAGCGTTGTGCCGTTTCGAGCGACGAGCGGGGAAAGATTCATCGAAGAGTGAATGTTTGACATTACTAATCTTGGTCAAAGTGATCTGCAACGACCGATTTCGAAATGTTCGAAGGTCGCGGAGACGGCGACCAGAGGCTACGCCAATGGCCGCGAGCATTGATAATGTTTCCCGGTGATGTTGGCGGAGATACCGGGACACGGTATCTTTATTACCCCATGTGAGACACGTTGCTCAAGTTAATATTAATTGCCGTTTTATCTTGCTCAGACGCCTGATATATTTCGAATCGTGTAATCTTCGTTGAATTTTATGACACTCGAACAGCCAGCACGGAACTAGACCTTCGAATTTCGAGAACAAACTTTGCTCAACGATGTTCGCTTCGCTATTTGTAGACACCGATTTCATCGACAGCCACGTCGTCGCGCGCACCTTAATTTAACTGTTGCCACGGAATCGTTGCCCGAAACCGTTTTACGACCGTCAGAGAAATGACTGTGAAAAATTCCTCGAAATTTTCCGATCTCTGTCGGAATGTGTCGAGACGAATTTTCCATCCCACGGGAAATTATTTGAGTTTTGTTATACGCAGGATGATTCCTCGCAAAAGAAATAAAAAAATATATATGTGTATATATATATATATATATATATACATATATTTTTTTTAATTCTATATGTACAGGCATTTTTATAATTATATTTATATATATATATTTTGTATAATATTATATTAATTATATAAATATATATTTTATATATTTTTTATTATATTTAATATATTTATATGTTTTTTTTATTTTATATATAGAATAAAATTTCTCGATTTGAGAAAATCGAGTTTGAAAATTCAAGTATGCTTGAAATTAGCTAATTCTAAACAAACAGAAAAGAATAATTAGTGGGAGGTTATCCCACGTACAAAAATAAGTAAAGAATGTAGAATAAATTTTTTTCATTTTAAAGCTTCATTTTCTGAGAAAATGTGTAACTTGATAAATTTCCAAACTCGATTCCCTCGAAAACAAAGCATCTTGCACATAAATGTTTTACTTATTTTCGCACGTGAAATAACCCTCTGTTAATTCTGTTCCGTGATTGAAATCTTCAAACTCGATTTTCTCAAACAAAGTGTCAAAGTCTTTGCAAAATTTTGAACAAATTTTTAAATTGGAAAGATCTTGTTCCATATTCTTTTCTTATTTTTTTCCCTTTTTATGAGGAATCATCCATCCCGTATAGGATAGAAAATTATTTGTAACGAGTAGAAATTTCATTTTTGTCCTACGTTAGAACGAATTTAAATAACAATTATTCATTGTTCATTAATCTTCTAATTTTTTTTTTTTTTTGTAATCTTCTAAAACCTAGCCCAAACCACAATTATACAATTATACATTTCAAAAATATTACATACTCCAAATTTCTAAGCTTAGTAATTCGTAGTACAAACACAAATTTCGCAAAAGGAAAGAAAAGCAAATTTTGATGTACTACGTGTCGTTTGATCTTCGATTGCCATTGCCACGATCACGTTACGATCAACTTCCGGCTGGCAGTCAATATCCTGAGCAACCGTCGAACAAACGACACGAAGGCGAGCAGCTGCTGGAAAAAAGGAATATCTTGGCGCTCGGGGGAAACAAGCTGCGATATTCGTTCCCGGTGTCAGAATTCCCGGCGATCCTCCGGGGAACTGGCGACGGTAACAACATATTCACCAGACCGTATTCGATTTTATTTCGTCGCTAAATCCTCGAATCTCTGCGGGGGCTGCGACACTGCCGCGTGTCTGCGAATCCGCTGGTTCTCGATACGCAGCCAAAAAGAAAGAGCAACGGCGAAGTTTCGGGAGTTACTGCGACTCCACCTAATCCCGGCGTCGATGACGATGCCTCCGACCAGCCTTTTTACGGCCGAGGGACACGACTCGCTCGAACGACGCTGCTCTTCTTCCTTCTTTCCACGCGTTCTCCGTCCAGACATTTGTTACAGAGTGTATCAAATTTATCATGCACGATTGAGGTGTAATTGAAGAAAATTTCAACTACCGTAACTTTGTCGAAAAAAGAAACCATATGACCTGGTTTTATTTCGAAGCGTGAAACTTTTATATCGTGTTTCCAGTCGTGAGTAATGAGAAAGTTTCAGTCTTCAAGGTCGCAGTGGATCTAGCCACGAAAAGAATTTCTTTTCGTCGTTCTCACGACGCGTTCGAATTTTGACAATTTTCGAGAGGGAACGGTATCACAGTTCCCTCCACGGTTTAAAATGGAGCCAAGTGGATCGTTGTCGCGAAGTTATATCAGTTTCACTTATCGACGACTTTTTCATCGTCGCGGTTACAGCTCTCTGCTGTGAATAAATAAACCAGGGACAATAAATAACGATAATTTCAGTAATTTTCTTTCGTTTTCGATGAAATAGAGATATTTAGGAGGAAATGCAAGAAACAGTGCGAGAATCTTCGTTTTGCGCGGAGATTTTTGGTATAAGTGTGTCGCACGCCAGTTAAACGATAAGATTACGGAAGAAGATAAGTTGCAGAGAGATAAAACACTGTTTGTACATTGGACCTGTAATTAATACAGTGCCTGTTCCAGTTTCAAAAGTGCCTGTCAGAATTTCATTGAAATTAATATTTTGATTACAGGCTACTTTAACTTCTTTTCTTTTTCTTTTTTGTTTTCGGCACACATCTCTCTAAATTTTAATCACACGTTGTTACGAAAATCACGTTGCTCTGCTGCTTTTTAAAATATTGCACAAGTACAGGGTTGTGGAAATATTAAACAAATTCCCGGACAAACAAACAGATTTACAGATCTAGAAAAGATCTGTGTAATAAATTGCACGCTTGGAGAATCGATAATTTAATGTACGGTGTTTATTAACAATCCGACTGAAGATAACGAGCGACAACAAAATAAATTATAAATATAGCGATCTTTAAACATAAATATTGGCAAAAAATACATTTCAAAAGAAGGAGAAATAATACCCTAATTTTTTCTTCAGTTCGCAAGTTAAATGAAAAAGGGGAATAATAACCAATTTCGAAAATAAATTGCACTTTTATTCCAGACAGCCTCTTGCACGATTGAACTAAAAGTACCAAAGAAACTCGACGAGTTGTATCAGTATTAATAAACGTGTTAATCTTTTTAGCGTTCTATATACAATTCCGACGATGATCTCTAAAGATTCGCAAAGAGTCTCTGTTCAACACAAAGTCGTGATCTACATTTGCCGATTTATCGAGTTTGTCACTTAACCAATAACAATCGTACGACGAAGATCCAGGAATTGTCTTCGAATAAAAATTCAATTCCCTTGTCAAAATTCTCTCACGCCGATTCCTTCGATAGATAATTGATCTCTTCGCAGATTTCTCAGGCGGTTTTACACCACGTCGTGTCATCCCGGCGGTTTTAGCGCAGTTAAATGCATTGAACATTATTCGCGAGGGCTGCACCGCTGTTGTACATAATTACGAGCATACGGACTGCAATATCTTACGACTGTGCCGTGCCATTAACGTGCACGACGATCACCGTAATATACGTTTAGTTTAGTTTAGCGAGACGAGGGGTTGCCAAGCATGGGGTGGTTGTGCGCCACCCGAGGAGGGTGCATAATTTATCGCTTCCTACCCTCCCCCCCCCGACCACCATAATGCAACACGTTACACGTTCGGCATGCATGTAGATTCCGCAGGTTATCGATGCTCCTTCAATGTCCGAGAGGGTGTAATATGCCGGGCCTAACTGCCGTTAAATAGCCTAATCATCGATCGGAATTCATTGCTCTGGCTCCTGTCTTAATTCAATAACAACGGCGTTAAAGCGTGGCTGTTAAATCTCTTCCAACTGCCAATCGTTACTTGAAACGTTAGAGGAGATCGTTGCTTGAAAAAATTGGAAAATTTCAAGACGCTACGTAGACCGTTGGTCGAAAATTCATTGTATTTCAAATTATAAAATTTATTATATGTCAATCCTAATTTATTATATTTCAATTCAATTTATAATATTTCAATTCAATTTATAATAAAAATAAAATTTATTTTAATTTATTATATTTATATATTATATTTAATTTATTACATTAATAGAATTTAGTTTAATTTATTATATTTTAAATTATAAAATTCAGAGGCATCGTGCATCGTTGCGCGAAAATTGGAAAATTTCAACGCGTCATGTAAATTGAGTTGGTTGAAAATTGTAAAATTTAGAGATATCGCTTTTCAATATTACTTTGCTTATACTCACGACCGATTGAATTGATTTTTGAAAGACGTCTCTAGTTGTACGTTTTTTTCTCTTTGGACGGAGTACTATAATAACCGTTCTATTTGTTAATGCCGCCGTGGTGTGTCAGAAATAGGTGATATACGCAGCAGCTCTGTACAAAAGGGGGTACGTTTTGACAAGTATAAATCATGATAACCTGTTCTGGCGATGGAACTCTGTACGCATTTTTCGTTGAGCAAACTCGGCTAGAGATAACCAATGAAAACAGAAGCAATATAAAGCCTGGTTTTTTTTTCTCTAAACATTGTTCTCTACGAGAAGAATCTAAATACTCTGAAACATTCGTCACTGTCTACGAGATTTCATCTTTTTAGACTTCTTTTCGAAACACACAAAGTACACAAGTCACTGGCGAAACAGATTTATAAAATCCACAAAACAAATATCATACACATTAAAAAAAAAAAAAGAAAAAAAATCGTCGTTTAATTTAAACAAAAATAATGAGTGACCCGAGTAATTTTGGTTTTAATTGCACTCTCGTTAAACAACTCTTGTTAACTTGTAAAGGGAAATTCTATTGCAACGTGATACCTACTGTCATTCTTGGCAAAGGAAACGAAATGTATACTTGCCGGTTTTGTCGAGTTCAATAAGAAAAGTTCGTCGTAGACAGGCGATGAAAGGTGAGCTTGAAAACGACGGACGAGACGGGTTGACGGTGTGAAGCAATGGCAGCACACGAATCCGTGAACTTTAGAGTAGAATTGATTTTTATTGTGACTAGATTACAAACGGGGCCTTTCGGCGCTCAATATCGCCCAGTAGGAACGTTTACACGTAGCGAGTGAAACGACGTAGGGAATGAAAACATTCTTCTGCGGGCATTTGCAATCACTCACCGCGGGAACTGGGATATGTGATTACGACGAACATTTGTACGACATTGGGATTCATACAAAATAGCGGTCGTTTCTTAAATCTAGCTTACGTCACTATTTGTTCTATAGCGTTATGGCTGCATCGACTTTCGAAGTTGATCGATTCACTGTTGTTTCTTTCCCACTGTGTTTAAATCTTTTTTTTTTTTTTCTTTTATCGACGAT
Source organism: Tetragonisca angustula (assembly GCA_036937485.2). Taxonomy (NCBI): domain Eukaryota; kingdom Metazoa; phylum Arthropoda; class Insecta; order Hymenoptera; family Apidae; genus Tetragonisca; species Tetragonisca angustula. Next base: position 835,760 of record JAWNGG020000085.1, on the reverse strand, counting down.
GATATGTCATTTCTCCTTCGTTTTCTTTAAATTTACTCTAGAAATTTTCCTGCTGTGCGTTTCAGATTCCACTTTGCCGAGCGAGCTCGTAACAATAACTTTATAATATTTTCCAACGGGGGAGAATATTTTCCGATGAAAGAAGGATTGTTTGATCGAGAATGCGACGAAACGTAATGGAACAACGAAACACGAAGAGGATGAATCGACGGACTTCGAAAGTACAGTTTACACGTTGCCCCTGCAAGGATATCGAATACAGTTTTTTTTTCTTTTTCTCTTTTTTTTTCGTTATAATTACTCAATAATATTAATAATATTTATAACGTACGCATAGTCGATAAAGTGATTTCTTTCCTCGTACACTGTACAAAACACCGCTGGCAAACTGCCACCGATGGCCCGATTTCGTTTACTTACAGCCTGCCTATGGTTTCTCTCTCTCTCTCTCTCTCTCTCTCTCTCTCTCTCTCTCGTTCTCGCTTCGTTTCCTCTCGTTAATTTTTGGTATTCTGCTGGATACTGTTATTATTATCATCAATTACAATATAACAATTCTGAAAGATATTTACGAACCGCGTGAAATCAGCGTCTACTATACATATATCTACAGAATAGTGAGTACATCTCGATCCGCGCCGAATCTATATTCACCCTGCCCTCGTTCCGTTCTATTTCTCTCCCCTTTCCGTTATTTCTCCAATCCCCGCCAATCAGCCATTCACTCGTCTTCCTCTCGTCGTTTAGAGTGTCTTGAAAGACTGTACGCAACGAGCGTTGCCCTTGAACAAACTCTGTTTCGAAACGCACGATAGTTTCCGTGACGCGCGAGCACAGTAACCGATAACCGCAAGTAAAAATAAAAATCTTCAGGGGGGGATAAAAAAGCTCGTTGCTCGATAGATCACACTTTCAGCGACGTCTCGTCTGTTTCATTCTTGTTTTCTCATTCTTTTTCTTTTTTTTTCGAGAAGAACGGACCGTCAAAAGTCAAAAAATATTGCACTTCGGCTCGAGTATTTGCTTGAAAACACTTTCGCACTTTCGTCGAATGCGCGAGAGGAAAGTAAAAAAAAAAAGAAAAGGAAAAATTCGTCAAGCTCAATCGATCTTTGGGAAACTTAAAATTCATCCTACGCCCTCTGCGCGTATTCCGTTCGGTTTACGGACGAAGCATGCACCTCGAAACGTTAAATATATTTATATATATATATATATATATATATTATATACCAGTATAATCGTTCGATCGTCCGTGCATTTACAATTCTATGTACAATCTCCTCCCTTTCGCTCCGCAGCGAAGCGAAGAATTCGTCGTTGAAATCTCGTCGAACTCAGCGACGAAGAACAGCGTACGTGGCAATTAGACTGCGAACTCTCGCGTTTGTGGAAAACCTGTCGTACGTGGTAGAATGTTTCGAACAAGCGATTATTCCCGTTATTCACAAAATTCACAAAAATATGAATTTGCATATATAAACATCCGCAGGAACAGATCGATCGCCGTTACAGAGGAATGCCGCGAGTCCTCGCAAAGTTCGATCCACAAAAAAGAGGAGAGGACGAGAAAAAAAAAAAAAAAAAAAAGAAAAAAGAATTGACTGTCGATCTATATCAGCGTTCATCGCTCGTAGCCTCTACGATTGAAACAGTATAAACGAAGAGTACAACGATAATAAAAAAAAAAAAAAAAGAAAAACGAAAAGAAAGATATTTAGCATCCCGAGGTGGGACGATATTACTGATATTTGTAAATCACTAGCGAGGACATGGCCGGCATCGCGACAGCGCGCGCTGTTCTCAGTTCTCGTCTCGCGGCAGAGAGAGCGTCTGCGAGGTGGAAGCGATGGACGGCGTGGTCCAACAGTCGAGCAACGAGGGCCAGTAGCCAGTGGCGGTGGTAGCGTGTTGCCAGTAGCTGGCTAATCCAGCGCCACCGCCGGGACCGGCGCCAGAGCCACCGATCCCGATGCCAACGCCGACGCCGATACCACCGGCGGTGGCGATCACTCGCTCGCCGCCGATGCCACCACCCGACGCCTCCATCACGCCTCTGTCGTCCTCGATCTTCTGGTCCGCCGTGGTCCCGTCTTCGTCGTACATCAGGTAAGGAGGGTGGGAGGTGGTGGACGAAGGGGTGGACGACAAGGTCGGCGAGGCGGCGGACCTAGGCCTGGGTCACTCTTGCGTTCGCAGTTGATTGTCGCTTTGCTGACCGGCGGCTGACACGTTGGCCGCAGCTCCCACCGGTACCACTTGGCTGCTACCTCCCAAAGAGCTCCCGGAACCGGCCAGGGAGCTTCTCGAATTCGCGGTCACAGCGTGGTGATGGGGGCTAGACGTAGCCCCCGCTTCACCTCAGACCTGGGCCCTGGCCGTCGCGTTCACGTGAGCCTCCGCGCTGCTCGGCGAGTGGGGATTCGCCTCGCCGGCGGTTGTCAAGGCGTACTGGCACGCGCTCAACGGCCCGCCACCGCCGACGGAGGGTGCTCGCGAGCCGACGGGACTGCCAGCAGCGGAGACCGGCGTGCTGTCCATGCTGAACGAGTTGCCGCTCAGGCTGCTGTACCCGCTGCTGTGCTGCCTCGCCTTCAATCGCAACGAGGCGATGCTGCTCGACGTCATCACGGTACAGCTCTCCGGAGCTGCGGCCGTTCGATGGTGCGGCGTGTACACTGGTGGTCCGTACGGGTGATGAGGCGCGGCCGGTGCCGCGTACGGGCACGCAGCTCCGGTTGCCGCCACCGGTGAACCGGCTACTCCCAAACCCGATCCCATACCCGGTAACATGGACGTGGCCGCCTGGCCCACCGACACCGACATACCGCCCATGTGGTTGCCCGCCACGGACGTCGCCGCCGCGTTGAAACAGTTGACGGGGCTGACTTGGGTGTGATGATGATGGTGGGACGCGGTCGGTACCACCGAGCCCAACGTGTTCACCCAGGGGAAGCTTTTGCTGCTGAGCGGCGACGGCACCTTCGCCGCCCAGTTGTTGTACGTGCTGTACGAGCTGTAGAGCGCGTCCGGGTCGGCGAACGGCTGACCGATGAAACTGTTGAGGCTGGCGCCGAACCCGGGCTTGAAGTCCACCGCGTCGGCCGCCGTGTTCGCGTTCCGCGTCTGCTTCCGCCACTTTGCCCGCCTGTTTTTGAACCATACCTGCCAACAGAAGGGATTCGTCGCGTCAGACACGATTTTAATAGTTTCGCAAGGGTATCGATATCGTACGTGATCGTACGCCCGCTAAAATAAACGGTAAACTCCTCTCTGTTTGCCGATCTCGCGTCAAACAGACGTTTCAATGTTTTCGAGGAAGGATACGAATCGATACGAACTTATCTCTCTCTCTCTCTCTCTCTCTCCCTCTCTCGGCCGGGAACGATCGCGCTACGCGCAATCAAACGTCGTACGTGGAAAACACTTCTAAATACAACAATTACCAGGAATTATCTTATCTTATCGCGGCGAAACAATTACGTCTCGTTGAGAAAGCAATTACAACCGCCTGTCCAAAAAATTCACCGCTATCTAAACCGCGCCTATCCGCAGTCCCTCTCTCCGCTCAACCTCCAACTCTCGCTTCCCGCTCGTTCAAAATTAATCCAAACACCCTGCTGCCGCGCTTCAACTTTGCACGCCCACGCCCACGAAAATTCACGCGAAATCTTCCTTCATTCTCCTTTTCTCTCAAACATGTATTTGTATATATCGTTCAGGGTGTTCTGTTTGAAATGCAATTATCTCCTGAGCTACATTCGTCGCAGAAATAATTCGTTTCATAAATTTATCTGGACGAATGTTTTTTTCTTTTTTTCTCTAAGAATGAAACTATGCGTTTCACGATGAATTCATCGGTTATTCCAAGAACGTTCACTGCCGCTCAAAAGTCATTCGCGCTGCACGTATACCAAGAACTTTTCTTCTCCGACGAATAGTTTCAGGAGATAATTGCGTTTTCATTTCAAACGGGACACCTTCCATTCTCATTCGTTAACGAACGCGACTCCGCTGTTATACTTTGGGCGCCTCTTCGGTTTCCATTAAGAATGGCGAAAGAAGGAAACGCGCCGGGAGAGGGTCGTCTGCGTCTCTGTTTTTCAGATTTCGCGCGGAAACGAGTCGCCGGAGCCGGGTATTACTCATGTTAGCCAGACGAAGGCGAAGTTCCACTCGGTAGACGGCCGAGTCCCGAGACAAATGGCAAGAAAACCCCGGCGAGATCCTCCATCCTGAAATATGATGGCGTTAATTCAAGGCGGCCCTCACCCGCGTTCGATACTGCGAGGGCGAGCCGCTCGTCAGCCGTTTCCACCCTCCTCCCTTTTCCCCCATTCGCCCTTCAACCTCGACCGCCAACCACCCTCGCTTCCAGCCCCCCGTTTTCTCTCTCTGTCTCTCCCTCTCTTCGTGTTGCTTTTTCCACGACGCCCAACCAGCTTGCTCCCGACAATTATACGGGTGGTTGCACTCAGATACACGCCGCTCTTGCGTAACTGTAAGGCAGCCGTAAGGTAGAACGCTCGGTTCGGGATCGCTGCGGCCTGAACACACGGGTTCCAACACGGGGAGAAACAGTACAGTAGCTTGCGAAAGTACCTGTTCGAATACTCGCGGAAAACCATTTGTGAATTAAGAATGACTTTGGATCTCATTGGAACTACTATTGGGAGATCTCGCGATTTTTGGAGATTTCTAGAGGTTTAAACGAATCTGACAATATTTAATTAAGCAGATAGAGCGTATTTTGCAGCCTATTTGATCTTTTAAATATTATATTGTTTTTTAATTATTTTAAATATTAATATTTTTCAAATATTATACACCTTTTAAATATTTTATTGAAAATACTAATATTAACGTTTTTCAAATATTACACACCTTTTAAATATTTTATTGAAAATATTAATATTAACGTTTTTCAAATATTATACAGCTTTTAAATATTTTATTGAAAATACTAATATTAACATTTTTCAAATATTATATACCTTTTAAATATTTTATTGAAAATATTAATATTAACGTTTTTTCAAATATTACACACCATTTAAATATTTTGTTAATTTTAATTCTTTTTGCGTTGCGGTCTTCTTGCAGTAAATCTGCAAATTTTGTACAGAGAGGGAATAAATGTAAAGACAGCTCGAGGGTTGAAGAGTCAGTAAGCCTCGATATACAGCTGGTCCCTCTGGCTTTGGTTACAGCCAGGTCCAATAAACGTGCAAACCTATATAAATACGAAGGACGCATCTCTGGACAGTGATTGCAAAAATTATTTTACGGCACGACACGTTTCGGCCAAAGATTACAACCATGTGATTGGGAAGGACACAAAGAATGTCGGCTGACACAAAATCTCTCTACTAGTTTATTTCTCGCTCATTGTCAGTCGACATCATCCCTTCGCGTCCGTCATTACTATTTTCACCGCGTGTTCAATGAGATTACATATGTATATTTAAGGCATACTGATTCTTCTCCAAATAAACAACCTTCTTTGCAACGAATTTCGACAATGAAATCTCGAAATTTCGTTCGAAAGCGCAAAAGTTGCTGGTAACACGAGTTCGAATACTTTCGCGAGGCACTGTATCCACTTCCAGTTGGGGCGGGTGAAGTTTCCAGCGCGAAGGAAGGACAGACGCGAGGAAGGAAGGAGGATATCGAGGGAGAGAAAGGTTGGAGGATCCTTGGCAAGATGGATGGCCGGACGATCCACGCGGTGGAAACGCTAAGAGGCGCGACGAGTCATTGAAAGAGGGGAAGAAGACACTGGCTAATGAAGAATAATGCCCTCCCTTTTGCCGATTATTCTCGAAAACGCGGGCGCGTAATCGCCGCGAGAGGTCGAGCAACGACGTAACGATGCGTCGGATCAAAAGGATTACCAATGCAGTTTTCACGGGGATCAAGCTTTCATTGATTGTTACGTTTGAACTGTAATTTCAACCGTAATTTCCGTATTCGCGTATTTGTATTTGTCGCGAGATGTTTGGAGAAGGCATGGTGTATAATACTTTCGAAACTTGTACCTACAATTTTTCTTTTAATCCTCTAGTTATTTGATTCTAAATTTTGTTCCAAACGCTCACCAACGACAGCGTGTATTATTTAGTATCGTGATTATTATACCTTTAATCGCGTTTTCGATTATATTAGATGACGTGTAATGTCTGCTGATCGTAGGAACGAGTGAAAAGAAAATATGAATATGGCGTGGGACCTTTTTCCTTAATTAAAAGAGAAGGGAGTCGATTGGAGTCGTGAGAAAGCGTCGAGTGAGTTGTTAATTGAAAAAGTGTTTACCTGAGTTGTTAATCCGTTACACTGTTATTAAACAAATCATTTACACTTCATCTCTATCAATTGTAAATTGCAAGACTCGCCTCCTGCCGCCTGACTAGCGCAAAAATTCACCTTGCAATCGTTAAACATCTCGTCGACGATAACGGAACCGCGCGAACGACTTGGAAATCCAAAGACGATACGACTTTCCACCCTCCCGGCTGAGTTTCCACGAAAGGGTCAGAGTATACCGCGTCGCGCGAGAAAAATATTCCTTCCCGTGCACACACACACACACACAGACGCGCGCGCGCTGACGGCGTATGAGCAAACTTTTCGTTGCCGATGGGGCAAGGGAACATCATTGGATTTCACGAAGCAACCCCCGTAGACATGACACGGGGGCGACGGTAAGCCAAAAGAGGGGGAGTAAACTCGATAGGACAGAACAGCGGCCGAAAGATGCCGTGGCTCGAGAATCAATAAACTCTCTCGGGGAAGGCGCGCGCGAGTCGTTTCGTATACACACAAGACCGCGCCCATAAACTTGAACGCACAGCGACTGCCGAAGCGGAATTCGGTAGCCGACTCTCAGCCGGCTCGGCTCATAAGCTTGATGAATGAACTTTCCGATCGCGCCAGTCACCGCGAGAAGTCGACGGATTAGCCGAGGGGAGGTCGTCCTGGTAATTTTCGAAAGACGATCTTGACCGACGTTAACCGCAACGGCAGCGGCCATTTGTATCGCGAGGCTCGAGAAAAGTAGCGGAGTTTCGTGCAAGTATTTCGTATAACGTTGTATAACCCGCTGTAGCGTGTGAAACCATTTCGAACTTTCGTTGAAAATGTTATTAGATAACAGGACCATTATTCAGATAATATTCTGCTTTAGAAAGCACTGCTTTGGATGTTTTGTATATTTTTTTCTTCTTTTTATATTGTTCTCTATGCTATTTTGTGTTAACATCCGAGTTATCAAAATGGCCAATTCATGATTTTTGCTAGAAATTTTATAGATGCAAGCACAGTGTACTTTTAGAGATTTAAATGATTCTTCAGCTTGTGTAATCTATTTCATTGTGAAATTATGGAAATATAGCAAGTTATAAAATCTGTACTATTCTGCAATATTGACGTCAGAGCTACCAAAGTAGGTCAAAATGACCAATGTATAATCTTTGTTAGAAATTTGATAGTGTGATAATGATTATCGTCAAATGTATAAACTTCTGTACTCCATTGAATAATAAAGTTATGGAAACTTTATAATCGTTGATAGTTCTGGTATTGAATATACTGAATATTAACGTTTATTAATAGATAATAGATAATTATCTCGTAACTTAATTTATTAAGTTGGCCAGAAAGTAACTGCGTTTCCTTTGTGTGCAAATGAAATTTTGTTTTTTATTAGAACTTTAATGGACAATATATTGTCCATTTTGTTCCATTACTTTTTGCCATTTTTCAGACAATTTCATGATTCCGCAATTTCTTTTTTTTTTAATCGTTCTTACTCTCGACAAAAAATAGTTCAAAGAAAAATATGATATCCTCGTCAATCGTAGTTTTAAGACTTCTTCACCATACACGTCAGATAATTTTTTACGAGTCTGCACAGTTTATTAAATAATACAAAATACGTCGAAAATGTTCCTTTCGAACCATTACGAAATCGCGAAACGACAGACGATTGTTAACGAAATCGTTTTTCTGAAACAAGCTTGAACAATCAGCTTACAATCAAGATTACAGAATGAATTTGCGGTTTTAAAATGAAGTCAATTAATTTTACATTCCAAGATGTGTACGTTGACAAAAAAAAAAAAAAAAAAAGCAAATACTTTTTGGTCGATTCAACGAAGAATTCGTACAAGTAAATCATCATCAAAATGTTTCACTGAGACGAATTATTACTCAAACTTTCTTCCGGTCTAATTACCGATCAACTGTCACCGTGATCTATCCGGTCGTTCAATTTTTCTCCAATGCACGTATTCGTAATAAGAAGTAGGTTGATAGATGCGATAAATCGAATCCAATGTTTTCCACTCGACAACCGCTTGAACAATGGCCCCCGTCACGTCATCCGAGCAATAAAACCTCATCAAATCACGACCCCTCGCCACACCGCGTAAGCTTCCGTGCACGGCTCAATCTACGAAAGCTTATATAAATGTAATGAGACCGTGACCGGGGCTAGCTCATCAATCAAGCCCCCACCAGACCCGAGGTCGAGCGTCTACCATCCCAACCTCGTGTCCGCCACCCCTTGGCCGTCTTTTCCGTTCCGCGTGTACGTTTCGGCATTATATAGACACCGGCGGAAACGCTGCCCCATACAAGGTAATCCCACGACTTAGCAACGGCCACTGAACAATCGGATAAGCGCGATTCGTTTTCGTACGTGGTGACCACCCTGTTAGCCTATTTCCCCCCCCCCCCCTTTCCTCACGATGCGTCAATCTTCCTGCCACCTCGAGGTGCAGGTAGGTCAAACGCGTTTCAAACGCGAGTTTCTCGAGCGACGTTTTTCAGTCGAATCGGTATCACGGTAAAATACCGGTATTTTTAGATTACTATTCGATTACGTTTGATGAAACGGAATATCGGTATCAATTGCGAATACCGGTATCAAAACGATGTTAGGTCGGTAGATGTGTTTCGGTAAATAAAATATTAATATATTAGAAAAGGAAAAGGAGGCAGTGATTAAATGTTTTCATAAAGCTGCCGATAGTAAATTTGATGACGCTTATACGCGTATCCTTTATTATTTCTAATACTAAGTCGTCGTTGTATCTCCATGCAATGTCAGCCGCGATACTCTTGCTTAATTTTAAAAGATGACCGATTTCTCCATACGTTTCCCCTTTTCCTCGGTGAAAAATGACTAATTGTCGTACGTCGATAAATCGAAAGAGGAGTTGAAACAACGATTAATCGTAGAATGGAAGAACATTCCGCTAAGTTACTTAAAAAAAATTACTGGAAATATGCCTGAGCGTCTGCGATATATTATTGAAGTTAAGGGGCTACCTAACAAAATGTTAATTATCGTTTACGTTAACAATTTTCAGGTTCAAATATTGTAGTTCCTCAAATGTCTGAATATTTTTGCCACGCTACATTTCGACATGGTTCAGTTTATTGGTTGATATTAAGAAAAGTATGTGCAATAAATAAATAAAATTTATGCTACCATAAACTATAACGAATGTTCTGTTATATTATCAAAAAATTAATCCAAATTTACTATTACAAACAATCGAAATCCACAACGATATTTTGAATAGCACGATGTCCGAATATTAATAAGAGTCACTGTACGTAGAAAATGAAAAATGTGTTTTCGTCGGTAAAGCGGTATCGTACCGGTATATATTTCGGTATTTTTACCGTTGTGGATATCAAATACCGATAAATACGTATGAAAATATCGGTATGATCGTCTTATACCGGTATTAAAACCGATTGCCCAAATAGCGTAATATTTTCCCAAATATATTACGATAATATGGGAACAAATACCGGTTATAACAGTTAAACCTCACGATATTTCGGTTTCAGTTTCTGCGTATAATACTTAAACCACAAAATATTTCGGTTTTCAGTCTCTGCATGAAAAGATCGTTAATGTTTCTTTTTCAAGTAAATTATTGAGCGAAGAAACTGATCGTCAGCGGACTTTAATTTTATGAGAATTATATTTGAACTTGAGAGCGTGAAATTTTCCAAATTTCTACCAAATTTTCTCAATTTATGCAATACCGTGAGCAAATGCGTTTTGAAAACTCGAAAAATCGTATACGCGCGTATCAACTTCCAACCTGATCATGTCAAAGATCCCCTTTCTCACACTTGCTTCACGTTGCTAAAATCCGGAGCATGTTTCCAGTTGCCTCCCCGAAAGCATCTCGCCTTTATGAAACGATAATACCGGGAAAACCCAGTGGCAAGCACTCGCGAGTTACTCGAAGGCCGAAGCGGTTGATCCGATTGGGCGGCAATGGCCAAAAAACTAGCCGAGCATTGAAAAAGTCGCGATCAACGAATCGCTTGTGCCCTCCCCCTGATCGTGATAAACAATCTGCGTTTCGAAGCCACGGTTACGAATACACTCGTGTACGTGTAGTAAGTATGATACTTACTTGCCTTTCTCTCTCTCTCTTTATATATATATATATATATATATACATATACATATATACAGACGTACATACGAGATGGAGCGTAGTCGAAGCGTCGCGTCGGCCTGGCAATTCGATTCGTAAGACGGGAGACGTCGGAGAGAAGGACGAGGAGGCGAAGGAAGGAACGTCGATAGAGAAGGGAGAGAAGGTTGCAGAAGGGTGTAGACGGCGATGGTGGTGGCGAACCCGGAGGAACGAGGAGGGAACGAAGAGAGAACGAGGGGAAACAGAGAGAAGGGAAGGTTGGCTGTCGGCGAGGAGAGGGGAACAGCGGAGGAAAATGCGGAGGTGGAGGTGGAGGAGGATAATATTGATCCCCTCGTAGCCCCGCCCCTCCTTGCCCGGCCGACGCCATCATTATATTATCCACCATCCCTCCGTCTATCCGACATATGCGCACACCTACGACCTCGGAATCCAACGGGACCCCTGGTCCATGCGCGACCACGCGCGTCACTCTTTTCTTCCAAGACGTTGTCTTTTCAGAGGTGGAACAGCGTTATGCGTGCTGGCGGGAAGGGGGGGAATATACAGTCTTACTCTCTCGCGAGATCGAGTGCCGCGCGATCTGATTTTCTAGCCACGATATGTCGCTGCTAATATTATTACACGCATATGGTGAACTGGAGGAAATACGTGTATTTGTTAACGAATATTTCGAACGTTTCTGGACATTTTTAACAAGTCGAAAAACATTTGAAAAGGTGTTTCAATGCAGCTTGCGTAGAATTCAGAAGAGAGGGGCGGATATTACGAAGTAACAGTTTTTATTGACGGCGTCTGGCTGTGTAAGACCGGACGTATCTACTTGTCGCCTGCGCGCAATACCGCGTAGCTCACGAAAGTATTCGACTGAATCGTAGAAACGTTTAACGAACGAATCGTGTACGTTGCACAATGTTTTATTGAAACTTTATTGCCTGATCTCTTGAAGATTCTACCTGCGTTTTTATATTTGTTTCAATATATTGAGGTGTAATTGTGATAGTCAATTCGTAAAAAGTTTCTACAAGTTGTCCAATACTTTCATGCTGTATTGTGTAATAAGTAGATGTAAGATGTCAGACAAGTAGATGCGTCCGTCTCTGGACAGACTAGTGCGTCGCTTTAACGAAGAATATATTGCAGCCTGTGCACAAACGTTTGTAGAAATATTTCAGTCGAAGAAATTAATTTCTAAAAAAAAAAAAAAAAATTCCGAGATACTCTGAATATAACTGTGTCAAAAAAGTTTGGTCACGATCCTTTTCACGTCTCTCGTTCTTTAGCAATCGCGCTACAAAACGGTTATGGCCCACGATGGGCATAGAGACTTCATTAAAAATAAATTTCGCGAAGGAATGGCCGGGGATGTCGCAAGGATTTCAGAACCGCTGTTTGCTACATTTTTTCAATTCATATTTTCACACGCTGCATGATCAAATATCCTCAAATAAAAAGAGCCGTATCTGCGAGTTTCGCTGTTGAAGAAGTGTCGAGAGTGGCGGGTTCTCTTTATCCTTGGACGTCTCATGCTCCAATTTTACGGTGGTCCTTTCTTCAACACTCGTCCGCCATCCTGGCCAGCTTTCGTACATTCACGCGTGCTTATACCTCACCCTCGTGCGCTTTCTTCCACCCTTTCCCCGTATTTTCGCCGTTCCCTTTTCTTTTTCACTATTTTTCGTCCCTCCCGCCCCCTCGGAACAGACAGTCTCGGTTTCCAGCGGTACCGTCTCCATAAATCTCACTATAACGGCAAGATGGATCAGCCGGAATGGCTACATCCTACGTAGAGGGAGCCAGCTCGTGCTTGTGCCGTGTTCGCCGTGAGTATGTGTGCACGTTCCGGTGGCGCACGCGCGCGCGCGCGTATATCCACGAGGATTGCTATGAATATGCGGCTACGTGCGTGGAAATCGCCTTGTCGGGACTGGATATCAAGGAGAATCGCCTCTGGCCACGAGCCAACTTCCTAATTGCGAAGAATCTTATCAGGGAGCTGGATAGTTTACCGGCGTGTTGATCGGCGAGGAAATTTTCGGTCATCGATCGTATCGTATATATATCGGCATATATACCGTCGGCAGAGTATGAATTCTTAGGTAATAATCGATTTATCGTCGCGAGTCTCTCGGAAATCAACCCCTTGCGCTGGCCAACTGGATTCGCGGACCATAACGAGCGACCGAATACGATAATTTCGTCGTTTTCTTTTTCTTTTGAACGCGTCGGTACGATATACCACTGGGCAGAAACGATCAAGAAGTAATGAACTCATTATAGAAATAATAAACTTACTATTATATGATGGCAATAAACAATAATATAATAATAAACTACTTATTATGAGAAATAATGAACTTATCGTTCGTTCTGCCTGGGTTATGCGTAAATATACTTAAAACTGAGAAAATGTCGCAGAGGTTAAAACTGGCAGGGGGATAAAATCCTGCTCCTTTGATCTGCAATTCGTGAGAATGAACTTGCTAAATGGGAGAGCATGTCCCCCGAACAGGAAGAAAGGGGATCTTCGAATTCAACGATAGATAAATCGATCTATACAGCCTCGTTAGATTTTCTAGGATGTAATTTAACTTTTGTTAAATCATCGAAGGCTCAATGAATTTTATGTAAATTTACGTTATGGTTTTGAAACGGCGGGACACTTAATTAATTAGATTCAAACGAGAACATCCGTCACCGGATTGCGTGACAGTTCCAAAAGTTTTCAAATCCCGCGGACAACGGGACAACTCGGCTGGATCGTCGCCAAGACGACGAAACAATTTTCTGGAGGGCGGCACTCGCAAGATCTGGTTTAGCGAACAGTTTGAAAGTATTCTCACGTAATTGAGAACTACTCCGTGCTATTTAGAACCGTCGAGCGCGGCTGCAACGTATCGCGATCTTTTCGAAATTTGCTAATTCGTTGCCAATTCTTGTCAAATAGTTAGGCTCGGGTTGAAGTAAAATACCCTGGCGTATTTTGTTGTAAACCTCGGATCATCCAGATTAGGATTCACGTAATTTCAAGAATTTAAATAGTAAATGTCAATGAAACACGATGAATAACAGTAGTTAGGCTCGGGTTGAAGTAAAATACCCTGGCGTATTTTGTTGTAAACCTCGGATCATCCAGATTAGGATTCACGTAATTTCAAGAATTTAAATAGTAAATGTCAATGAAACACGATGAATAACAGTAGCGACGTTATTTCATCAGTTTGCTGATAACGAGGCGAAATATTTTCACTCTTTCGCTTTGGGTAGATTGTTTTCGTGCGCCGCGAGTTAGAAAATAGAAGAGGAAAGATAGAAATAGATATTATCATACGTATCTAATCTATCGAATTTATTAATTAACGAAGCGCCGTGCTGTCGGGGTAAAATTATCGCTTTTGAACATCTGAGATCGACAATACGATATTTGTCTGGCAATGGTGATTCGAAATTAAAAGTTGATATGGACCAGCATTGTTTACACAGACGAATTCGCCACCATTGGCAGACGAGAGAGATACGCCGAGAAAGAAATGCAATCGTCGTGTGCTATCGTCGTGCTCGATTGAAAAATGACGGAAACTATTTTATGCTTATCATTGTCGCGTAGCTATCGCATCCGTCTATAGTTCACCCGACACGAGTTTCGAATTTGCAAACGCGCACATAAACTTCGAACTGCTGCGAAACAACAAGCGATGACGAACGCTCGAAATATTCGATCGATTAACGAAGAACGAGACGACGTACAAAATTATTCGCGATACGCAGGTATCTATGTTATCAAGATGATAGCGAGAGTTTGGAAATAACCATAAGTATCTGATTGCTACTTTGATGGAGAACTCGATCGACAGGAATGTACGAATGATATTCAACTCTCTCTTCCTTATTCCCCGCGAATAAGAAGAAGAAGAAAAACAAATAAAAAAAAAAAACTATTATTCAATCGGTGTCACGATACGATTCTATCTTGTATCACTCATAATCGACGCCGCTGTACGCCGATTAAAATAAAAGAAATCGAAATTGGCGAGCGGATCGGCGGACGAATTCTTGACGGTCGCGAGCGAGGGAGGGGGAGAAAAAGGGGTGGAGTGCAAATAAAAAAAAAAAAAAAGGAGGGAAAACGACGGAAGCGAGTATTATCGTTTGTATTAAAGTGGTCCGGAGGGCAACACTGAACGATACAAACGGCATATGAGTCGGCGTACGACATGGAATGGGAAGCCAGCTAGCTAGCTAGCTCTCCTCCTCTCCCTCTCTCTCTCTCTCTCTCTCTCTCTCTGTCTCTCTCGGTGTGAGCAGTTTTATGGATTTTTTTTATCGTTGTGGTAGTGGACTGTACAGCTGCAGCCAGTGGGATTCGGATATTCAATGTTGGCGTACCTGTATGGATATTAAATTAACACCCGTAAGCCGCGAGTATTAACAACTTTGCAAAAGATTATACGAGATTATGAGCTCAAGCGGAACACGTGATTTTTAATGCCGTGTCCCGGCTAGCTCTCGTGCTTCCTCCATTCCTTTGTAATTTATAAATAGTTACGGCTCATTGCGTAGCGGGCCCCGCTATCGATTCGCGTCCAATTCAATGCACGCGTCCCTTTTTTTCCTTCCCTTCTTTTTCTGTTTTTCTTTTTTCCCTCTTTTCTCTCTTCTTCCTTCTTTCTCCTCTCGCTACGCGTTTCAAACTGCGCGTGTGCTTTTCATCGTTGACGCGTTTCCAAGATTGAACCTCGTTCTCACCCCTTCTCTCTCCTTTGTTTTCGAAAAGGCGCCGAGTCTCGAAAGAGTCCTCGAACCGTTGCTCGAATCCGGGGCAAGGTAATTTCGACTAACTTAACCGGACGAATTTTGTTTCCAACTACAAATAGCAGGAACTGCTCGTCTGATTTCGGGTAAAGTCGTGAATTCGAGGTAGATTTCATTACAATTAAAAATTAGTTGACAGATTCATTGAATCAATTAATCAACATGAAAGCGCTGCGACTGTTTCATAATCTTTCGTTCATTTAACTTGCCGAAAGGACCGAAAATTTCAAATTCCCCAAAACACTCTGTGTTCAATTGACACCACAGTGTCCCATTGGCCAGAATTACTTTATTATTTCACTTCTTTCTCCTCCCGCCACCCGGCAGAGAAACACACGACATTAGTACAATAGATTCTCAGTTATTATATTTTAGCACGGCGCGCTAAATCAAATATTGTAACACGAGCCTTATCGGCTAAAGATACCAATATCATAATCATAATACTGTCTATTATATTAACTATCCACGTACCACCGGCGGCGGGGGCAACGCTAAAGCCCCGTATCAAGAAATCGTGCAAATTTAATCGGCCGGCCTGGTATGTGCGGCCAACGTTGGTTTTAATATCCGGGGACACGGTGTTCCGCGGAGCCGTCCGCGGAAAATAAATCCGGGGCAATTCGATAACGTTACTTCGGGACCTACAATTCACCGTAAAAGGTTAATATTCACGGCCGGTAATCCACCAACCCGGAATATCGCAGATCACGCATGGCGGCCTTCGACGTTTTCCAACGCACCCCCTTCCGTCCTCCGCAACGGTATTAACTTCGCGCGCGATTTACAGCGTGCCGGCTCGCAATCGATTCTACTCGCGCCTCGACGTCTCCGTTACGTGTCGTCATATCGTCTCATCGAGGAACGCAGGTATTCCGCGCCTGAATTCGTCGACTCGTTCCGAGTCGACAGCGACAAAACTGTCGGTTTCGCGAGCGAAAGTGCCGGCAGCAGTTGGGAAAAAGAAGCACAAACGAGCGATATACCTTCAGGATTTTAATACGAATTTTAAGGGATCGAGTTGTCGAGTTTCTGTCGAGTGTTATGCGTGAAATCGTTAGATAGGGGTAGATTAGAAAGTTGTTTTTACTAATCACGAAGTGGTTTGGCCACTGCAAAAGTGTTTTCGTGTAAGTTTAAAGCCGCATCGAGGTACTCGTGTGGTATTTTGTGAAACAGATTTGTGTCTATTAAGGGCGTCTTGCGCACGTCGAGAATTGTTTGCCCCAAATTGCAACATTTTCTCAGTTTTAAGTATATATTAAGTATTGTAATCCAGGCGAAACGAATGATAAGTTTATTGTTACATATAACACATTATTATATTATTGTTTACTATTATCATATAATAATAAATTTATTTCTATAACGAGTTACTTCTTAATCATTTCTATCCAGTGATATCGTGCCGACGAGTTCAAACTGAAAAGAAAGCGACGAATTATCGTATACGGTTCGGTCGCTCGTTATGGTCCGCGAACCCAGTTGCCAGCGCAAGGGGTTGAGAATCGGAGCGTTTTCTTCAGGGTGGTTTCGAAAAGTCAGGGCTGAAAGTATTTTAGATCCTCTCTTTGTTGCAACGTTTGCTGGGATTTCTCAGTCTCTTTTTCTTTATCGGAGACCCGGCTTCGTTCGTAATACACCGAAAGATGGAAAGCTGAAACAGCCGACAGACCGGTCTGCCTTCGAACAATCTCGAAATCGCCTCGTTGCCAACAGGTATATATATATACTCGAAACATTCGCGACGAACCAAATCGAAATCGTTAATAAAGAAGAAAAGAAACGCAGGGCAATCGTGTTGCAAAGGAAGATTAAACGATGTCGCGAGACAGGAGCAGCCAAACTGGAAACATCTCTCAGCGATTGTATTCTTTTTTTTTTTTTGTGGCTGAGAGAGAAAGGAGGCTGGCATGGCCACCCGAAAAGCCTGGTGGTCCGGTGGCTGAATCAAACGAAGTGGCCGGGAAAGCTGGTCTTGCTTGTCCCTAAATCCGGCCGTATCACCGTAACAGATATCCGCGCCATTACAGGCTCAATCACCGGCCCGTTAATCTGGAGATCTTTGCTCGGCCACGGGCGAAAGGCTTCATAACGGGAGGAGGAGGAGGGGGGCGAGCGCGGAGTCGGACGTTCGCCGCGAAATCCGGGAAGACAGGGAACGTTGAGCCTGTGCGCACACGAGAACTTACGAGCTGGCAAGTGGCGGGTTCGACGTTAAACCGCCGCTTCTCCCTTCTTCCCTCTTCGCTCGGCCATCGTGTAAACGGAATTCGCGGCGAAGCGCGCGACAGTCGTACGCGCGTTGGCGCGAAAAGAGAGCGAGACAGAGATTGGTGAACGAGAGGAGCGAGACGAAGGCGAGGGGCGGGGGGTGGCGGTTGGGCGAGAGGGTGCGAGAGGGTGCGAGAGCGTTCGCATACCGGATGCAAATCGGTCTACGGAAGAGATATGCGACCGGACGACCGCAGAGCGCAGTGCGGCGCACAGGCGCGTGCATTGGAATGCAACCGGCCGGTTGCAATGGCAAAGGTAATAATTGATATATAGCGATGGCATTGGCCGCTGACAGCCGCTAACCCGGCCGAATACGGATGACACCCGGTAATCCTCACTCTCATACCGGTTAGTGTCCACCTATATTCCGTGGCGTCCCATTTCCCATTCCCATGGCGTGTAAGCTCAGCTCCTCTCTCTCTCTCTCTCTCTCTCTCACACACACACACACACTTGTTACCTCTAATCTTCTATCTGCTTCTCTACCCTTCTCTCTCTCTCTCTCTCTCTCTCTGTACATTACGCGTGTGCGTTCTCTCACTTCGACTGCCACGATATCTTCCGTTCCTTCTCTGTCCCTCCTACCAACACACGAATCAGCGACGTGTGTCCGTCGCGAGGGTGGTGAAAGAAGGGAGAACGATGCCGAACCGATAGAGGTAGACAGAAACAGAGAGGATGCATCGAGAAAGAGAGAGAGAGAGAGAGAGAGAGAGAGAGAGAGAGAGAGAGAGAGAGAGAGAGGAAGGGGCTGCAATCGGGTGAGATAGAGAGGGAGAGACGCTTGCAGTAGTATAGCAGTGGCTGCAGCACTAGAGAGAGAGTCCCGTGCAACGTCGCCTCCACGCGGTGTGCGGTGCAACCATACTAATCCGCCGATGGATTTATGGTCTTAATCACCGGCGGATTATCTCGGACAGCCGCGCTCTGCTGCCACCGACCGAAACATACGCCTGCCTCTTTGCAGATAACTGTACCCAGCTCTCTGTGTCCTCTCTTCTCTCCCGCTTTCTCTCGTCCCTCGACCTCGCCCTCTCCTTCTTCCTCTGCAACCTTGCATTCCTCTGCATTCCACGCCGATTTCGCTCTGTTCTCCACGTTCTCTGCTTCATTCTTTTTTTTTCTTTTTTTTTTTTTTTTTTTTTTTTTTTTTTGGAAGGGAAGGCCACGTCTGCCCGAGGCGTAACGTCTGGGTCTTTTACACGTCAGAGGTGACTGCTGTAGTTGTGGATTCGACGGCAACGCGAAAATCGAATCCGTCGAACGGTACAGAGTTGGTGGGATTTGTTAGCCTGGCTAAAGATGGTATTTGAATTTATCGCTAGATTTTCTTCATTAAATGTCAAAATTGCTGTTTCATAGAAAAAAAGACATTACACCAGGGATTCGGTCTGTTCTTTTGAACGATTTTCCCCACAGGTCGTGAACCACCCCATCATCCAGATATCGGAATACCAGCAAATCCGTGGACAAAATAGATAAGCTTTCGCGCATTTATCGGCGAGCATTAAATGTTACGTCGGGATTAATTAAGCGTAATGCCGCGGCTAGAATTGACTAAATACATCGGAATCGGTTCGCGTAAATTCCGCCATTCGGAGGTGTTTGTTGCACGCGGAAGTTCCCACCGAAGGACGGACACGACAGCGCAGAACTTACGGTTCGACGACTCCGACAATTATCGCGAGACGCCCCTGTGTGTGTTCCAGAGCGAAGTCCACGGGAACATGGTCCACAAACTGAAACTTTTCTGCTAATAATCTGTTTACGCAAACGAAGTAAACGTGATGGCGTTTTCACCGTTTACACAGTGGTTCACAAAAGTGTACGCTGTGACGAGACACGATCTCATGAAATGAGAACATCGTGAATTTTTGGGCTGATGAATTATCAGCAATCGCTGGAAAAATTGATCTCGTGAAAAATTGAAATCGCGAAAATTCTCGGTGAAATCTACTAAATTTTGCCAAAAGAAGAATGGATCCAATTAGCTGCACGTTAGAGTCGAGGGAAAAAGAAAAGATAGCGGAGGCCATGGCCGGGAACTTGGGTTAAAAATTTGGGAATGCGTGGGTGGTTCAGCGATAGCTGGGATCCGCAGAATTTTGGTACATGGCGTATAGCAGCGTGGCGGGAATACCACCGTGCCATGCTCTGTGTGGTTCTATAAATCCAGAAGGGCTTACCGGCGCAAAGCTTCCCTTGTGAGCTGCGCAACCCCACGTGACCTCATCCCTGTTTCTCTACCGATCCCGATGTCCCTCGGCCTCGAAGCCAGCTCCCATCTACCGATATGACCGATTCGAAACGCGCGGAACCGCGAGGATCGTCAAGTCGTGGCAACGTGTCTCGGTCGTTTCATCCAACGAGTCGCCGCGTTCATTCGTTTTTACTCGCGAGTTTATTATTCGTTTACGATATCGGGTGCTTGTTAATCTTTCCCTCAGTTTCGGGAAATGTTCTCTCTTTCAGAATCTCTGAATTTTCGACATATTTAATATTTCTACTGTATTGAACTTTTGGAAGGGTTTGTTGGGACTTTTTAGAACTTTAGAACTTGTTCAACTAATTCTCAGAATTATTAGAATTTTATTTGAATTCAAGTAGAAATGTTTCGGTTTAGAATTGTGATTTTCATCTGTGAGCGTGAATAAATTTCAAAGCGAATTGAAGTAAATTTGCGTAAAGCGCAGCTGTGACTTACACCGGTATTTTCATTGATTCGAATTAAATTATTATTATTTCGGAAATTTGCAAACGAACAACAGAGTATGTACGTATTTGTTCGTGAGTCATATTCCTCCTTCGATTTGAAATTATCCACGATAAGTTAGACGGAATCCGTTTTTCACGGATATTTGAAAATTCTGTTGTTGAACATCGCGCGTCAAAAATCTGTCAGACGGCCAGCAAAATTGACCGCCTGCTTCTCGAAAATATAAGGTTCGGCGGGCAAAGAAATGGCATTTTTCTGTCGAACGAGTTATGTGCCTGTAGGCGCGAGACTTCGATGTATCCGGTGGAAAGAGCATGAATTGTTGCCTTTGTAATCGATACTTCAACGCATCAATGCGTCCATTGTAGGTTTCTGTTGCTTCTTGATCAACTCGATTTCAAGTCACCGCGATTCGTGCTCGAACTCTGGCCACGCACCTTCTAGAACGTGTTCGGGTTCTCACCACAAGAAAAAAAAAAACAACGCATTTCCTCTCACAATGAAAACATCGTCAATTATTTGCACGACTAGTCGCGATTGATTCAAATGCAATTTCCGCTCTTCGACGAAATTAGATTGTTTTTAAGAAACGTCTGGACTAACTTCGATTACACGTTGCTTCGCCAATATTAGTGGACAATTGTTTAAATAAATATTCTCTTGGAAGTCAATTGAGAATTTGTTCGAGTTATCAACTTAACAAAATTCAAGTTGTCAGTGTTTCCTTTCGCAACGATGAAAAATTTACCAAAAATCGTCGATTATCTGATTAGTCACGAGGTTGACTCGATGAGCCAAATATAAATTTCGCAAATTTTTTCGCCAATTGCGAGCATTCTCTAATTTCTCGTTGTTCAACGAAATTAGATTGTTTTTAGTTATCAACTGCGATGATGAATTGATTTGTGTTGCGCGTGAAAACACCTTGTTACAACAATCGATAAAACTTTATTATAATGTCGGAAGAGAGAGAAAACTGCCACTTTGCGACGGTGAGATTGTAAAGGTATTACATGCGAACTTTCACCACTCTCGTAATTGTTATTTAATATAAGTACAATTACAAACATGTACACGCGTAGTAATCGTTTGCTATCAAACTGCAACGTGTTTCGCAATGTATGATTAATTTTTTGCTTGCATGTAGTACCGCAAGTAAGATAAACTTGCTTCATTCGCCGGTGCTACAGTAATTTCATAAAAATCAGATTTCTAAACGATTGAAAATTGTAAGCGTAAGATAATATACTGCGAATGTTTACGCAAATTCGTAACTTTCATAAATTTCATCCGAGGGATCGAAAGAGTTGGAAAATTTTTAAATAGGTTAAACAGGTCTGTTTGAAACACGAATGGTGAAACATTTTCGAAAAATGTTCTCAAGTCCAGATGAGACCAAATAAAAGAGAAATGTTCTTAAAAATAAAAGTTCCGGAATTTATAAAAAAAACATAAAAATAAGAATTTTTCTCTCTGGAGAGAAATTAAAAAAATTATCAATATTCGTAGTGAATACCGACATTGAATATTGTTCAATGAATAGTAATCGAATGTAAGAATGAACGTTTAATTTTAACTTAATAAATTTTAATTATTCTAAAATAACTTCTAACAATTCTAACAATTCCTTCTGTAGAAGTTTCACAAAAGACGAATAGTTTTTTATATGAAATACCTATGCAAGTTCGAACAGAGTTTCTTTCGAAACGGAAAGAAATCTATTAATCTCGATCCCCGAATTATAATTATACCATATACTTTGTACACTGTATAATTATAATCATACTAATATACTTTGGATATTAATTTATATATTAATTTGGATATTAATTCACTATCCTTTGGATATTATATTTATATAACGTTATCACCAAATTGTCATAGGTATTACAGGATATAATAAAAGGATAATTCGCACTCACCCTGACTCGTGGTTCAGGAAGCTTCGTGAACAGACCTATTTCTTCCCTGGTCGACATATCCGGATACCGATTCCTCATGAACAAAGCCTCCAGTTCCTGAAGCTGCTGGGACGTGAAATGCGTCCTCTGCCGCCTCTGGCGTTTGTTCTTCTTTCCATCCTTATCGTCCGCGTTATTTACCCCCACCACACCATCGGGCGAGACCACCCCTCCGCTGGTTCCCAATTCGTGTTTCACCTCTGTTGGTGTCGCAACATCTGAAATGTGTTAAGATATCACATTCTCTAGAAAACGGTGTTATTCTACCGTGTTAAATCAAAAGATCGTATCTGTAAGCGTTTGTCACAAGAAAATCGTTGTGTCGATTAACTGAAACAGTTTATATTATATATTCGTATGTATACGAAATCGATGCCTGACGTTGACTTGACAACAACTTTCTTTCCAAAGTCGTTTGTCAAATCAAAATTTCCGACCTTTTGAAATGACATAATTTGAATTAACACAGCAGTGTTGTATGAATTTGGCGCATCTTTGCAATTTATAAATTTCGTGACGAGGGAAACAATCGTTTCTCATGTTGGAAACGAGTTCATTAACCCCTTAACCGCGACGAAATATCAGAGGTACTCGTAAGTAACGTTGTTTCCTTCAAATTTAATGAACATTGCCATATCTAGTAGACAATAATTCAAGTTTCTATAATTATAATTTACAGTCTAGTTAAATGTATTGACATTTAGTGTGCTTGTTGTCGTAAAATGAAATAAAATAAAATTTTGTACAGCATCAAAAGACGACATTACCTATGAGTAATATTTCGTTATGTCGAGAAAATTACTTTGTTGATTCTATACATCATCGTTACGACGATATACTATAGTTCATCGCAACGACGTACGATATATTTCGTCACCACGAAATTCACGTATGAGCATAACGAAATATGTCGTTATCTCATGGAAACGAGATTATACTGGAAATGTTATTTCAACATCACGGAAAAATTAAACAAAAGTGTTAACTAATTTGGTCAACTTAATTTCGTACTGTATCGTGTTGAAGTTTTAAAAAATTCGATACATGTTAATTACATTAAAGTATGCACATTATATAGAAATTAAAGAGGAGATTTTATCGCTGATACAATCGACTCTGCCTTAATAACTATTCATTGCAGGCTCGTATTTTAAACATGTTTCAAACAAATTTTAAATATTCTCGAAAATGTAATGCATAATTCGTGAATAACAGCCAATTGTTATATTCTGTTATTTAAATCTGTACTTTCGTCAATCTTCTCTCTAACCTCTCGCGCTGGAATGATCACGTGCCACGCACGTCCAGAACTCTTTATAAATTTAAATATTATAATATTTCCTCAGTTTTTAAGTAATATATATTTAAGTAAAACAAACTAGGCAAAACACAAATAATAAATTTACTACTTCTCGATAATTTCTATCCAGTGATATCACACCGACGAGCTCAAAAGCGGGTTTGGTCACTCGTTATGGTCCGCAATCAGTTGCCAGCGCGAGTGGTTAATTTCCCTCGTAAACAAACATTGAACGTTTCTCGATCTTATTAAGCGTCACTCACACCTGCCAATTCCTGATTATTACTGATTAACTGTATAGATGTACGTGGTACGTTCGCGCGTAACGATCACGGATCGATTAGACCTGTTTGATCGGTAATCTCTGCCACGGCTAGAGCGTGGCCTGCTGTTCGAGAATAACACGAATGTGTTTGTCATGACCGTGACAGTGACAGGTGAGGGTATTTCACCCCTGGATTCCGCAGGCAGCAAATCGCCAGCTTCCCTTACTCGTATTGACAGCCGTGTGATCGATTGCCTCCTTTTTCAAAGAGCACCGCTATCACTGCGTCTGATGATGCCGCTAACTATCTTCCACCTAAGACGGCCCATCTCTATTTACAGACGTAGACCAACCCGGCCCACCGAGAAAAAAGACAACCTTCCACCTCTTTTATCACCGTGTTTCAATTTATTCAGCATCGTTCTAATCTACGCGAGGCTTCGCCATTCTCGACGGAGCCAGATATGTATTTCTTTATCCGACGATAAAATGCTGGCGCTACGAAGGGGTTGAAAGGAACGTGTCGTTGACACGTCGTCGTTGTTGAAAAATACGTGTTCATACGGAACATCGTTGTATTATTCTTGGAAGCGTTAGAAGCATAAATCAATCCGAGTTAACCAAAGATGTGTAAAAAAATAGATTCCCAATCATTTCCAAATTTGTCCGTAAATAATTCCACGATTAGCCAATCGGTTCAAATTGAACGACCAACAGTCACCCCGCGACAATGATATTCGGTACAAATGAGGCGCGCGATCGAAGTGGCTGGAACTTTCACAAAACGTCCTTCTTCTCGGCTGACTGACGCGAGGAAGGAGAGGAACGTGCTGGACTCGCGCGAAGGAGCACGAGAGAAGAAGCCTCGCCCTCGTCTCGGGATTACAACGGAGTGAAGTGAGATCCGTCCCCGGGGTTTGTTGTTAACCAGGCCCGTAAGACTCTGGGAGATATTTCAATTTGCAGGGATTTGGGGCGGCTGCGAGAGTACCGGCTAAGTGCCGAACAAACCTGCAAACAAACGACGCCTAGCATTTTCCCTTCGCCTTTCTCCTGCTGCACCCGACGCCACGACCATCACGCTTTCTGTTATCATTTGATTTCACAGCCCGTGAGACACCATACCCACTTCCAGCGTCGCATTCTCCGCTCGGGAGTCTTCGTTCCCGGTATCCTGCTTGATCGATGCGCGAAACCTTTGCCTTTTCTCACGCAAGCAAGACGCTGTACGCGTGTATGTTTGCGTTGTTTATTATTTGCCCAAACGGTGGCTCTGATCTACCCATAGGTGGAAATAAGTGTTTCTCGCGAGACTTTTGTCGGAGAAGGGACGAGATGTGTGTTTGATCATGCGCTGAATACGAAGTTTCAATCTAACGCGAAAGAGAGTTTAACACAGGGGTTTCATGATTTCTGACAGAGCAAACTTTGATAATAAATAAAATGAATAACGCAAAATCGTAGAAATATCGAAATTAACTCGACTATTTTCAGAATTTAGTCACGATCAGTTATACTTGGTTTTTTAAAAGCGAAATTTAATACCCTCCCTCACTGTTCCAAGTGACTGTTCGACTTGATAAATTTTTGGAAGATCCGATCTCCAAAGCTTTCCCAAATCTAAGAAAGCCTGCACAAAGATGAATGTATATGTGTCTATTTGGAAGTACTTGTAGATGCGAGCAAGCTTCCTTTTCCATGAAATTAATTAGGAATAATCACCGATCGAGAATGACTGATGAGAATTTAAAGAAGAATTCGATGATTCTCGCTGCAACAGAGTTAATGCCCGGACATAAATAATTTGGTCAAGAGCAAACATTGAAAGCTCATAAATTCCATTGAAAAGCAAGTTATTTTGCCTTCTTTATAAACACGTTTTCGTTGTTGAAATAATTTAGCGGCGCATCGAAGCTCACTCGAGCAAAAATTGGCAGGTAAGGTGCGAAAGTTTGGCCGTCCCTGGTTTTTGAGTAGTATACATTACAGAGTATGCCAAAAGATGTATAATATTTGTAACAGACGTTCCTTTTATCCGAATCGATCCAAATCTACTTTCAAACGAGACGTACGCCTACGCTACGCGCAACATCTAATAACAAACGTCTATGGCGATATTAAAATAGAAATGGCTATCAACGAAGGAACGGCATGCAGAAGCGAATTAAACTATCTACCAGCAGTAGACCACTCTCACGTCGCAAGCTGTTCTCGCTGACCAACCGCACAGCTATCTACATCAACATCTAACTTCGATTTTTCAAATCGATTTCCCATTGCTGCTCGAATATCCAAGCGGTACTTTTCTCTCGAAGACAAACGAGAAGTCTAAGCAGGGGCCAGTCTATCATGAAGAAGCACAGCGTTGGGGTACGCGCAGTAAAACGTTAGAGAAAGAAAAAGAAAGAGACAGAGAGAAAGGACGGGAAAGGAGAAATTGAACCAAATTGAATTGATTTGGAACGAACAAACAAGGGGAATAGAGAGGGGGTTGGGGTGCGATAGAGAAGTTGCTCGTAAAGTGGCGAGGCGTACCTTTTCGAATATCCGGCCTGTGTGTCGTGTTCGTGCGGGACCTAGGCTGTGCGGTAGAAAATCCACCGGAGGGTGTCGTGGGTGTCGCACCCGGTGTACTGGGGTTGCTGCCACCGGGTGTGTGAGCTCCGTGACCCGTCAAATCGAGCCTCGCCAAACCCCCGGTCACCTCGTCCCGGAAGTCGCCCTGTGCCCATACTGCAAAACGCATCACACCCTCTTGCAACATCGTCTGACCTCGTCTCCGCAACCGCCTCTATTTACTAACTTATATTCCTTAGTTAATCCCGCGAGGGCCAATTCTGTGCACGCGATCGCAAACAGCAAGTGATTTCGTCGGGCGGAGAAAAGTGGAAAAGAAGCGTCACCAGGCGAGACGTCTCTTTAGCATCGCGGACTAAAATTATCGAACATTCGATATTTCACAATCGAGAAATTCATTAAATACGTATCGGCCCCTTCAAAAAAAAAAAAAAGAAAAAGAAAAAAAAAACTGAATACACTGTAAAACCGAAATATATGCACACCTACTCGTCTCTTCCACTGGTCAACGATAACAAACGGAGGATCGTAACTCGCGGAGAAATATTCGATTCCTCGGTCCTAAGGAAAACATTTCTTTTTCGAAACGGCAGCCTCGTATCTTCGGGCAACGATCGTGCGTGAAAAACTGCTTGTGTAAAGACGCACTTCACGACCCAACGAGAGGAACATCGCGTAATTCAACTGCTCCTCTCGTCTCGTGTTGCTTCCTCGCCACGCGGAGAAGATTAAAGAAAGAAAGGAAAGAGAATAAAAGGCGGAAGGCATAAAAACGAGAGGAGAAAGGGAGAGAAGAGGTTCGTCGGACCGGGAGACGAGCAGCAGTCGAGAATAGGGCTGGCGAGTGGTAGCCAGCCAACGGAGAAGTTAATCGGACAGGCCGTTTAGTTTCGCTCGGTTTAGTTATATTTGGTTTGCCAGCACGGGGGCGGCAAAGGAGGAGGGAGGCGCGGTTCACAATTAGTCGGCGCGTAACTCGGGTTGATTTAGTGCCGCGCAGCCAGCCACACGACCACGAAGACGCGCGTGTCACTCTTCCAGGATATTCCGCCAACTGTGTTACCAGCTATTGCGCGTGTTGCCTGTCTTTGAGACGCCCGGAGAGACCGTATGGGCCGGCAATGATTATTATTCACCCGAGGGTTGAAGCGTAAAAATAGGCGGAAATTGCTTGTATTTGGATCCATTTGGTCGAATGGATCTCGATTCTTTTTTTTTTTTCTCTGTCGTCGAGTATTTCTTCGAACGTTAATATTGCTTGTTCGCAACTTGGTGACTCGTCGTCGCGAGGCAAATCGTCTTTGACAAACTGTTTGGAAGAAGATTGCGGGCGAATTTATTAGAATTTCTTACAGCTGAGTTATAGTGTAACAAAAGTATATAAGATGAAACGTTTTACGTGAGCGTTGCTTGTTCGTGATTTACTAATTCACTAATTATGTATAATTTATTAAAACAGTTTGTTAAAGATATTGAAGAAAGAAATATGGGAAAACAGAATATATCAGAATATATCGGAATTTTTTATCGTACGGCTCTTAAAAGTTGAAACTCACAAGAGTTTCTAGAACGAATACACAATCCGACACATTTTGTGAACGTGTTCAAATATAATATTCCTCATTACTGCTCACAACTCACTGAATTAAATACTTTAGTAATACTATTCAATAATCGGTTGGAAGATGTATTTATCAAATAATTTTTCAGATTTTCAATAATTCATCAGATTCTCTTACTGTACAAGGACATTGAGTTGACACTTGTAAAAGTCGCGCAACAATTATAATGTAAAATAGATATGTGACTCTCGATAAAATTCATCTTTGAACGATGAGAGCAGTCGAGCATGCCACGAAAATTCGTTTCCCACGAGGAAACACGCAGTTAACGTCCCGCGTGTTGCAACGTCGTTTATCTCGATTCGCGATCGCGAAACTCGAAAGAGAAAGTCAAAGTCGATCGTCATATTTTTCAAGATCGTCGTTGCACAACAATTACTCTCTGTCCACCGTTAAAAGTGATTCACGTTCTATCAGCGTTGTATGCGAAACAATATTTGCTCCGAGTTAATCGATGCAACGACTGATAACGCCGTTTTAAATACTGACAACGATCAAATTGTCAAATTCGCGGACAAAGGCGAAATAGTTAGGCTGTTCGATCGGCCAACGCGATGAACGCGATTATTTTCATCCTCTCTTCTCTTTCTTCCTCGAAACTGACCAATTCTGTCAGACTCGGCCGTAAAATTGGTACATTATGTATAAACCGGGCGAAATATGCATCAGTGCATGTAGTTTCTTTTAATCTAGGAACAGTCTGCAAACAGGATCGGTTCGCCTATTTGATCGGCGAACGGGGAGAACACGTGTAAAGAGCTACGAATGGCCGTACGAGGATAAGCTTGCACTCTGGCCGAGGGTTAGGTGGTTTGTTTGCCAAGGCCAGTCCCCAAGAGGAAAAGCGGCCGTGTCGCGCTCATGTCGCGTTATCGGCGATGCCTTCTCGGTAAACAGCATCTGAGTGCTGGAAACATGGTCTCCTACTGCTACTTATCGCGATCCACGTAACAGAAGAATGCGAACGATGTAACACGTTGTAAATAAACGGCTAACGGCCCAAGGGACACGACGATGACTCGACGAGTGAGTTCAACTTGCAGCTGATCGGTGCTCGTGTATTTGCTCGTGAAGAATGACGGAGTTTTCCCGACCATGGTGGTATAGCATAATTGCAATTGAATCCGATTGTCAATCAAGTTGTTAACCCTTCTTTCGATAGTATGAATTATAATTGTAAGAATTTATAGTGATTAATTTTATAAGAATTTATAATAATTAATTTTATAAGAATTTATAATAGCATAAATTATAATTGCAAGAATTTACAGTAGTATAAATTATAATTGTAAGAATTTATAATAATTAACTTTATAAGAACTTATAATAGTATAAATTATAATTGTAAGAATTTATAGTAATTAATTTTATAAGAATTTATAATAGTACAAATTATAATCGTAAGAATTTATAGTAATTAATTTTATAAGAATTTACAATAGTATAAATTGTAATTGTAAGAATTTATAATAATTAATTTTATAGGAATTTATAATAGTATAAATTATAATTGTAAGAATTTATAATAATTAACTTTATAAGAATTAATAATAGTATAGATTATAATTGTAAGAATTTATAGTAATTAATTTTATAAGAATTTATAATAGTATAGATTATAATTGTAAGAATTTATAGTAATTAACTTTATAAGAATTTGTAATAGTATAAATTATAATTGTAAGAATTTATAATAATTAACTTTATAAGAATTTGTAATAGTATAAATTATAATTGTAAGAACTTATAATAATTAATTTTATAAGAACTTATAACAGTACAAATTCTTAGCAGATTTTTTAGAAAATCGCAATTTTCACTTTTGCTCGAGAGAAAAAAAAAGCTCGAAGAAACGACAAAAGAAAAAGTTTGTTACTGTAGAATAGAATTTCGTCGAAGAGTGAGTAAAAATTGGAGAGAAGGCAGGCAACAATTTGTCTCGATGAATGAGAAAGTTCGGTATAAAGAAGCGAAAGAAGAAGTCATGGATTTCGCGGTTCCAAAAATTCGACGATGTTATTGGACACGTTGGATCCTAAAATACACGGAAAACGTCGAAGCCGAAGAAGAAAGCGCGACACTCGCTATTTCTTTTCCTTTGTAAGTTCTTCAGATTCGGGATCTCGGTTCTTAAAATAATAAACACGTGACACCACGAGGCTTTCCTCGTCACAATTATTCCCTGTAAATTCTATTCTTCGCGCTTGTCGATCGTAAATACCCGAATAATCCTACGCGTATCGGGTAACAGGGTAGAAATTTCGAAATTGACGAAACGAAAATGTATTTTTCTCGGTGCTGTTTTGATAAAACAACGTTGTACAAGCGCTGGGACTTCTTTCGTTCCGAAGTTTGTATATTATTTCAAGATTAGAGTTAATCTTATAATCTACATCCTGATCCGACGCACGCTGTTCGAGTGACCTACTCAACCGGCGGAAATTTATAGGGCTCCATTTTTCACGTTTTAATATCCAGCCGCTCTAGCAACGATCTACGTATTTTGTCTGCATGGTATCTCCCACTTTGCGTAACAACGTCGCTTGGAAGAAATTTTTTTCACGGAGGAGAATTCCGTGGGATGTACGAATATTTGCAATCATGGATCGAAAAGGGACCGAGTAATTTTCACATTTTCTTTCACACACGTTTTTTCCCCTCAATAATAGAAAATAAATTTAAATCTTTGCAAAACGCGAAAGGATCGGTCACTCGTCTCCGAGCGAAATCGATTTAAAAGCGAAAATTGAAAAAAATTGGTAAACTACGAACGAATCGGTGTAAATTCAGAGTGCAGAGGAAAAGCTCGCATCCGACGTCTGACGTGTGACGTTGAAAGACAAAAAGCTATTATGACTCCTTCTCTATACATCTCGTTCGATATATATATTCTCCAATATAGTTCCCACGAGATCTCCCGCAGAGTTCTTGGAAGCTTAACGTGTTGTATCGTTTGACGGTTCCACTGTTCGTTGCTATGGATTCGTGGCGGAGCTAGCACGAGACGTGGAAACGGAAGATCCTTGGAAGGGCGGAATGTGGCCAAAAACTATCCTACCCTTTCCTGTCAAACATTCGACGTCTATATTGGCCAGTGGCTCGGAGAGAGGTATCTCGTTCTGTCCATTTACCAAGAAGATCGCGTATTGGTCCTGGATTCTCACGAATTCGAAGAAGAATACTCGCCGTAATAAATATATCGAAGTAAAATTTTTGTCGTAATAAATATAAATGTATATAAATATATAATAAATAAATATATCATAGATATAATAATATGAAATAACAATAAATATAATAATAAATATATCGAAGCAAAATTTAGTGGAGCAATGTCGTCTATTAAATCACGAGTATATTTAACGTGATATTTTGACATACAAAAATTGATAGAAACTGGTAAAACCTCAACATTTGTTAGAAAACATATTAGTTTGCCTCTCTTCGTTGTTGATCAATTTTGAAGGAGTTTCATTCTTTTAAATATCATCCGACGACATTCAATCTTTCGTCCCACGAACCTACTCTTTACTTTACTACCTACTCTGAACTTTATGGACTACGAAAATTGTCTTTTCCCTTTTTCGAACTAAAATGTTCAAATTTACGACACTGCGATGCAAGACGATACTGTAAGAAGCGATTCATTCGAAACAAAAGGATTTATGTTCCACGATCTATCTCTTTTCACTCCTCTTGTGCTCTCAACTTCTCACGGCAATTCGCACACTCTAGTTCCTTCCTATCGCCAAATGTACCAAACGCGCCAAAGATATCCCCAAACCTCAGTTCAATTCGATTCTTCCGCAGGTTTCTCTTCGCTGCGAGCAATTTCCACAAACAACGAGCAAGAAGAATATCGCCTGGCGACGAACGCTTCGCACGATGGTTCACGCACACACACACACCCGGTTCCACGAGAGCTGCCGATCTCGCTCGGATTTTCAGTAATTTTCTTTCCAGGAATGAAGGCTCGACGCGGTGTCCCGTTGCGTGTCCGGGTTCGCACGTGTTTTCCCAGAGAAAAGGAGTCGCGCGACGAGAGGGGGAGAGGGTGAAAGGGAAGAGATACGCAGGAAATAAAGAAATGCGCGAGAGGCGACGAGGGTTCCCGCGGACAGGTTGTAACTCACAAATTTATTACATTTCCCCCGGTGGCTACGAGTTATTTTATGCCAAAGACAAACCGGCGAATGCCGAGCGGCGTGCCACGACGAAAACGAACATCTCAGCTGCTTCGTCGCGTTTTTACCGCCCGCGGGATATATTAGTGGATCGCTAATCCGCACGGATTTTACGGGGCGACCGTGCATGCGACTGTCGACGGCGACGCCGACGAAGAAGACAACATCGTCGAGATACCACGACTCGAATAAACCCCATCGATTTCACCTCAGAATCGAAGGAATCTCTGCTCTGCTCCGTTCTACTTGCTTTTTGTTCTTGTGTACGTTTCGGGTGTACGACGGGAATATATTGTTGATAAAAGTGCGACAATGGTATTTCGTTGAGTGTTTCATCGTTGTACGCTGGAAAAATTTAAGAGGTTGGAATATTTAACAAAGTCAATATCTGATATGAAAATTTGCTTTTGTAGAAAATATATATATATATATATATATATACTACTGTATAAATTTACCAATAAATTATTAGCTATCATAGTCATTCGAATCGAGTCTCTGAATATTACAATTTACCCTTCTTTATTCAGACGTTTTAAACAAGTTGGAGAATTTTTATTCGTAGATCAATGAATGAAACATAAAAAGCATCAGATCAAATATCAAAACCATTTTAAACAAGGGGGTACAATATCATCAAGCTCACACTTTGTACAATAATTTCTCTATATTTCGAGTGAAACGCTACCGCTTTCGTTTACCGGGAAGATTTACTTATCGAAATTAATCGCCTAAAATCTGTTTTAAAGCCGGTTTTTTCAATTTTCGTAACACACAGCCCCAGTCTCTCTCTCTCTCTCTCTCTCTCTCTCTCTCTCTCTCTCTCGATGGAGCATAGTCGATGAAAGTTATGAAATCCGAGGGATTATAATCTCCGGTGGTGCATCGTAATCTCCGATATAAAATTATCGATGGAGAGTTATTCCAGCGCCGCTTTCATTACCCGCGGGGAAAATTTTACCCGCGCCGCGCAATAAAGCTTGTACCAATATCCGCGGCATCGATCAAGAGATATTTGGCGAGGACTGACATTTGCCGCTTTGTTGATTTACCATTACAGTAATATTTTCTTTCCTAACACATTCATCTAATGGTTTTAATAGCCGAGGAGTTAAATG
This sequence comes from Tetragonisca angustula, assembly GCA_036937485.2. NCBI lineage: Eukaryota > Metazoa > Arthropoda > Insecta > Hymenoptera > Apidae > Tetragonisca > Tetragonisca angustula. Next base: position 802,459 of record JAWNGG020000085.1, on the reverse strand, counting down.
GTATTCACAGGGCTTTCGCCTGGATAAAGGAGGGCCGGGCGATCGTTTCTTTCTTTCTTTTTTTTTTTTTTACATTTTTTTCACTGGCGGCGAAGTTTTTTAATCTTCGAGCGAATTTTAACTTCATTCACCGAGGTGGTGCTTCAAATAAATCTCGGGCACGTTAATTTCGTGACTGTGATTAACCCGTTGCGCTGGCAGCTGGTTCGCGGACCATAACGAGCGACCGTACCGTACGCAATGAATTTCACGCTCTCTTTCCCCTTTGAACTCGTCGGTACGATGTCACTGGATAGAAATGATCAAAGACGTAATAAAACTCATTATAAAAATAATAAGCAATAACATATATAATAATAAACTACTCGTCATAGAAATAATAAACTAGTCATTTGTTTTGCCTGGGTTAAATATGCTTAAAACTGAGAGAAAATGTTGCAATTTTGGGACAGAGAAGTTCTCGACGTGCGTGGCACGTCGTTCCAGCGCAAGAGGTTAATAACGAAAGTTGCACGTGTCGCGAAAATATTTTCACGCCTCGCGAGACGGAGAACTGTCGATAATGGTCGGTCAATGCGGGCATAAATCAAGTGCAGCATGCGCTGTAAAAATCGTGGGTGTTTAGTAGACCGTGTCGCGGTGTAACTCGACGGTGAAGAGGGTTACAAGTAGAAGGGCGGCTAAAATATCGTGACGGTGTCGTGCAGCTGCGCGATCCTTTGCAAGTCGCACGAAATTAGTCATTCGCGCGAAATTTTTGCACCGTGCCTCGAACATAACGGGCTACGTCCTTTCCTCAACAATGAATAATCAATGAATGAAGACTGATTATGTGTTTAAAATGAATCAAAAGAATCTCGTTGGTCCCGTCGAGACTCTCGAACTGCAACTGAAACAAAGAGAGTTCTAACTCTAAGTGCCAGTGACGGAGAAAAAGGCCCGTCCTTCTCACAATTTCCTCGTTTTCAATCCAAACGGGTCGGAGCTGCGCGCGGAAAAAGAATTCCCCTTGCGAAACTAACCAACAAACATTCACACGTTTTCCCGAAGAAGCTGACCGCATGTACGTGTTGTGTACATGTATTATATTTCCTGTCCCGAGTTCAGAACACGCCGGAGGAAAACCAAAGTGTGTCACGTAGCGAGACGTGTGGCGGCGATTTTCGAGTGACGGACGAGCGCAGTCGCATGGCCGATAATTACCGAGACAGCCAGCCCTCGTGGACGTGGAAAAACGGCCCGTGAGGGGGTGGGAGGGAGGGTGGTTGAAGCACGACAGCGTGGCGGGAGCACCTGTGAGCCACAGGCTCCGCACCCATCGCCCGGGGGAGAAAGTCACAGTCTGCCACTACTGCTCGTACCTCCTAATCTCGTAATCCTTGGCTTCCTTAGGAAGTCGTTTATTAGTCAAGCACGTCGGCCCGGTACGCGCGCGTCATTGAGACAACGACCGACGGGGACATCGGCGTATATCTCTGCTCCCCGAGCACGCTCTCCCATTTCACCGTTTATAAATATTCGAAAACGCTCATCGATCGATGATATTTTTGGTCTGCGAGCTCGGTTAAGGAGAGCTGCTCCTCTCCCTTCTCTTTTTTCCTTTCTCGAAGATGCTGAAGGGACGCTAGATTTGTCGTCATACGTGTGGAAAATGGCTAATAAGTGAGCACTGGGGTAGAATGTCTTTGTTCTTTTGAATTTTCGGCCGACGAATCAACTCGTCTGTTGAGTTCTGTTTCTGCCGTCTTATTTCGTGTCGTCCCAAAACCTTTGAAATTAATGATCAAATTTTAAACCAGCTTGAAAGTTGACATTTCTGAATGACATTTTCGTTCCAAGATCTCTGAAATTTTGAAATTTAGATGTGAGAGAAAGTCGTTGACAACCTAATTTGTCTGTTTGACTTTGATTGCCATTTTTGTTTGACGTTTTTTTAAAGAGTTTCAAGATTTTTGAAATTAACAATCAAATTTTGAACTAGCCGTAAAAGCAAGTCACTGATAATTTGTCTTTTGAATTCTGATTGTCATTTCGTTTAATGTTCCAACATCATCGAACTTAATAACGAAAATTCAAGCTGTGAAAAGAAAGTCACTGAGAACTAAATTTGTTTTTCGATTGGTATTTCGTTTGATAATTCAAGATTCTTGAAATTAATACTCAAATTTTGAGCTGAGCTGCGAGGGAAAGTCTCCGAGTTAACGTAATTTGTTCTTAATTTGAATTTTCATTTCCATTCCCGTTTGACGCTGCCAAATGCCTTTGAAATTGACGATCAATCGCTGCTTCACAAGTCAATCGATCGATGGCTTGCAACTCGATCGAATTCGCACGTCTGCGAGAAAGTGCGAGGAGAAGCGTGGAAGAAAGTGGCGCGTCTGTTTGTTCGTACGTGGATAGAATGGGTATGAGAAACGAGAACGGGAACGATTCGGTGGATAGGGTTCGGTAGCTCTTGTCAAGCAATTTGTTTAGTTTCAACTTGACACAAGGGCAGCGAGAGCACATGGAACCGATAAGTAATCTGAGAGGCAGTGTGTCTTTCGAGTTTAACACGCGTGTCACAGTCGTTTCGAAAAAGTCCAACGGATAGAATGTCTCCGGCAGACCTTTCAGACGGCCTGGCGCTACCGAGGAAAACCCCCCGCGGCTACCGGTGAAAATTAATTGCAATCTAATCTGTTCGTTTTCTCTTCCTCCGCTTTCGTTTTCCCGACGCGAGAAAAAATCGCTCCGAGATAAAAAATCGAATCGAAAAATAGAAATACAGTTAGTTAGACAATTGGACAATAGTCAATTTAAAATAGACATCGCATCTGATCGATAGGTGATTAGAAAAAAAGTTTCATTTAGCAACGAGTCTTCAATTTTTTAGTCAAAAATTCTCTTACAAAAACCATTTCTGTGTCGCTTGGTATTAACGACTCGATGCGAGCAACTTTTTTTGATTCAACACGACGTGCGAGTACGCGTGATAAGAAAAAAAATTTGTAGATTCTTCCATTATTAAAAAAACACGATGAACTGAAATAAATAAATTCTTCGATAAATATCAACTTATTGATAATGATATTAATGATAATTAGTTATGTTGAATGTTTAACCTCTTGCGCTGCTACGCACGTCGAGAATTTTTTGTCCCGAAATTGCAACATTTTCTCAGTTTTAAGTATGTTTAAATGTAACTCAGGCAAAAAAAAAAAAACAAATTTATTACTTCTCAATAATTTCTATCCAATGATATCATACCGACGAGTTCGAAAGAAAAGCGACGAATTATTGTATACGATTTGGTCACTCGTTATGGTCCGCAATCAGTTGAGGTTAACCTCTTGCGCTGGAATGCCTTTTGTTCCAAAATTGTAATGTTTTCTCGGTTTTAAGTATATTTAAGCACAGACGAAACAAATAACAAATTTATTACTTCTCAATCACTTCTATGCAGTCATGTCACACCGACGAGTTTAAAGAGAAAGCAACAAATTGTTGTATACGGTTCGGTCACTCGTTATGGTCCGCAATCAGTTGAGGTTAACCTCTTGCGCTGGAATGCCTTTTGTTCCAAAATTGTAATGTTTTCTCGGTTTTAAGTATATTTAAGCACAGACGAAACAAATAACAAATTTATTACTTCTCAATCACTTCTATGCAGTCATGTCACACCGACGAGGTTAAAGAGAAAGCAACAAATTGTTGTATACGGTTCAGTCACTCGTTATGGTCCGCAATCAGTTGAGGTTAACCTCTTGCGCTGGAATGCCTTTTGTTCCAAAATTGTAATGTTTTCTCGGTTTTAAGTATATTTAAGCACAGACGAAACAAATAACAAATTTATTACTTCTCAATCACTTCTATGCAGCCATGTCACACCGACGAATTTAAAGAGAAAGCGACAAATTGTTGTATACGGTTCGGTCACTCGTTACGGTCCGCAATCAGTTGGCCAACGCCAAGTGGTTAAGTAAAAGACTGAAGAGATCCATCTCTCCACAATGTCCGTGTCCCAACCTCGCACCCTGCAATTATTTAACTTGACACAGTCTCTTTACGGCGTCTACGACGAAAGAAAACAAAACCAAGGGGGTGGCTCGTTGGTTTCGGAGCGTTTCGTAAAGGCTGGAATTAACTTGGTAGGAGGACCTGCGCTGTATTTCGAGACGCTTCTAGGGTTACACCCTTGAACGTTGCAAGTTTTGCGACGGTTTCATGGTTTCGGGGCGCCCCACGTCGGTTCTCACACGTCGGGGCACGCACGGGGGGAGAACGTTCTCTCCCGTGAAACGTTCGAAACCGAGCACACACAAACCTTGTTTCTGAGGTAGGCAGTTCTCTGAGACCGTAGACCACTGAACGCCAGCTGAGATAATGGGAAGGAAATCAGTTCATTTCTATGTTGATCCCACGGGCTTGGTTCCTGTCGCGCTTAGAAGAGCGCCACGATTGCCTCCTCGGTGATCGAGAAAATCGAGCCAGAAAATCGGCTTGATAGCTTGGCTCATCGACCGACTTAACTGTCTCAGCCGAGTCTATAATGTAGTCTTACTCGCGGAGATGCTCGTCTTTAAAATTGACGATTTCTCGGGACAACCGGTTCTCTCTCTCTCTCTCTCTCTTTCTCTCTCTTGAACAACCGAGTGATCGTTCGTCTTCCTCGGGGGAACGAATTATCAATTGATAGATAAGAAAAATATGCAGTTTTATATTCAATTATTTGAACAATAGAAAAATCTTGTAACAATTGTATATAATAACACCTTTATTCTTTTAATAAAATTATTATTTAGAAGAGTGTTGGGTTGTATTCGAATGTCAATTGCATTGCATTAAAGAGACGAGGGTGTGGTTATATGTCAATAATTATCCAGCCTGTATTTCAAAATCTCCAGTTTAGAATTTTTGTTTTCGAATTGTTGTTTGCTAACGATTTAGTAACGTACCTATTTATTTCAGAATTTCTACAATTTATTTGGAAATTTAAATACAATGTAGCCTGACAATCTTCTTTCGAAATTAAATATTAAACATTAGAATAACGATTACAATATCACCGTGTTTCGTTTCAAAAAGATACATCTAGCCTTTCTTTCTTTCTTTCTTTTTTTTTTTTTGAAGAACAGTGCAAGGATCTGTAACGTTTCCAATATTTCACCCCACTATTAACAGAGAACATTCTCCGCAATTACTCGGCGCACGTTATAATTCACAGGACGCGCCGCGATCCGGGGATAAAGGGAACGTGATGCGTCTTACTCCCGGGTTGGCGCAGTGATCTGAAAGATTGCGCGTCTAAATGCCAATGAGTTTGCGGCCAGAAGAGTTTCACCATGGGCCACTCCCCAGGGAAACGAAGCGGCTAGCCGAGCAATTTGTCAACACCATTAGACGGAGGCAACAAGGGTTGACTTCGGCGCATCTGCCAGCGGATCTCGCGCAGCCATCGGCACAATAAAGGGGTAGTTAATGACTATCGGGGGTATTTCGATCGGAAACCTGGTGCAGACCGTATGCCAGCCTGTTGACAAAATATTGGGATACTGTCATTGACCGAAAGGGATAACAGATTTGTCAGGGAAGCCTTTTGCCTCTTTTCATCTTTACCGTTCGCGAAGAAACGAAACGTTGGAGCAGCGAACGCTATCGGATTCTCCTTTTGTCCCACGTGTTTTGCATTAATGGGATATTAATAAGAACTGCGGCGAAAGTGAAATGCAAATGCGGTTTTAATTTCGGGTGATGTCGATGAATAATTCGAGCGAACGATCGTCGCGTTTGCTCGACGTTTAACGAGGGGAAAGGGAGAGGGGGGGGGGACAATGTTTCAGGTGACGGTGGTAGATTGCGCCTTAGAAATATTTTTGGGAAAATTGTCCAAGCGTTATCGCAGGTCAAGAGTTCAAGAACTTATGAAATGAACGAAAGCTTTGGAAAACCCTTTTCACAAACTCTTCAAACATCCGTTCTTCCAATTCGTCGCGCCCAATTTCACAAATCGTTCGCCAAGTCATAAATTAACTCGAATTAAAAACGAAACTCGTATCGCCGACGATCTCGCGAACCGATCGATTGCCGATTCTTCTTGTGGATTCCGAGTTGAAAAGCTTCCAGCAAAATTTTTTTCTACGAAGCTGCCAAAATTGTTCGCAATCTCTTCAAACGTCCAAAGCGTGAGAATCCACTCTACCAATAAGTGCCATCCGCCCTAACCTCCAACTCGAATTAAAAAAAATGAAACTCGCCTCGAGTCGATCGATCGTGATGGAAAGCTGACTCAATCAGCCAAGTGAAAACTTACTTCTTGGCCGATTCAAAGTGCTGCTGGAAGCAGCGAATTCGGATCGTCTTCGACGAATCGGATGGATCGGCGGGTAAGGGTGCAGCGAGACGTAGGAAAGATCGCGATTTCACAAACGAACGGAAACCCATAGTGGAGTAGCTGCGGTCTGGAAGTGGGAACTGCCGGCTCTACGAGTGAAACTGAAACGGGGATAGGTGGGATGCCATTGGAATAAGATCGGGTTTAGCCGCAGTGTCGGGTTCGAGCCCCGGATAAGTCTGCCTTATCCCGATAAGCCGGTGAGTTAATGAATCACAAAACAGGTGGTGGCGCTACTGAGAGATCGTCTTTCGTCCTCTCGGCTCGTTGCCACTCGCCGCAAACCTCGAATTCTTACGCGATCGCCGCGACGCCGTCCGTTTCCCTCCTTCCGTCATCTGCTCACCCCACTTCACCGTGTTTCTTTGCGTTTTTCACTTTCGTTCGGACGGGATTTCGTTACGGTTACGCTCAGGGACCAAAACCGATACACTCGAAACTGGAATACGGGCCTTTGGATGTTTGTTCACGGCGGCCGTCTTTATCTTCGGCCTCGTGAGCCATTCGTTCGACCCGTGGAACGTGCGTTTCACTCTTCTACGAGGAGAATTGGGACGCCACGTACGCCATCCTACGTTTCGAGACCGAGAGACGAAGATAAAATGAGAAGTTTATGCTGTTTGTGGGTGTAGGAAAGTATTGGGAAAACATCCTGTCCTGACGTTTCGAGTCGAGCGGTGGGGAAACTTTGGAAAATGTAGCGTTACACGAGTTTCTTCTATTTCTTTTTAAATTTTAACTCGGCTTGAATAAAACTTGAAGCAAATTACTCTCCACTGCCCGTCTACGTTATGAATCGTTTCTGATGTTAATGAAAGAAGAACGCTCGATAATCGTGCTTCAAAATTTCTTATCTGCCGTGTCAACGCGCAAGAACGTTTGTCCGGACGTTTGAATAATTAACAATTCGTCCTTGAAGGACGACAGCGTTACATGTGTACCGCGTGTAATTCGTTTTCACGGCGATTTTCGACGACGATCGAATTAACGGGCGGGAACGAGGCCGGAATTTTATTTCGTGTATCAAAGCCCGTATCAAAAGCTGGAATAACACGATGGGCGCGGTGCTTATCAAAGCTATTTGTAGTTATACTTTATCTGCGCACCGCTGGCACTTGACAAAAATCAACGTACAATGTTGTTTTTATCTCGCTCGGAAATTCTCACCGAAATGTCGCGTATTGTTTATACCGCGTGCTCGCGTGTATTTCTAGCGTGAAAAAAAGAAAAAAAAAAAAAAAAGAAAAGAAAAACGCGAACGAAACGCCATTAGGTGCTCGTGTACCCGAACGTTTCGCGTTCGAATCTTCGGCACGCGCGTGTAAAATAAATTCGCAGGCAGATCGAGAGTTTATATCAGAAAGTCGCACAAGTTGATAAAGGCCTTCTGCCAAGTTTCTTTTTTTTTTTTTCGTATCGAGTTCTATCTCTTAGATCGTTTTTTCTTTAAAAAAAAAAGAAGGCACAACTTTCTCGTTTCGACGAACAAAGCGACGCGAACGCGTCAATCTTACCTTGCGTGCGTCGTACGTGCGAATTTGTTAGATATGCGAGATGTTGTCTGAAAAGACGCACTGATAACGAGGGGGAATGACGCAGCGCGCGATTTAGGAGCAGGAAGTTAAGAGCGTAGGTATTTGTCGCGCTCGAATGTCGATGATATCGCAAATAACGAAATCAGAGGCACTGACAAGCCCGCTACAAGCGATTATCGCCAGCCGACCGGAGGAAAAGCAATGTTCTTCCATCGTATCGATACTTTCGATCGTATCTGCTGTACTTTTCTGACGTGCTCCCCGCCATGTACGAAATGTTTCTCTTTATAAACATAAATTTAATCTGAATTCTCGATCTTTCGACTTTTCTCTGTTTCTCTTTTTTTCAATTGATTCGTACGTTTCGAATTTGTGATAGGACTTGGCGTTGCGTTGGAAATTGGAGATGACATTGAAACAGAATGGGCATCCTCAAAAAATGTGATTTGGGAATTCACGATGATCGGTGATGGAAGTGGCGAAGAGCAAATTACAAAAATATTGTTCTATGAACGAAGATATTGTGATAAAGGTTGCTGATTTCTACGAATTGACAAACATTACACAATCACAGATTCGTGATTCAGCTCCACTGTGAATATAAACATTTGAGAATGCAAATGCCAGACACCCATTTCTCAATTTCCTTGTTTCACAGAGATACTCTGAAATGCCCTGACGTGTCATCGCGTGAAATTAAGAAGGCAACACGGCCATTTTCCTTGCAGTTGCTGAGCAACGTCTTGAGCAGAAGCTTTGAGACACTCAGATGGATTACGACAAGTAACATTGGAGTATGATACTCTGAGGCATTATTACCAAGCCTCTCACAACAACAATACTCGTGAAACAGTACAGTATCGATCAATCCGTCAAGATCCAGTTTCACTTCAGTCATACGACATATACGAGAAGAATAAACTCCTGCCAAACGACGTTCACCGACCACCAGAGACTGCAGACGTTTACAGAATTAATTTCCAACAAGCAGAGTGTACGTAAGATCGGCGAAAAGATCCAAGAAAACGTAAAATACTCAAAGTTCTCAAGAACGAGGAATTCCTGCGATCTTCACTCGCGTCACATTCCAAAATTCGCCACCCCGAAAAACCACCCTGAAACTAACGAGTAGCCTCTGGCCACTCTCGAGGAAGCTTCTATCCATCGATCGTTTCCCTCGCGTTCGTCGCGTTTCCTTCGCTCGAGCCGCGAAACGCGACGAGAGAAGAGAACAGCGGGGCCGGTGAACGACCCTCGATATTGTGACCGACTCACCACGTTTCAGCTTCTCCAGCGGCTCGTGCAACTGATGGCTGGAATCGTGCAGCATGGAGGCGTTGTGGTGCGAGTTGCCGTGTAGATCGTGATGGTGCATGGTACCTTGAAGGTGGTCGCCGTGTAGGCCGGCCATCGAGGCCGCGGCGGCCGAGTGCTGATGATGCTGCACCGAGAGGCCGGTCGTCGATCCGGTCACGAGATCCTGAAGGCACAGGTCCGTGTTCCCGCCGCCTCCGCCGCCGCCGCCGGCCAGCTCGAGGCTGCCCCCGCCCCCGCTGCCCCGCTCCATGCTGTAGAAGGTTAACGTCGTGTTGACTGATCTGTACAACGCGACGCAAGATCCCGGCGAGCCCTCGCGAGGCTGTTTCGTCGCGCGTGATCAGCTCGTCGTGCGAGTCAGTCGGCTGCGTTCTCGCGCGGTGTCCGCGATCCGCGTTCACTCAGGTGCCGGGCATCCGAATTGGCGACGAGCAGGTAGACGACGGATGGATTGATTCCGCTCGCTGGTGGAGTTGATTTCACTGCTGGCGACGGCCGTCGGCTGGAGGCATCCGTTTTGTTGCTTTGCGCGCGCTAAGAGTGCCCCGCGGCTCCTCCGCTCACTCGACTACTTCTCGTTAGCGACGCGAACGATCGTGCTTGCACAGTGAACGTTTGCCGACTACTTTTCGTAGATAACCTCGTCATAAGGTTCGGTTGCAACAGCAACCCGTCACGCGGACCAGGTGGGGACCGGCGTTCCAGCGTTCTCCGCGTTCGTCCGTCGCGTCGCTATTCAGCCGTGATTTCGACGGATTGGCGGACGACGTTGACGGCGCGGAATGATCGTTTTCATGGATCGTCGCTTGTTGGAGGGAAACGACCAGCGTGTGTGTGTGTGTGTGTGCGCACAGCTCGTTCGAACGGAGAAAAGGATTCACACGCACGTGCTTCCAGCACTAGTCGGGCAGAAGCGACTGACAAAATCGGACAAGCACGGATCGCGCGAACGATGAACGACGTGTTACGTAAGGATGACTACGAAGAGACTGGCGATGAGAATAGTGGGAGATTTGGAATAGCCGGCAACGAGAAGTAGGTTAAAACCCGCTCGCACTGTGATCGTCGTAGATTGCACGCACTTTTGGTTTCTTGGATACTCCCTTGCCAGATCTTCGTATCCTTCTCGTTTTCACGACGAAGATTTCAACTTTCGCGCAATGTTCGCGCATCGATCGCTTCTTACTGCCTTACGGTCTTCGATTTCTTCTTCGGTTTCACTGGTCTCGTCGATCGGTGGGAAGGGATCCAACTTGATCGTCGTTTCAGGTACTCTCTCTACTCTCGACTCTCTGGAAAGTTTGATCCATCGACGAGCACGACGTTCCCTCCAGGCTGGCTCTCGACGAATCCCGCGCGTCACTGCACTTTCCTTTACCTTTTCCAGCCGCGCGTTCCAGAACCGCGATCACAAAGAGAACTTACGTATGTGTATATCCAGTCGTGGAAGTATCACCACCGTCTCGTGTGTATCGCGAGGACACGAGCAACACAACTCCCGGACACGTATCGTAATACCGGTATATCACTGGACTCGCGATCGTTGACGCGCCATCGAGACTTGCACCAGGGATTACCAAGCACGCGGTTCACTCGGTAGCCAACGACGACGACGACGACGACGACGACGACAACGAGGACGAGGACAACGACGACGACGGCGTGGGAAATCGGGCGCGAGTTACGCGCCGTGACATGACGACGATCGGCGAGCGGAACCTTTCGGTCCAAGTTGAACGTGGCGCGGCGGCTACGCTCGTCCCGTCTCGCTGGCTCGGTCTTCTCACCTTAACGGGGGCGCACGGGCGTTAAGGAACGACAGACAGGCAGAGAGCGCGTGCGACAGAGAGAGAAAGGGAGAAGAAGAAGAAGACAGACAGAGGAAAACGTAAGAAAGCGCGAGTGGTGCTGCAGGTCGCGGTAGTATAGCCGGTTTTCGTAGTAGATGGAACGTGTAGTGGCCGCGCGTCGGTAGTAGGTGGGTCCGCCAGGCTTAGCCGGTTGAGCCTTTCGGACTGCCTGCCGGCTTAAGTCTCTAAGTCGGTAAGCCGAGCGGATCTAGTGGTCTTGGCTGGTGCACTGGCTGCCTGCTAGCCTGTCTGCCTTCCTTGCTTGCCGGGCGGCTTGCCTGACTGTCTGACTGCGCCTCGCCCTGGCTCGCTCGCTCTTACTCCCCTCCATCCGTTCCTTCTCACTTCAGCTCTCTCCGGCACTCCCACCCTGCTCTCGTTATCTCTCCCTCGAAGCTCCGTCTCGCTCGCGCTGCCAACGATCTCTCCTGTCTTCGTGCTTCGTTTCATCCCTCTGCCCTCTGGTTGCCATCGCCGCGCGTCCTTCTCCCTCGCGTGCTATCGCTCCCCACTCGGAACCCCCTCGTTTTTCGTCCTCTCTCGCTCCCTTCGCCGCGTTTCTCTCTCTCTCTCTCGTTGCACGATCTCTCACGCCTGTATCTGTCACCTCGTCCCCGACATCCCTCGATTCGACCACCTCTCTCTCTCTCTCTCTCTCTCTCACATACCACCCCTACTCGATATCGCCGCGCGTTTCGTCTCGTTCCATCGCTGCCGCGATCTCTCACGCCTGTGCCTCTCTCTCACGTCCCAGTCCTGTTCGAAACAGTCACCGGTTCGCCTATGTTCGGTATCGTCGACGCACCTCTCTTCATCTACCCCCACTTGTAAACGACGCCCCTCCAACAACGTCCGAGTCGCCCCTCCCCTACGTACACTCTCCCGATCTCTCTCGTCTCTCCCTCGCGATCTGCACCACGCACACCACGCACACCACGCACACCAGCCCCTCTGCGTTCCCTTTCTCTCTTTCGTTCCTCTCCGCGCCGCCGTGTCCACCATCTGATTATCGTTTGTTTCTTTCCGTTGACGTTTGTCGCCTTGGATCGCCATGCGTCGCTTTAATCTCCAACGACACGCTCCACGATCTGCCATTCTACTTCCACGTTACTTATCTGCTCTCTCTCTCTCTCTCTTTCTCTGCTTCTTCTTCTTCTTCTTCTTCTTCGTTTCGCGAGCGAGCGGGAACACGTGAAACAAGTTTCATTTTATGAAGAAACTCGGCACACAGCTTGAATGATCCCGGATGGAGGATCGATGACGATCGATTCGTTCCCGCGGTTACGTTTGATTCGCCGCCTCCGCCATCTTGCCACTGTTGCTCGATTTAAATAGAACGTGGAAAAATCTCTTTGCCGAGATACCGCGACTCGTGTGGAGCAGTACGCAGTTATCGCTCGTCTTATCTGTCGAAGCAAATATCTATCTTCATAGACTCGGGCTGCCTCGGTGCTGGGCGTTTCGAGCGACACGGAGAGGTGTGTCGCGCGTTCACTGCAAAACTCCGTCGAAATGATCGCCACCCGCCGTAGAACCGGTGGGAGAATATCATGTTGTTTAGGAAATATAAATATTAAAATAGGAAACAAAAGGTTAAAATATAAATATTAAAATAGGAATTCGAAATTCGCAAACTTTTTCTTACCATCTTTATTATTTCACCGAACAACTTTCTCCCGCGTCGCGCGAAACTTGTGTCATCGAGACAATTTCAGATTTAATCCTCTCGACTGTCCCTCCGATAAAAGGGGACGATATCTTATATATGTATTTTTTTTATAATATAAATATAATTATAAGGAATGTAGACGCACGTTTGGCGTTGTACGATGTAAGAATGTAACAGTGTAATACCCGAGCAAACGCTTGGAGTGAAAGCTACAACAACGAAGAACAAAAGAATTTCAGAAGAAGAAATTCGGAATAATTCACATAAATTAGACACTTCTCATTGCTTCTAACGGCAATTTATTAAAACGATAGAAAAGATTTCTTTTCTCGGAGACTGAAAGTGTCGTACGTGCCATTAATAATACTATAGCTGTTCTAGAAAATGCACGTTAACGATCGCTTTAAACCTAAACGACGTCAAAATACAATCAACTAAATTTCAACAGGATGATTATTCCCAAATCATTCCCGCGTCATTTTATTCGAAGTGATACCACTTTGTAAATAAATTACGGTAGATGATATGAAAAAAAAAAAAGTTTTAAAAGGTTAAAATCAAGAAATGAAAGACTCCACGAGCATACAGGGTGAAACGCGCATTGTTTAGTTTCACTTCGTTGTTTGGATCTCTTTCTCCCAAACAACGATTGGACAAAAGCAACAGCGGAGTCTAATCAGATTACAAAAAAATTCCAAGCAGTGTCTTTTTTTTATCTACGTCTTATCGAATCCCGACGATGCCCAACTTGCTCGTAAAAATAACTTAAGCCCCGATCGAAAAGTGTGGAATTAATCAATTACGCATTCCGGCATGTTAATTAATTAATAAAAACGGCAATCGATAATAGGATACAGGCAATAGATATTTCTGCTAAAAAGGGAATGTACGCGCGATATTTTATTGAACACACGTACAGGGAGAAAATTGTTCTTTATGTTCGTTTTTTTATCGATTGGCGATATTATTTGTTTTATCGTCAATATATTTCGTATCAAAGTAACTCGTTCGAAATTGATAGAAGCGAAAATAACGGGCGTTCGTTGTAAATTTCTAATTTAGGTGCAACGTTCGCAACTTGTAAATTGTATCTTTGCGTTACAAGTTACATTTACGAATGACTCGAAACGTATAAAATGAAAAAAGTGTTGATTGCTTATCTGAAATTCCTTCTAAAAACTTGCTTGAAAAATTCCTACTAAAAACTTGCTCCAAAATCCCTACTAAAAACTTGCTTCAAAATTCTTTCTACAACTTGCTCCAAAATTCCTTCTGAAAACTTGCTCCAAAATTCCTTCTACAACTTGCTCCAAAATTCCTACTAAAAACTTGCTCCAAAATTCTTACTAAAAACTTGCTCCAAAATTCCTACTAAAAACTTGCTCCAAAATTCCTACTAAAAACTTGCTCCAAAATGTATTCTTCTTAAAACCAGTCTCAGAATTCTTTCTAAAGACTTCTCCAAAACATATTTCACCTGAAATCTGTCCAAAATTCCAAAATTTGATCCAAAACCACTTCTAAAACCTGCTCTAAAATTCTCCTTAAAATCTGTTTGGAAATTCCACCTCGAACTAGTGTATCCAACGGGTCACGTAAGATGCAACGTAGACAACCGCGTTGAATCGAGTTGAATGCAGTTGCGTAGGAAATGAGTGGTCGATCTGACGGTGCTAGCAACGAAGAAAACCAAGCAGGAAGCTGAAGCTCACGAACAGCACGAGGAGAGAAAAAGAAAGAGAGAGAGAGAGAGAGAGAGTGACAAAAGGGTACGATTCGGTGGTGGAAAAAAAAAAGAAAGAAAAAATAAAGGGAGAAAGTCTCAGATAGGAGGCTCGGCGAAAACGGAGCGAGCAAGAGGAGAAAAGGCCAGCAGTCGACGCAGAAAACGAACAACGACGAGGACGAGGACGACGACGACGACGACGACGACGACGACGACGATACGAAAAGCGGGGGAGGCCGGTGTAGTGGCAGTACATACGTCAAGGTACGAACAGACCGCCATCCCCGGGATCCTCTAACGCCTCGGCAAAAGTAGAGGAGACAAATGACAAGGTGGCCACGCCTACCGCGTCGCGGCGTGGGCGTACGAGCACGCTTGTGTGAGTATGACTTGGATGGAACATAGTGGGAGACGACGGTGCTGGTGGGATTCGTGATATCCAAGGGACGCCGGGGAGGGTAACATCCAGAGTGTTTCCTGATTTTTGAAGCGGCCGACCGAGTTATGGACGTCCCTGGCTCCCGGCTCTCGGCCTGCCGAGAATTAATGGTCGAGGTCTGTTAAGAATGCGGCCGCAAATGGGCGACCGCTTCCAGTCACTCGCCCCCGATTGATTGACACTGCTCCGTCTCCTCTTTTCCTTTCTCTCCTTTCTTTCTTTTTTTTCACTTTCTTCCTCTCCACCTTCGACTTTTTGATTTTCTTCTTCTCCTTCTTCTTCTTCTTCCTCGAGAGTAAATTTCAGGAGGGGGCTTTCTTTTCTGTGGACTCGAATATTTTTTTGGAAATTCCATAACGTCTGCGAGAAGACAAACACAGAAGAGAAGAAGGAATTAAACAGGTACCTGTTTCGGCGGATGATACCTAATTTGCAACGAGGTAACACCGTCGCGTCCCGTCACCGCAGCCGCGTATCGTGTCGAGGTGGTATTGGCTCCGCTTATGCGAAATGAAACGCCAGGGAAATATATGAATATGTACAATATTCCTATTTATTGTAATGCGGTAGCAATTGAAGGATTATAGATTATCTGCGGGTGCAGCCGATCGACAGCCCGGGCTTTGCGGCTGACCCGAACGTGTAACTACCGCACAGTCACCGACTATTCATAGTTGCCTCCATGGATGATATCGCGGAATCAAATCGCACGACTATGAAATTAACGGGAATTTCGGGAAGAGAATAAATTGTTGCTCGTTGTTTGTTTTTTTTCTTTTTTTTTTTTTTTTTACACGCTCGTGCGTTAGGTATCGAGTATATACGCGTAGAGAGGAATTTAAGTAGAAACAGCCGTGACGAATCAGCCAAGCGACAGCACATTTCTCACACCGTGCGCGCAAATGTTTCGTCACGGCTATTAATTTGCAATTGAGCTGGCCCCTGTGAATTCTGCTTCACATTTATTTCAATCAATTTTTGACGAACATCAACGCGTTTCAAATTTTTATATACGAGAACGAGCTGATGTCACGTTTACGCGATTTTAAGATTTTGAAACACTCGATTCAGAGACATTTTTCAATGACCTCTGTCAGAAGTCTGAAATCATGCTGCTATAACTGGCATCATCTAATAAAAATCCACGTTCTAATTGTCCCTCTAATGTCGCCTCCATTGTTATTTCTACTTGTCATTTGCTTGAAATCGGCGAAACGAGATCACCCATAAACTCAGTTATTGCCGGGATGTCATAAAAGGATAAGACAGACATTTATCAGCTACGAATGGCTGGTTACGCGTTTAACAGCGGGACCTCGACGTACCTTAACTATCCGATTGGCGTTTAACGTTATTCAAACATCGCCAAATGGCCGATTATTTTGCCGAAAGGTAGATTGCCTATCTTATCCATTGTGAAAGTAAAATTACAAAGTTATTGTTATTCAATTGTCACGTGCAGGAATTGTTAGCGCAACAAGCGTTAGTGTCAAGTACAAACATTACGAGAGTACAAATTACACAAGTGATGATAATATTATTTCCGAGCAATGTGGAATTTAATTTTTACGTGAATCATTATTATACGAGAGCCGAGAGTTTCGAAAGTGATCGAGAAGAAAGTTTCATAGAGGTCTCGGAACGGTTATAGTTCCAGGGAATCTTGCTCTCCTTGTAATCCAGCCCGCCGACGAAATGTTAAGACTTTCAGGAGAGAGGTTCATGACGAGAGTCGTGAGATTTATACTGTTCGAATCCTACGATTTGTCTTCTGACAGCTTACTTTTATAAGACCTGCTCCTTGCTTAGCTGCTTGTTGTCGTATTACAGAGAGATCAACGAAATTGAATTTATTTCAACGCTCGTACGTGTCCTTATTTCGTGAACATGCTCCGAGTTACATACGTTCCGTTTATCGGGGGAGGGGGGGGGGGGGAATTCAAGGGAGGTATATTTACAAGTTACACGCGTCAAAGTGTGTTCGCATGAATCTACAATTTAACCTACGGTGGTCCTCGAATTTTTAACTATTGCTTCTGCTTAAACAACGGGGAGGAAATTTTCAGTTTTCTCGTTTAATGTAAAATCGAAACGACAAAATCAGAGCATGTTTCGACGTTGAAGAAAACAAAAAAAAAAGAAATTGAATCGAAAATGAGTTAATCAACGATATTTTAAATAAAAGTACTAGTAAACAAAATTTCAGAATTTGTTTTCACGAACAACTCCACAAAACAGGGTATTACTGTGGCATTGAGTTATTTCTGTAATTAAAAAATAAAAGGAAAAAAGAAAGAAAAAAAGAATTACTATCACGAATATGTCATTAATAATATAACTTATCGGCGTGACAGCAACGATTTTACAACGATAAGACGATAAAACCGCGGTTCGCCGAGCGAAACTGTGACGTTTCAGCGTTTAAATCGATCGCGTTCGACTGCCTTCTGCCGCGGTCCGAAAGTTTCTCGCCTCTAAATTTCAAGTTTCTATTTTTCCAACGGAGAGAGAGAGAGAGAGAGAGAGAGCGCCATCGGGCCGTCTATTTAACATAACGGAGTCTAGATAAACAGCTGGTCGTCGGCGCGGTTACTATAAAGGTTCTATCAGTACGAGGCAGATCAATTGCTGCCGACACGAGTCGACCGTGTTTTATTAGCGATAGTAAAGCGTCCGTAAGGCAAACAATCGATATTTCGCTGGTAATATCGTTCTCGAGATTCGTATCTGTGCCACGATAACGCGTTTCTTTGTGTGTACCTGCTCTCTCTTGTCACCAGAATCGAACAAAGAACCGTGACCGTTGTTCACCGTCGTCATTGGTACCGGCGAGGATATGTAAATGGCCGCGCTTTCCCTCGAATGTCCTCGCGCCTCGTTCTTTCTCATTCACGTACTCCTATTTTTCACCGATGCGAGTGATACGCATCTCGCGAGAGACGTTTATTGCAGGCTTCGATCGATTATTTCGGTTTTCCTCCCTTTTGTTAGCCATCTCTCGTTTCACGGTTCTCTCGCAGCCGAGATCGAGCATCGAGCGAAATTGAGAGATTGGAAATGAAAAATATTGCACACACGATTTTGTATAATTCTTACATTGCCCTTTAGCAAAAGAAAGGTGGCTTTGTTACGAAGAATTTGGACATGTTCAGTCGCTGCGACATTTTCCATTCTTTGGCCATTTTGACTCAGTAATTTCGATTGTCTCTTGTTCTATATTGTCTGTATTTCTGCGAAAGAGAGATGTTTTCATCATTGAGAATTTAGACATCTTCAATTCCTCGTTCTTTGGTCATTGTGACTAAGTAATTTTGATTCTGTTGTATATACGATTCTGTATAACTCTATATTGTCTGTACTTTTGCAAAAGAGAGATATTTTCGTTATTAACTCCAAAATAGACATTTTCAGTCACCGAAGTATTCTCCATTCTCTGGCCATTTTGATTCTATTGTATATACGATTCTGTATAACTCTATATTGTCTGTACTTTTGCAAAAGAGAGATATTTTCGTTATTAACTCCAAAATAGACATTTTCAGTCACCGAAGTATTCTCCATTCTCTGGCCATTTTGATTCTATTGTATATACGATTCTGTATAACTCTATATTGTCTGTACTTTTGCAAAAGAGAGATATTTTCGTTATTAACTCCAAAATAGACATTTTCAGTCACTGAAGTATTCTCTAGTCTTTGGCCATTTTCATTCAGTAATTTTTCAGAGTTAATTAAATTTCCTTTGATCATTCCGTTGGATGGAAGATCCCCTTGAGAAAATTTCTATCACTTTTACGTCACGGCATCATCGATCGGAAGAAATCAAATCATTTCAATAGTTCTTCGCGCCAAAGTTAAGAAAGTTAAGAAACCTAAAATAGTTTAGCTAAGAAACTTTCAGGACAGAACTTTGAAAAGTAATTTGTCTCGGAACAACAGATCGTCACGATTACTACAATTAGATATAAATAGTCAATCTACTAGCTGGATGAACGCAAGATCTACGGAAAGGATAATTATATTTTAATCTACCAATCATGAGGAATTCCAAGAAAGATACGCGCACGATTGGCAAAATAATTTATAACCGTTGCGAGATATTTTGTTGTTGTGCTTTTTTTTTCTTTTTTCATTAACCAACAGCGAGATAAATATATATCTAATTTATTGCACGCTGCAAAAAAAAAAAAAAAAAAGAACAATGTTCATCGTGATAAAGATGCATCGGCGTAAAAATGAACCGCGTGGCGCGCGTAATTGATAATTCCCTGCGATCGCGAACGCGATCGATCAATCAATACAGCGATCGACCAATCGTTTTTCTCGAATCCTTTATAAATGATCGTCTGACAAACAACCCTTTTATAATAATAATAAAAATAATAATTTAAAACGCAAGCGAATACATGGAAATGTGGAGTCGATCGATGGGGAAAGGAAGACGAGGACGGGACGTCGTAGATTTTTTCCAAAGTTTCCCAAAACGGCTGGATCTTTATCTTGGCGCGGAATCATATCGCCTAGTGTCAAGGACGCTATACACACGACGGTGTTACACACGGTCGGCCTGGCCTGCTCCTTGCTCTGCTTCGATTTCGTTTACTACAGCCCCGATTCCCCGCGGGAGAAAACCAACGTCGTTCCTCGTTTCCTCCCCTCGACACCTCTCTCGGCTCTTCCTTTCTCTTGAGCCTCACCCTCATCTCCCACTCTATACGACGAAGCTGTTCGGTCGTTACGCCGCTCCGTCTTTACAAATTTTATATCATTTTTATGAGGCATAAAGTCGTCGAGAAGCCGACCAACGGAAGAGGGAAGAGGGTCTAGAGAGAGAATCGAGCATAGCGTCGAAGGGGTGGGATGGAACGGCGTTGGTGTTGAGGCTGGTGGTGCTAGTCCCGTCTCTTTCTAAGCTCCCTTCTGGCCACCAACCCCCTGGCCGACCGGCAGTCACGTGGCTGGGCGGAGCGGTTTTCAACCCCCTCACGCTCGACCGGCACGTTTGGGGTAAGAAAAGGAGGGATGCCAACAGTCTGGGAAGGGATGGGACAGGCGAGGGGAGGCTCTAACCAGCCGGCTGCGAGCCAGGCTCTATCAAGAAACGCTTCCTTTCGTGTCTTGGCTTATTAAAAATTTCCTAATCGTTCGCGGGGCACTTGCCTCTCTCTCGTTCCACTGAAAATTCCAACCGTCTTCGCGCCGCCTCTGCCTCTCGCGGATTGCTAGGTAAGTGTCGCGTTACTCTCGATGTTGTTACCGTGCGCGTCGTTCCAACTGCTTACTGTCAGAAACACCTATAGTCTCGTAGCTCCAAAATACACACGTGGACGAGTGTCTTTGTTTTTTTTTTAAAAAAAAAGCTTCTTAACTAGAGGTACGAATCGAAAGTTGTCAAACTGACAATTCTTTTCAGCAGATTTCGAACCATGAGTCTGAACCACCGTTTCATTTGCTTGATTCTGTTCTCTCTGACGGAGCATTTTCATCCACGTCTCGGATTAACAATTAAAAGTCCTTTCTTAAACGAAAAAGATGGATACGACGAGACGCTGTACACTGTACGTGCCATGTTAATCAATTAGAGGGGAAATGAGAACGCGTGTAGCAGAAATTGGTCGATTCGGTGCTATCCCTGCCGAGGCCGATTATACGGCAAGGATTATTCTCAGTTTAAGGTTAATCCTGTTTAAGATGAACGGAAAGTAGGCGAAAACTTGGCTTCTTACTCGGTCAGCCTTTCGGCGATAGTACGGCTTAGTGGCATTAGAGCGAACGATCTCGTTAACGAGCTTTCAATGGAGCCGATTTTAACCGTAAATCTATCCACGATTCTTTCAAAAATATCCACGAATTTCTCGCGTATCGCGTTTAGCCGCGTATAATCGCTCGCTCGCGTATCTCGTCTTGTTTTCTTCTCGTGTATCTCCATTATTTTCGAAAATTTCGTCGCGAGATTAATGCCACGCCGTGATCGTTACCCCGCGATGACTAAACGACTTCTCGAAAATCAAAATGGTCGTAAATCATGCGCGATATCGTTTTACGCAGAACGCAATTTGCAATCGTGAGCGAAATTTTGATAAAAATCCAGAGACAAAGGGATTTATGCAGCGAAAGGTAAACACCTCCGGCAATAATAAGTCCGTTTCACACGGTAGAGAAACGGAGGCGAGAAATTTAGAAAAATACCCTCAACAACGCCAAAGTAGAGATTGGTAAAATTTCGCCGCCAATAATCGAAAATTTTCACAAATGTCAACGCGAGAAATCCGTCACAGTTGTTGGAAATTTTTTCGCTCGAAACGTTTCGAATTTAATGAACACGTCACGAAGGTTACAGAGGTTCCATTTCATGGGGATAATTCTCCAGTAGCGAATACACTTCTCCCGTATTGAGGGTACCTTTTACCTGGTATCATCCATCTTTTTACCTCGGAATTTTACATGCACGTGCAAACGGCATCACCCTTTTGCGTGTTTTGATAAATGAACCACCAGCACCCTCATCCCCTCAGCCGACCTCTTTCAGCCCTCTTGATTCCACTCCATCAATTTTCAATCACAAAGAAGTCCTCGGCTCCGCCGCCGCGTATATCGCAGTTCCTTTAAACGGCCCCGCGTATAAGTGTACATTCACATTTACTTTTTCTTATTACGTTAACCGTCTGTTCATTCCTGTCATTGTTATTATAATATCTGTCTGCTGTTAACATTTCTTGAGCATCCTGTAACCATCGATCTAGAATTATTTAGAAACGTAAGGTCCAAATTCCAAACGTTAACCGTCTGTTCATTCCTGTCATTGTTATTATAATATCTGTCTGCTGTTAACATTTCTTGAGCATCTTGTAACCATCGATCTAGAATTATTTAGAAACGTAAGGTCCAAATTCCAAACGTTAACCGTCTGTTCATTCCTGTCATTGTTATTATAATATCTGTCTGCTGTTAACATTTCTTGAGCATCCTGTAACCATCGATCTAGAATTATTTAGAAACGTAAGGTCCAAATTCCAACAACATTAAACGAGCGAAATTTTGTGCAACGAGACAAATTTAATAGAAAAACAAAGAAGTAATATTCCTTTCTTTTTTTCTCGTCGATTTCTCCGATGGAGACTGGTCGTTTAAAATTTTAGCAGTCATCCATATGATAGCGAAATTTATATTGTCGCGTCAAATGTTCTAAAATGTAGAAAAAATTGTCACGGAAAAACACAGTGCTCAAAAATTACATTAAAAGAGAGAGAGAGAGAGAGAAGGACATAGAAAAATACAGAACATCGCGAATCTTTTCCAACTGTTGATAAAAAAATTATTACCGTTATTGCATTGGTAGATTAATGGGCACTGGTCGAGATTAAGAGGATAAAGAGAGGCGTGCAAGATAAGCAAGTTTTTTATTATTGGCAAATGTTCGAGTCCCGTACGTGACTAATCCGAGTGAAAACGAACGGGACACGTTGGTTACGTTTAAACGTCACTGCAGATAATAAACGTACGCAAATGACGAGTATTAGTAATTTCAACGATCACGTTTCACCGTACCACCGGTTTACCGTGGCGGGGAAAAATAAAAAAAAAAAAAAACACCGCGACGAGGAAAGAATTGCTGGCTCATCGATCTTAAAATGTAACGGATCGGTGGGTGTGCCGTCGTGAATCAAAAAGATCACCATCGTCAATGTTTGCAATTGCATTGTTATTCAGTTTAGACATCCGAATGAAAACAAAAGGATCCGTGTAATATCTTTGGTAAATGAAAGTCTCTGTGTAAATAAAATACAAATGATCGTTCGAGCAATTTTTCTCTTTTATCTCTAATTGATTGACTACTCAACAAATTAATTTCTCTAGTTTCCTGTAATCAAATTTCCTGTTCCCCTATCTTTTTGTAAAGAATGAATTTGCTTAAAAAATACTACGAAATGAAACAGTAATACGAATGTACTTAGAAAAAAAATAAATAAATAAACTCCAGCTGTTCGCAGAGGGTTAAATTCAACGACGGAAAACTACAGTAGAATAAAGAACCGTGAATGGGAGAGCGCGTTGTGGCCTGTATGATACACTAAATCAATGTAATACTTGTATAGTTCTTTTCGCGTTGTAGCGACTTTAAAGGCGGTTATGTTGGTACGACGTTAAAAAACGGTAACAATAAGATATGCGAAAAAGTTGGAAACTTCAAATCGTAACTATGGGATATCCACGTACGTGCACGTGTGCGAATGAGTTTCTCCTATCACCGCGACCACCATAAAACATCAGATTACATAACGTAAACGTTCAATATTGAATTTTCACGTTGATAAACGTTCAATCGTGTAAACGTGTCGACTGTGACTTGAACGAGTAGTTCGCAACTGTATTTTGTCGAAATTAACGCTATTTCTCACGTAGGATTAAGAGTTTCCATCGACAGATAATTCCGAATTGTTCAAAAATCGTGACCGAGTTACGAACGAATGAGTCAATTAATTGACTGTTCAGATTGCTAGTAAAATCTACTATCGCTAATAACGTTGTCAATTTAGTTTGCAAGAGTAATTAGATAGAATAACTACGATAAGGTGGAATATGTTCGAAGCTTCTCGAAACGTCGTCTCCAACGCGTCTCACCCCGAAATAACAAAGGACATCGCGTAAGGACAAGACGCCACCGATTTGAAACACAAAAATTTCCCCCGTTCGATGTAGGAAGCGGGCCACGAAATCAGAGCACGAAGTATCCTTGAAATTACGATCTATCCAGTTGGAGACGCGTTGCTGCCCCCGATTCGACCCTGACAAACCGAGGAGAAGCTCCAGACCTCCACGAAATTACTTCGTCGTAGGTGGTTGTGTGTATGTGTGTATATATATATATATATATATATATATATGTATGTATGTATATATATGTACGCACGCTCGAGCACAAACGTCCCTCAGTTTACGTGACAATGTGTCCGTACTACTACAGCACGCCTGCCTACACAATAGCGTGCACGTAGGTGAACGTTCGTTTCAAGTTTGCCGGAGACGCGTGTTTGTGTGTGAGAATAAAATTAGCACGTGTGTGTCGAGTACGTGCAGCGGCTTGTGCGTGTGTCGGAGTATCCGCTGCGACTGTGTGCAGCCGCGGAGAATTGAGAAGAGAGCTTACCCCCACCACGCGCGTTGGTCCCGTGACCACGCCGGCCAATCGGAGGGCGAGTTCGGGGCGGTGCCTGGCGCGATATTCAACATGGCAGCTCTCTGTCTTTCTCGGCGCCGGTGAACGCAGTGCGAAGAAGAAACGCTTCGTACGTCTCTCGTCGATATTATCGTTTCTCCTTTCCGTTGTTGTTGTTGACCTTGTCGCTGTTCTCGTCGTTGTTACCCGAGTTTCTGTCCATTTTCGGTGACTCGTCGAAAAAGGATCGAGTGAAACGGTCTCCGATTGTTTCAGCAGGGACGACGACACTTGTTTCTCCGAATAGCGACCGCGAGTGAGAGTAATAAATCGGAGAAATTTATTAATTCTTTCTCTCTGTTTTTTCTTTTCTTTTTAGTTTCAAGGGAATGATTCTTTCAGTGGACCGAAAGTGTGAATTTTTATGAACATTTTTCTTCAGGACGATTTCTGCGTTTTTTTTAATCTACCATATTTGTTTTATCGTAAATTTTGCATATTTAGTTACGTTGTATGAATTAAATGGAATTTAGGGACTCTACTTCCTTAACTGCAATCAGTGTATAAATGTTTAGATTTGAAACGAATAATAAAATTTAAAAAATAATTATTTAATTATTTTTTAAAACGTTCAAAGAAGACGTTTCATACAGTCTCTAATTTTTAGCATGAAATTTTGCTAAATTAAGATTTGTCTAAAAAAAATGTATTAATAATAAAAATAAAATATCGCGAAATAAAATTTAAATGCAATTGCCTATTAAGAAAATTTTTGCAATTACAGATGTAGAAATAAAATTGCGGATGATATCACTCTCTATAATTTACCTACTGTTCGTGCATCAAATCCCAGTGACCTACATTTCTATAAAAATTGTTCAGTAAGTTCTATAAAAAAAAAAAAAAAAAAAAAAAAAAACAGAAGAGAAGAGAAGATCTTGTTATGCCTGGTTCTCCACTTGTACGATTACAAATAAGTATACCGCGGGTTACTAATATATCATTGCGGGATTTGAAGGAGCGTTGCAGGCACAGTTTTGTAATGGTCCCCTAGTAATCTCTTATGTGGATAATAATGACCGGAAAAGCATTGTACGTCTGCCTATGGGCTGGAGAATTCATTTAACCTGAAGCTCAGCATAACTTACAATGGCTTAGGTGATGCCGCAAATTATTTGCCCTCTGTGGCTTGGATTAAGCATCCTGTACCTAAAATAATTATCCCCATCCTATTTTCACTGATCTTAATATTCCTATAAAAAGCATTAAAAGGTGTACCATTAACCCTTGCTGCCAATTAAACACAGCCCCCTGATTATGCTTGATAATATCCTCATTTGAGTAGATGTACGACCTAAAATTGTAACGTCTGCTCGTTCGTGACACCATCTATTTTTTAAAGGGATTATAATTATTAGTCATCGAAGTGGTTACCGCACAACAAACAGAGTAATTTCTATGAAAAAATATCTAAATGTTTAAACACTGTAATCGAATGTAAATACTTGAATGACCGGAAATTAAATTGAAACGCTCAAGCAGGCAGAAAATTAATCGTAATTTTAGTAATTATTTCGTAAACGCACCACGTACGATCGATTGGCACACAAATGATTATAATAAACGTCTACAGCAACAAATTGTGCAAATTATTAAAAATTCCATTAACAAGTAAATTTCGTGAAAGAATCTCTCTCGAAGAAAGTCGAAACTACAGTTAACGATAATTTCAACTCGATGGAATTCGTGTGAGAGAAACAGCAGGCGTATAAACCACGAAATCGCGGAGGTAAAGTTAAAAGGTACGCGATTCCCCGGCTGTTGTTTAACTGACGGCAATAAGGGAAAAAATAAAGGAGAGTAACGAGTCGAGCGTCACGGCGATAATGTTCCCGTGTGCTGAAGAATGCGAGGACGTACACACACGTATTATGCAGTTAGGTATATATGTGTACAGAAAGTACGTTCAAGGACCGACATAAAGATAAGTTCCTTCCACGAAGACAGTGAAGACAAAGATTGTAAGAAGGTGTGAAACGAGCCACGTGCTGGCCTGTCATATATCACGACCCCTTCTACCTTCGTTCTTTCTCTCTCTCTCTCTCTCTCTCTCTCTCATTCTCCAGTGGAGAACCGAGCTCTTTTTCTGATGAGGGATGCCATGGGTTTGAGGGGGCTGAGAAGTGTAGTCTATGAATATTCTGGCTTGCCTCCGCAATGAAATGATGAACGACACCCTCCACCCCCGAGTTCGATGCACAGTCGCCTTTCGTCGTTGCGAAAAGACGAGCGTTCATGCTTGAATTCCTCCTGCGTGGCATGCGAACCGAACCATCGGTTCCTTAAATTCTTACGCCCTCCCGCGCGCCACCCTACACCCGTCATTTATCAAAATCAAGTCGTACGCTCGGCGCCCATATAATTGACCGAAAATGTAACGAATCATCCGGGGGATGTTGCAGCGTACAGTGAAATCTGACGACCGGAAGATCGATCGGAGAAATAGAATTGGATTTTCCTCGATCGAGTATGAAATGAACGTTTATATAAATTATTAACTCTGATTGGTTTCGTGATCTAATACTGGGAATATCGATGATTGAAAAGAATTCGAAATATGAAAAATTTCATATTTCGAAGGTATATTTTGTCTGAAGCACACGATTCATTGCTCGTCATTTTTTTAGCAGATCAAAACCGGATTTATGTTGAAAATATATATAAACATCAATTATTGGGATTTTCAATAATCTGATATAATGTACGATGCGAGCATTAATTTTTAATAGTTTCAAATTTCCCCGTATCAATCTATACATACCTAGATGAAAGAATTTTCAGATCTGAATGCTTGTCAAGATTTAAGACTATTTAATTCACTTCATTTATATTATCAAACATCCTACTTAGCTGAAAGCTCGATGATTTCAATCATAGACTTTTCAAAATATTCGAAAATTTTCCAACGACGATGCGCGAACAAATATCCGTTCGTTCGTTGTCTGTGTTTCACAAACGAACACAGACAAGTGAATTTCTTTCGAGAAACGTAAAACGTGTCAACAATCTATCGTGTTTCGCTAATTTGATCGACAATAAACCAATCCGCGGTCGTTCATTATCTCTCGCCAGGGAATTAACAGCGTGCTTACAATTCGTCGACCATTTTGAATCGCAATATCACCATTTTACTTCACATCCCCCTTCGTTCCATTCTTTCACCCCCTTTTCTTCTTTTTCTTTTCTTTTTTTCTCTTAATATATACGAAATAAACGTCTTTCGATATTTCTGGTTTAGCAGTGAATTTCACGTCAGTCGGCTGAATGATATCAATTCATTCGGGTTCGGCTCGCGCGGCTTGTCTCGACGATGAGTGACGGGCCATAAAACCTTATCGTGTGTTGTTCAGACGCAAGCGAGCGGTTTCTCCGGTCGCTATCGCCTTCTTTTCGGTTTACGCAAATACGAGAAACGATTAAACATGGCCGATCTTGCCAGCTTCCAAACATTTTTTCCACGAAAAGTACCCGGTTTGCCTCGGTCTTCTCATCTTCATCCGACACCGTTCATACTGGTCGAAGACGTACGAATGAAACTTAACAGTTCGACGTGTTTACAAAAGAAAATTACAAATTGAAAAATATCTTATGTAACTTGCAAGTCGTTTCGATAGAGTCTCGCAATATCACACGAAAATATAAATTTAACTCTCGAAGGCTGTCGCGGATAAAATTTCACCCCGATTGAAACTTTCCCTCGATTTTTTCGTATAAAAATTCTCAATCATTTTGGCTGCTTTTAAAGTGCCGAGCCATTAGATCTAGACCGTGTTCTCTTTCTTCTTAAAGAAATCTTAACATATTGGCAGTGGCCACGCGACGTGTTCGACTCGACCGCCATTTTAATCGTGCAATCGAACGTTTTACAATCTTATCGCTGATCGTTGTCATTTGGTTTGCAGTTGCGTGTGTGTAAAACGCGCGAGGGGATTGTAAGTTGGTGAACGGGCAAAGTTTACTGCAGCACGTTCCGTAAACACCGTGAACCTGTAAAAAAAAAAAAAAAAAAGAAAAATGTATCTGTAACGCGTCCACGTGTGCATTACCATGAACACGACTCGCTAAAGGGTGTACACGTGCGTACTCGACATTTTGCGTGACATTTCGCGAGTGAAATTCCATTCGTAACTAGGTGCCTAAAAAGAACACTGTTATTGGTTTTATTGCCGAGACGGGGGAAAAAAATGGAAGTGGATTGCCCCGAGGATCGATCGCTTTTCAACGTTATCTCCATTATCTACAGATCTATAAATTACCGCTGTTTGGAAAAGAAACCGATAGTTGTTGAATTAAATTAAATTCTGAAACGCTCGAATCGATTAAAAGTTGGGTAAAATTCCAGCACGATAAATGTAGATATTGTGTTTAGAGCATACAAATAGATTTACGACGTAGAAGCGTAATTACACGCTGTGATATTTTACTTTTGGAACAGCTTGTATCGCTGATTTCATTTCATTTGTATTGAAATTGCTTTTGCTAATAGATATTGCTCGTAAAAGGACACGCACGTAATTCTATAAACTACCATCTCAGTTGATTTAACGAAGATCATCTTTACACATTACAAATTATACTAACGCCGTTAAAAGCGTCGATCAACATCGTGCGACGCCGTCTTTCTTTGCACAATTTTAATTTCCCTTCCGTTCAACCAGCCGGCTTGTCGTAATTCAATAATTCGAGCGTGTTACTCAAACAACTATATACGTCCTATTCAAATTCAATATGCCCCGATCAACAATTATATCTCTATCCGTCCATATCCCTCCACATTTTCCGCATGATATGGAGGCACGTATGTATTAACGTAGCCTGATTTGTTTCACGGAGCACGAAATCGTCAGATAAGAAACTGGCAGCAACCCTCCGGATAAACGGGGATAGCTTGACGTAAACGTCACTCACTTTCCTAGTGGTGTAATTGCTGGCCGCGTGCTCTGTCTCTCTCTCTCTCTCTCTCTCTCTCTCTCTCTCTCTCTTTCTCTCTCCAATCAAATTCGGTTACATGTGGGTCTATTATATCTGTTTGCGCTATATTTTCCACGTATCTGACTTGACGCGTACGTCAAAACCGTAGAGAAATAAAGGGGCGGAAATATGGGAACGTTCGATTGTATTTGACGCGTTGAAGTTTGCTAAATAAAATCCTAGTGTACCAAAAGTTCTAGAAGTGTAATTTTAAATTACCGTGAAAGTGGAAATTCACTAAATTTAGTAAAGTTCAGGATCTGTGCGGATGTAGGAAGATTATTCTTCCTTTATACGTGTTGGAAATATCAGTCGATAATTTCCGTCTGTAGAGATGGGGTAAGATTACGGACGATGAGCGAGAGAGAATGAAAGAGAAAGAAAGAAAAGTAAGACGTCTATAAATTATAGTCGTAGTCGTCGCTAGATCAGAACAGTCGTTAGAACCGTAAGAACAGTTAGAACAAGTATAAATCAGATCAGAAGATCAGTAAAACTATTGTCAGTAAAAGTAAAATCGTTGATGTAAAACTGAAAAAGTAAAAAAAATTAGATTATTGCGCGTGCCGTTTGTTTATGTTATATTAAGCCATTGTTCGTTCAATTTTCTTTTGTACTGCACCACGTGTTTCATGTGAAATATATATCAGTAAAAGTTATCAAATTGACTCCAAATCGTAAATCAAAAGGTAAAAACCCAACAATATGAATGAACATTTATACGAATTTATACAGGAAGAAACACATACTCGAGGAAAAATATTTAAAAAAAAACAAATATCGGCAGTAAAACAATTACACCGATGAAAATATCAATTTGTACGACAGAACCACAATCTAATCGTCACCTCGAATTTTCTCTCGTTCAGAGTAGATGCTCGTTCTCAACGTTGCGATGTCTTGACGAACGTCAAGCATAGTGCAAAAAAAAAAAAAAAAGCTAACAGCGACCGTCTGAGTTACAACATGGGGGTACGAAAGGGTCGGTCGACGGGGAACAGAAACGCGTGTCCGAATTCCCACGTGGCGACGTTGCAGAATCTTCGCACGAAGGGGGGTCGGGGAATGCGCCCCCAACGCATTCGGTCCGTACTGTCACATTTTCCACTCGTATGGGTGCAAAATATATATTTGCTCGTCCTTGCGGCAAGTCGTAAGTGGACTGGCCCGACGGATAAAGCAGATTCTTGAAAATTTCAAACAACCAATCTCTCCAGCGGAACGATATATATATATATCCCAACTGTTTGTGTATACCGAATTCTAATCTGTACACAGACGTGTTTTTCCTACAATTAGAGAATAATTCTTCGTGACGCGAGTAAACGTGCCGCGGGCATAATGGAGATTACCCGTCTGAAACCCGTGTTTTAGATGGTGTTTGCTTAGGTTTACTTAAGCGTGCTGCTTGGTTTAGCCTCGGGCAACGAAAATACGTGTCCCGATTTGATTTACGCCGGTGTCTGTTCCTTGTCCGGATCGGGACCGGCGTCTGAATAATTGGTACTGGCGAATTTACAAATAAATTTATTAAGCAAGTTGGTGCTCTCGTGGTTCTGCACGTTGTCGCAGCTGTCATTGAGCAGAAGCTTGAAAGTTGATTTTGACAGCGATTTAATCTCTGAACGGAAATAGAAATTAGCGGGCGAACACGGTAGCTGATTTTTTCACAATTTTTGATAGATTTCTCGACGACCCAACTACGTACCTACAACCTAACGTAACTCTGCGATTTGCGACACAAACTGAATATTCTATTTTTCCGCTGAATTAAATAGTTGGCAGGCGTAATGATCGACCGAAATCGAGTCGCGATAATCGAAATAATCTTGAAGCTTATGACGAAAGGGGGGATTAGCGAACGTCTACCGAGATACTAATCCATTTGTTATAGAGCGAGCAGTAAAATCTATCCCGGCGAGTGGTTCCAGGCTGGTGTTATTTTAGGTGATATCTGAGAGAATGGCTCAGAGCACTAGGGAACGGAATAGCTCTAAAGAAAGATAGAAAGAGAGAGAGAGAGAGAGAGAGAGAAATGAAGAGACAGAAAAAGAGAGAGAGGGAGAGAGAGAGAGAGAGGACTCATCGTCGTTGCAGGTTGGGCCTGGCCTTAGCAAAGGGGGCGGCGAGGACCCTTGAAGGTAATCTTGGCTCGTTCGCGGAGGGTTGCATTTTGATCCCCGGAGCTTCTGCCGTGGCACGATCTCCGCGTACCTTGCCTCTGCTCACGCATTTACTATAATTAGAACTCCCTAATTAACGAGCAAACGTCGCACGAGCCTTTCGTAATCTCGGGCTTGACCTTCCACCGTCGTTTAGAGGCTCCTTCCTTCTTTTTCTTTTTTTTCTTTTTTCTTTCCTGTTTTCCTCTCTCGCCGCTTCATTTTTTAATCCGGTTCCCTTCCTCTCGTCCGCGAGAGAACGAAGATACAGAAAAGCCTACGTGTGCAGCGATATCCAACCGTTCTTTTTTTTCTTTCTTTCGTTTTTTGTGCAAGGCGACTCACAGAAATAGAACGTCGTGAGGTGCGCGAAGGGATGATTGCCTCGTCGCTGACACGAAGATGGAATTCAGACGAGCTTCTTATGGAAAATTTCAGCGGACGAATGTGGTTTGCTCGTTAATCGAGGCGTAATGAAATTGCGAGCGAATCTCGCGGCAACGTTGTATTTCAAGAACAAAAAAATCACGACGTAGACATAGTGTTTGTTCAAATGATAAAAGAAACGAAAGGATCGAGCGTTCTCACAGGATCACGCGGCCGTGATTTCGCCTCCCCCCTGTGCCAATAGAAAAGACAATTGCAGCTGAAACCCCGGGCGGGTGTGACGTTGGCGACGAGTCGTCTTGAAATAACTTTAAAACGTTGGACAAACACTCGACGCGGCGTGGCAACATATTGAACAGAAATTAAAAAATAAGCTTCGTAAGCTACCATTCATATAGATCTGACCTGCTGCAAAGAGGGTGGCTTTCTCTCTGCATTAAAGGGTCTGAGAAACCAGATCGACTGGAATACAGGGTAAATTTCCAACCGCGGAGTTTCTGCTATTTGATTAAGCACGTACCTTTCGAGCTCCTTTTGTATTTGCCCTCGCGAGCGAAAACGATCAGACTCGATTCAATTTCTATGATTTTACATCTTTATATAAAAACGTAAAAATTATTGCAATTAAAATAAAACTTGTCCTCTAACTTAATTTAAACGAAATGTAATATCTAAATCGATAAGTATATTTCGTAATCTTTCGTACAAATGTGTTTTGTTTTATTTAAATTTCGCAGAGTTGTGGAATTATCTGTAAATTTCGAAGATCGGAGCACGTGTCCCTGAGATTTCTATTCGCAAATAATAACGGCCCATTATTTCTCTTCGCGCAGGTTTCGTTTGTAGAATGCTAAACGTCAAGAAAAATCACTCGCATCATTCGTTTAATACAGCCTATTTCTGGCCTGTCCTTTATATCGTCGTTTGCGGCTTTGTCTTGACAGTACGTAGGTGAATAAAGTCAAGGGAGCAAAAATGGGACCGAAAGGAACGATAAAGCTTGACGGGTGGTGGCAGTGTGCACCGCGCTGATAAATATAACGTAACAAGTTCACTGGAATAACAACTTCATCCCGGAGGGATCAATGAGACTTTGCTGCGACTTTTACGCGGAATTTCCTTTCGAGTAAACGTATGCGCGCAGGAATTGGCAAGATAGCAAATCGATCATTGTTTCTTGTTGCCATTTATTCGTCAAACACGCTCAATGATCGCAGCATCCGACGTTTAACGCCAGGCTTGAGATATTTGTGGAAATTCATATTTTTACAGATTTTATAATTTAAAACAGCGAAATTTTATTCATTTCCAATTTCTACTTCTACTTACCATTTTTTTTTTTCTTCTTACCACGCAAACAGGTTGATAAAATTGTCCACTTTTCAAACTTGTCGAATCTTCCCCAATATGTTCGTAAAATCTGAAAATTACTCGAGCGGCGGACAGTTTGTTACATTCGTCGAAAATTGATTACTTTCGATGCAGCCACGGTACGGTTCTGCGAATTTGCAACGACGAAGAGAATCTTCCATTTCGTTAACGGGAGAGGCAGCCGACGAAGGCAGCCGTAAAAAGTAAATTAAATAAGAATTAAATACAAATAAAACCGTTCAGCCAAGTAATTGGCTGGTTACCTCGCTCGTTACCCACCACGGTCTCGGATCGCTCCACCCTTATTCTTGCCACTTTCTCTACGCTACCCTAACCGAGAAAGAAAAAGGATCCACGTCGACAGACATTCGACGTGATGTAATCTACAGGGGGAATTATTTGATTCGTCGTGGACGAATAATGTTTACTCAAGGGTGGAAGCTACGCTTACTCGACAGAAAGATATTTATAGGTATCTCCTCTCTCGCGAAATTTAACAAGATTCATCTAAATCAAGTCCATCGTCTACTTTCAAACAATTATTCTAAACGATTCATCACCGATATAACAATATTATTAAACAGCTACAAACCTTTCCACCCTACTTGTCCCAAAACCTCACAGTGGATCCAGTACTGGCGAGAGAGACAATAATCTCGCGGTTCGTTTCCCTTCAATTCGCCTGCCAATGTCGTTAAAAAGATAACGGGGTCGAGCGTGGTAGGATGGCGTGGTAGAGTCAAATAAAGAAAGAGGAGAGAAAAAGAAGAAAACAGAGAGGAAGGCTGCACGGGGTTCGAGGAGGAGTTCTCGTGACGAGGCGGTCGTCGCGACAATCATGGCCGGATTAGGCGTATGTATAAGGACAGAGGCTGCCGGAGGGTAGTGGCTGCTTGCTGGAAGAGGGTGCCAGAGGGGTTGAACAGGTCAAACGCGGGGGCCAAGATAGAACGTCCGTCGCACGGGGCGAAACATAAATGATATTCCACGAGGAGCATATGCGTACGGAGATGACTCCACCTCCGCGACGTTATGCGGCGAGGGTGGGCCGCCGCCACCCCCTGGCAGCAGGGTGCTGGTTTATTACAAACAAGGATTACCCGGGTAATGGGACATTCTGTCCCTTTGGTTGCTCGACCAGTGAGAACGCACCGTGCACTGACTCACGCTCTCGCTTCTTGTCACAGCGACGTCTAAAGGGGCGAAACGCGCGAGCCAGCGAGCAGATCGCTGCCAACATCTCCGAGACACTGCGTATCACGATGTCGCGAGACATCTAGCGAACAAATTTACCGACAAGGTTCGGAAGAGATACCATCGGACTTGGGGCTGTCTTGATCAACACTAGAACCAGAGTATAAATATCGAATGCAAGGAATAGGAAAAGGTTTGTAATACGATGATTCATATGTTTTACGAAAATCATTTTGGCCACTTTGGTGGTTCCAGTGTTAAGAAAGTAACAGAGCATATCTCTGACCTCGTTGTTAGAATTGCTATTACACGTGCTATGTATTAATAAATAAATGAAACTGTCTCTGGCATTTCAGTACCAAGAAGAAATAGGACCAACGTTAGAAATCCTTGTTCACGATAACTCAAAGAACAACACGGTTCCAAGTTGTCTACCAAATTTCGCAATTCTTTATTGCACCTTTGCAGTTAACATTAAAAATAGCACACATAAAAAATAAGCGGTATCGAAATGGCAAATGCGAAAAGTAAATGTTACATTATGCGATTGTTCCTCGAGATTTTTACTCCCCGCTGGTAAAATTGTACAGAGTCAACTATTAAACGAAGCACTTTGCTAATCGAGCACGAGCGAGTGTAGATTCACCAGGGAGGAATTGCGGTGGAATGTGAAAGCGTATTCATAAACATACAGAAGCGACTGACAGTGCCGATGATAATCATAAAATCGTTGATTTAATTTCCTCAAACACGACTGTTGGCACAGCTCTGCCTGCCAGGTTTTCATCTCAAACACCGTGCCGGATCCGTGTTTAAATACTGTTTAAATATTGTAAAAAGTTCCGTCGATTTTGCGACTGTATCCGGGATTAGATTGAACCGAGTGAGGTCCGGAGATATTTAATTTCACGCTACTCGGATGGACCCGTCTCTCTGGCACCGGGCCGCGATAACACTCCGCTCTCTTTAGAAGCAACGAAATCGGATCTTTTCTCACCGGAATGTCCGGCGTCTTGTGAACCTTGATCAACCGAAAACCAACACCAAAATGGTCTTTAAATTGATTCAAGTCAGGTCGAGGAAGATGGAAAGTAGGGGGAAGACATTGGTCAAAATGGACGCTGTTTTACCTCGATTTGATTTTTCAAAACACGCCACGTTCTCTGTCCTAAAGTTTCTGGCTGCACCGGCACGTAGCTCTTCGGCACCAGTGTGTCTCTGCTGTGAACGTATACAGTCGTAAGAGCCAAATCTAGAGCGTCCTCTGGTACCTGCAATGCTCGTAAAATTTAGCAGAGAATTCTGTGAGATTATGCATCTTTAAAATTAACTGTACCAACGTGTTACGTGTGGTTAAAAGTAATAACGAATGTTTTTTTTTTTTTTTAGGTTAACGTGTGTATAGTTTCACCTGTGGTCTCTGAAGTCTGTTATCTCTGCGTATACTGTTTAGCGTGTGGTGTGCGAAGAGACGTTCGTGGGCCTTCAACTTGGCACTCCAGTCTCTATCCTTGGGCGAAACTTTACTACCTAGTACAGGTTGTCGTAGCCATACTCCTTCGCGCACTACATCCGGCAGAGGGTAGGGATTTCTAATAAAAGTCACCTCCGCCATCGCTACACCGCCTGTAACTATAAACGTCGCCGAGTTTGCAGCGAAATGCACAGGATATAAAAGAAACTTTTACTTATTACACGTCGCGCGCTACATCGTGAAATTAGTTGGAATAGACACTTTGAAATGATATGTAAAACGAATTGAGTTTGCACGATTCGAGCGAACTATGCTATGAAACCAAGTTGGTGTAATTGAGGAAAGGAAATACGTTTCTCCGCGAACGTATTCACAAAAACTTTCTAATCTTTCAACTTTTCGAACTATCCAGTTTCCAATTTTGTTTAATTTACAATAATTTACGACTTACTCGTCGCAAAGGGAGACATCGGCCCTTAACGCTGTATTTCGTAGAGAAAGATTTTACAAGCGTTTGGAATACAATCGCGAGCTGTTGCAGCAACTCGTCCGGAAAGCATGGCGTATCCTCACAGCAACGGAAGGAAGAATTTAAATATTCAGTGGATCGTGTTCGCGGGTTCACAAACAGCTGACTGGTTGAATATAAACGAAGACAGAAATGCGGTCGTGTATGAATGGCGGCATTCGTGGAAAATCTCGGTTAAATTTCACAATAAGCCCTTTCACGGCTCCTGAACGTGAAAGAGCTTGTAAGCGACTTTGGGGAGCCTTACGGTGTACGCCCTTGGAAAGCAGCCTGAGCGACTGTGAAGGCGAGAATGAACGAAAGAAGGGAATGAAACGGCCTCGATAAGTGGACACCCTACGGAGAATGACGGAATGCAGACCGCCGTGCATGAATTAAAGCCGCCCGTTTATCAATGGATCTGGATCGGAATCGAAATTCCACGGAGTGAAATGTTTCGAGGATGGCTGATCTGCCCTGACAGCAGATCTTTTCGAAACCGGATGCTAATCCTTGAGCGTTAATAGGCCGGAGCCTAGTGAAAGAAGTCTTCGAGAATGTGGAGATTTACCATTTGTGTCGTAAATTATCTCTATCGTATTTCAAGAAGAGTAAACGAACAATTTGTAAATTATCTCTGTCACATTTCAAGGATTTAAAAGAGAAACGCAATCGACTCTGAATCTGAAGACGCAAAAATTCGAGAACTGAAAGATAAAGGGATCCAATGGTTTAACCCTTTGCACCTCTTTGTCGAGTGTGACTCAGCGTCGGTTACCAAGAGGAAAAAAAAATGATAATAATTTGGAACGTAAAGGAAATCTTCAAATCAGTGCGTTCCACATTTCGTTACGAAATTTCGTACGACGTCCAAAATATCTACCGAATTTTCCACGTTGAACGTCCAAGTATTCGCGCGAGTGGGGATCTGAAAATTTTACAGCGTGAAACGAGAGTTAACGGAAAAATGAACGACGAGTACATGGGACGATGATCCAGTCGACACACCTGCGATCGAGAAGGCTCGAAAGAAGCCGGCAGTGTGAGATCTGGCTGGCCGCATTTAACGTGTTTTGCTCAGGAGGTGGTCGGCCATGGCCAACGTCGACATCCGATATTAAACCCGCAGTAATTTATGTTAGCACGAGCGTGCATAATGCTGTTTGTACAAAGCGGCACTGCCACGTGTCGACTCGTGCCACCGCCACCTATCACTCCTACCTCCCTTAATTCTTGCTGGTACACGGGCGACGCGCGCGCGTTGGACGCGTTATGCGATTTTAAATGTTCACCAACCATCCGCCAAGGACGCGGACACATTGTGCTTCAACGTTCTTTGTGATTTATCGCGTCAGCATGAAATTTCGGAACGTTTCCCGCGTGTTACAGCATTCCGCTATTACTGCTGTATTTAACACTGAAAAACGATCTGTAATTTGCACTTATACCGGGAATACATACTATGAATATTTATATTTTTTGACGAAAAAGAGCGACGACGTTGCAAATGTTCCTCAAAATATTCAGACGTGAAAGTTCAGAGGCTGATTTAACACCAGAATTATCAAAATGGTCAGAATGACCAATAATTCTTGTCAGATACTTTATTCATTATCGTTGGATGTAGATACAAGACAGTGTATTTTTAGAGACTTGAATGATTCTTTGTAAAATACATAAATAAACGCCTGTGTACCCTGTTGCATTATTTTCTGCTTCTTTTACTTTAATGAAATTTATACTTCTTTTACTCTGATGGAATTTATGCTTTATTCGGTCGGTAGTTTCAGCGTTTCTACCAGAACGTAATCGTACATTCGACAAATTTTCACAAATTCCATGCGATCTTGCATCAAAACTCGGTCAAAGTCGAGCTCTTTCGATATCTTTTTCCCCTTGCAAGAAAAAAAAAAAAAAAAAAAAAAAGAAAAAGAAAGAAAAGAAGGGGAAAAAAGCAAAAAACGTCGCACGTTATTGGTGACATGCGTGGTATCAATCGTGGACCTATCCTTGGATGGGCCGACACTGGGATACAGGAACCCGACACACGCGTAATCGCGTAATCGCATAATCGTGGCGCGTGCTGAAGTTCGGGTTGCGGGAGCTTTGCGTACGTCTACATGGGTGCACGTGCGACGTTCAACGCGCTGAATCAACAACGATCGCGAATCACGGATCTATCCGTGAATACGAACGGCAAACCCCTTGCCAACCGTTTTACGAGATAATTGTGCCGACGATCTGATCTCCGGTAATGTCATACCGTCAGATAACAAGCTTTGGACAACGTTTAAACGGAAGAACGCCGATTTAAATCGTCGAGTCAGCGTTTTCGAGGGCTGATCCACGATTATCAGGCTGGTGTTAATCGGAGCGGCGAAAGGAAAGTTTCGTCCGTAACGAAATTCATCTCGAGGCGTATGTAGCCGATCGTTCGTATTATTCCATTTCCTACGTTGCTATTTTAGCGACAGTGATCTGTTCTATTTCCAATACTTCTCACGCTGTGAACTACGCTGTCTCTTTCTTTCCAAAGCAGGCTAGTAAAACGCGAGATGAAAAGTCGCAGCTAGCGGCGGAGAGGGAACGGGAGAAGGAAACTTCGAGCTGGAAGGCTGTGTTAAAGTACGTCTATCCTTGGATACCGAAGAGCCAGCAGCGAACATACGGCGGCGAAAAAAGAGAGAAAGAGAGAGAGAGAGAGAGAGAAGAGGGAGAATGGATCCCTTTCTAGATAGATAGGTGCGGTCACTGTCATAGGAGGGTTGACAAAGGCTGACCAGGGGTAGAAACATTCAAATGGTAATCGGCGAGCGTCTAACATATACCGACCCTTCGACCCCGCTGCTCGCGCTTAAGGGGCTGCTCGCACCCCCTTGGCACACACCCTGCACATTCGCACCAGAATCAAACCAAATATTGGCAATATCATCCCCGGCGTTCTCTCTCTCTCTCTCTCTCTCTCTCCGCGATCTGCCTCCTACACTTCGCTGGGAAACGATGTCCATTTGAATGCACGATTCCATTACCGACGACGATATATCGGCCCGAGGATATTACGGGATTAGGATTTCAAGGGAAAGCGTGAAAGAACAACCGGCGAAACTCAGTCACGCCGAAGATACCGCGCGTTTACCGCAGTTTAACCATCCTGCTGATTGTGAAACATTGCGTTGCACACGCGTTACGCGCGTTTGTCATTTAAATCGGGGCTTTTCGAATCGAGGACCCATTCTCACCGTAAGGGGACCGCG
Organism: Tetragonisca angustula; assembly: GCA_036937485.2. Classification (NCBI taxonomy): domain Eukaryota; kingdom Metazoa; phylum Arthropoda; class Insecta; order Hymenoptera; family Apidae; genus Tetragonisca; species Tetragonisca angustula. The sequence goes on along the minus strand of JAWNGG020000085.1, from coordinate 763,013 downwards.
CAACTAAATTTCGAGGTCGCGGGAATGTTCGCAAAACTGGAAAGTACGAGTGTTTCGCTTTGTCTTTTCAACACACGGTGAAATCATATTCGAACTGTTCTCGAATAAATTTTCTTTATGATTTATTTGTCAGCAGCCGGTTTTGATTGTTATTCCTAATTTATATACCTCTGCACTTAGGCTAGGCTAAAATTATTGGCTCTGGTAAAGCGATCTATTGAAATATTCACATATATAACAATTTGCTCGATAATGCATGAAAATTCAAGTTGAATCAAATTCTGACGATGTTTCAGAATTTTGGGAAATGCTTAATTTTCCCAGTAGAACGAAACAAAGTTGAAATGGAAATTGTTAGATCTGGTATAATCGCGACATCTTGTATCCGTTAAATGTACAATTTGTATGTGTGTGATATGCGTGTATGTGTATGCACTATTTAGATAAGCAGCTCCAACACAGTTCATTTTTGTAATAAGAGTCTGCTGATTAAAATCGTTATTCCTAAGTGATTATTACCTCACTAATTAATTTATAAAGCCTACTGCTCTACGAAATCCAACAGAAATAAACTACTTAAACGAAATGTCGGTGGCTAGCCGCGACAAACGTTTGCGAAACGTTGCACGTAATATTTGAAGGGTGCAAAGAATGTGCGGATCTCACGCCGTACGACCGCAGAAACGAAAGAAATATTGACACAGCTTTGTCCGAAAACGTCCAAACAGAAAGATACAAGCGGCACGCCCCTGGTTTTCATCCTTTCATGAATTTCCAGAAAAAGGTACATTTTCTATGTAGGGTCATTGAATACCAGGTAACATCGGCCATGCTGCATCACCATGACTCGTGGGGAATTCCGAAGCGTTGCCTCCTTTTTCGAACACCGTCGAATTTTCACAAATTTTATTATATCAGTCCAGTCGTTTCACTTCTCAATTGTAGGAAATAAAACATTGCGTAAAGAGTATTTCAAAACTGTTGATTAAGCGTTTAGATTAACTTTCATTTTTCATCCTTGAAACATTTTAACGGTTTAAATTCAATTTTCAGACGTGAACGCACGTAGAATGGAAGAGAGAAAGCGAAGCAACGAATGCTCTGAAATTGATGGTACGTACGCAGTGATTAATGTGCACAGTCAACGTGATCATGGTTGCAATAATGTACGAATAATGTACACAAGAATATTAACAAGTCAATATTACAGATTGCATGATGCAGCATAATTTGCACGCGGTGATTAACTTCTACAAATAGAACAAATCGCCTTTGTCGCACGGTCAATTTGCACGTTGCAGCAAACGGCAAGTTCAACATGTATTTCGAGTACAATACAGTTTTTTTCAATAAATTTCGCGAGAAGCCTCTGTACGACGAACCTCGGCAGAGAATTAGATCCCAGAGAAAAATAATCGTGCCTTCGTCGAGCTTTCTTTCGTGACCCTTCGCGTAGAATAAATGTCTTACACCCGGCGTGTCCAATTCGACGAAACCAATGGGGAGGATAGGACAGCAGTGCGACAGGTGGCCCGTGAAATCAGTGCACGAGTGCGTCGTTCCATCGAGCCTGCCGTTCGATACGGTTCATTAGGAAATTAAGTGTATAATAATTAGAATAGGGGGTGCTGATGGGACACGTTAAACGGAAGTTCCTTTTTCATTGCACGATCGTCGACACACGAGCAGCAAAAGCTAAACGCGTGGACAAGGAATTTCACACGAGTGTAAACCTGTAACGCGGAGGATGTTCGTGCACTTGCGAAAAATCTGAACGCTCGCGATGTGTGAAGATACATGCGAAATATTTCAAGTAATGGAGCTTATTGTGACATTCGGAGAATTGAACAAGTCTCTACTTAGTTTCTATGATTATACTGCAGATTATAACTATAATACATGTACTGTTTATTAAGATAATTTTTCTGGAAACTATTGCATGTAAATCTTCTCACCTTTTTAATGTTAATTGTAAGCAATAGTTGATTATAAATCACAAACATGGATCCAATTATAGGTGAACAAGTATACATCATTAACCACTTGCGCTGGCAACTGATTGCGGACCATAACGAGCGACCAAACCATATATATATATATATATATACAATAATTCGTCGCTTTCTTTTTGAACTCGTCGGTACGATATCACTGGATAGAAATTATTGACAAGTAAAAAAATTTATTATTTGTTCTGCTTGAAGGATCATCTAGTAATCCCAAAAGATTAGTCACTCGAATATTTAAATTTAAATTTTATTGTTTTAAATGTAGGATACGTCAAAAGTTTCTTTTCACCTATCTTTTTCAATGAAACATCAAAGTATAAGAAGAAATTAATGTTACTGATTTGAATCACTTGCGCTGGCCAACTGATTGCGGACCATAACGAGCGACCGAACCGTATACGATAATCCGTCGCTTTCTTTTTGAACTCGTCGGTACTGAATAGAAATTATTGAGAGATAATGATAAATTTACGATCTGTCTTGCCCGAGTCATACTTAAACGTACTTAAACGTACTTAAAACTGAGGAAATATCGCAATTTCGGCAATGTTGCAAATATCAGAATCGCGCAAAGGTGAATAACTTTCTCCCTCCTGTTGCGATAATTTTTAATTTCTAAACGATCCCTGTTCGCGTTTGCTTTCCTTCTAAAAAAAAAAAAAAAAAAAAATTAACCGCGAGAAGAAACGACAGTTTGGTGTACTCGATCGTGAAAGCAAAAGAACGTGAAGAGGCAAACGGAGCGATCCAGCAGCAAAAATGATCTCTCCCCGATGCGATCCCTTCGCGCGAAATATTTCCCAAGCGCCGGCGAAACGCTATGCGGTGCATGCCCGTGCACGCTATTTGCATACCGATGATCGAGCACTCGAGAGAGAGAGAGAGAGAGAGGCGGTTGCACATTTTCGCGCGCGTTGCGCCGAGAGGCACAAGCTCCGGTTGGCTGGCAGAGGCGGAGAGTCGTCGGTGTATTTTAGCATTTCACGTTTGTTTCCATTTAAATGGTAATCGAGTTCATAATGTAATTGTATTCACCGCGTAAGCCGGGTCTCACCACAGCGCTTCGTCCTGCCATTGTTTGCATTGTTCTCTCCTCGCAGCGCGAACAATTCGCGTGTGCGCGCGCGTCCGTCCACCCGCTCGTTCGTTCGTTCGTTCGTTCGTTCGTTCGCTCGCTCGCTCCAGCCTTTCACAACCTCGCGTTTCGCCGAAATCTAAACCCCTCGCACGCTCTGCCGCAGTTTAGCGGAGAGGTGATATTTCCCCGCGATACAACCAGCCAGTTTATGCGATACTGATGGATATCGGCGTAGAACGCGTCCCGATACCTCCAATCGGACGCACAGCATGGAAAGTCGATGTGTCACGCGTTCGATACCACCAGGACACCATGCTTTCGCGTTTATTTTAACTGAAGCGTTTCGCTCTCCTTTCTGTTTTTCTCCCCCTCCCCCCACTTTTTTCTTCTCTCTTTTCGCAAAAAATGTTCGAATCATTCAGAGTTATACTCATTTGGCGTTAATTCCGTTTCGCTTTCGTTGGACCTAATTCACGTGAAACGATAATTCGTTGAACGTTTCGCAAATCTAGATGTGAACTTCGGATCCCGAATTCAGCTGACAGACCTCGAAACTAGATTTCAATCATCGACACACCACCTGGCGTGCAGATTTCGCATTTCGGCCGGCGTGTTTCAACAAAATTCACCGCGAAATGTAAACCCGTGCATGTACGAGGTCCGCGTAAATCATAATGGATGGCCGTGGGTGAACGTCCACGTTCAGTAACGAAAAAATTTTTACCCGAAAACGCATTGTTATACAGCTCACGGAAGAGTCGCAGAATCCGTAGAGGTGAAACGGAGAGAGAGAGAGAGAGAGAGAGAGATACAAAGAGAGCGAGAGGGGCAGAGCTATCACAAGCTTGAAACGAGCTATACGAAGGGGGTTGGCCGCGTTATTGTAACGCAGGGGATGCTGGCTGTGTGTACGTGTTAGCGGAGTTGGTTGCCTTTCTCTCATACATATTCATCAAACGCTAATTAATCATCGCCAGGCACACCCACTGCGAGCCACCCTCTTGGCAGCAGGCGAAGCCTGGTGAAAAAAAAAAAAAAAAATACGATATCCGCAACGCAGACACCTCTATATATTACCGGGGCGCATCCAGATGTCGAAACCGGCGAGATTTTTAAATGGAATTGACAACATCGGGAACGATCGCGGTGAATAACAAAAATTTATCGTTGCCTGAAATTGCGCCCTGTCTGGATTAACCGGGAAAATTACGAAGCGCCTAGATCACCGGAGACGGATATTTTTCCGTCTCCGAGGGCGCGAGTTCGCGAGCTTTCAACGTTGTTCCCTGCCGTGAGAAATTAGTTGGACGCGATTAATAATAGCGATGTATTAACGTGACGTTATATTGTGAATATAAAAATATGTGGAACAGGGACAACGCAGTCTTTCTCTGATGTCTGACACTTTGTTTCGATGTAAACTCATGAAACTTTTCGGCAAGGGAAATATTCAGTTATACTATATACGGTAAATCAAAACTGCAGAGCCACCGAGAGAATATCTGCAACTCGACAAACCATAAAATAAACAGATGACAGTGAAAAATATGAAAGAACAATTAACAGAGAATTGCTCTTGCCTTTCAAAGCGCACGAACATCTCACCACCGTTTTGCAATTAAACGTTCGCCCCATCGGGCGCTAGTTTTTCCAAGAAATACATCTTTCGCGCCATTGACTTTATCCTGCCTCTTAAATACATCGTAAATAGGAAGTTGCTGCTGCTGCTGCTGCTGCTTGTGCAGAGGCAGTGGCGCGCGGACAATCAATCTAAATTGTAATTTCGTAATCCCATTAAGCAGCACGGCCACCTTCGTACGCACTTGCTAGCTGGGTTCGGCTTTCACGCGGACGGGACGCGTATAATTAGGTATCGTTTATTTTACACCGAAGCACCGCAGCTAGGGTGACACTTCCACCGTATAATATATACGGCAGTGGGGTTCTAAGCGAGCATAGACGGTGGCCACGGCCTCGGTAGTCGCTCATAGAACGCTCCGCTGCTAATGTGATGCGATCATCACCATCCACCTCTATCGCCCATTGATACACCATACGACGCGAGGAATCCCCCTTCTTTTCAAACCCACCGTAGCTATTCTCCAACGGTCGAATCCTCTGTTTCGTTTCTCAGATGGATGCGTTTCAAGGCTCAATAACTGAAATTTAACGAGTATAAGATCGTTTGATGTTTCAACAGTGTGACGAGATACTTTTGAATATGTATTTTCTTAAAAAAATCCTTCTCATTCCACAGCACATCTGTTATTTTTCATGTGTCACTGTATCATATTGCTATATCGTATCGCAGTATCATAAAGTTACATTTTACCAACAAATATCTTGACTGTAGCTAGGAGGTAATTCTTTTAAGAACCCATGCTATTACAATTCGTTTCGTTCGCTGAATACCACAGCTCGAACATGTTGAACGCGTAATCTTGCATCTTTAAATTTCCGACAAATACGCGAACAAACGCAGTTCTACTTAAACTTTTATCTTGATCGTAATCGTCGTCGAATTTCTCGACGTTAACGAAATCGCGTGAAAATCGCACGGATGTTTTGACTACCGGCCTCAAATCGCGACAATGGCAGATTGCCTGCTGACAAATGAGCGTCCCGCCACGGGATGCGATCCACGCACGAGACATATGGCCCTATAAAAAAAAAAAGCGGCAGAGATACAAGAGATGGCCTGCAGTAACCATCCAGTCGATCCGATATTAATGGAGACCAAACACCGCACATTCTGTGTCGCCGCTGTCCCCGTTGTGTGTACACATTGGTGCGCCATTATGTCCCTGTTATAATGTGTATACACACCCCCTTTTGATACAATGGAATGATCTATGATCGTGCCAAACATGGATCGCCAAGTCAATTTTTTGCCCTTCTGCTATCTTTCTTTCCTATCAATGTTACCAGCAACGCCTGAAACTTCCTTCGCTTCTGTTTAGAACTTTTCAAGTCTCTCTCCCTCTATCTCTCTTTCTCTTCTTTCTCCGTTTCTTCACGTTAATCTCCAATTAAATTGAAAGAGTAGAATTTTTAATTATGGCGAAATTGTTTGAAAAGTATAATTGTAAAGTCACCCCGAAGTTAGAAATACTGTTCAAATAAAGAAGACACACAAAGTTACAAACGAGAATATTAAAAACTGACGACAGATGTACATACGTCATTAATAGGTTCTAATTCGTCAATAAATAAAAATATTGAACACCTCGTTCACGAAAAATTCTCCTCCACCAGGCCCGATTAAATATTAATCAAACACTCGAGGCGGAAAATGAATATTCTTCCCCGGCGCTTTTTAATGATTACGACACGGTTAAATTAGCGGAAATCGAGTCGACGCGACGGAACGATTTACGTTTCACGGTCGGGAATCGAGTAATTCCGGCTTTCCTGAGCGTGCAAACAATAAAATTGGATTTAGCGACCCTCGTGGCACGTACGTGGCGTGCGACTCGAAGGGTGAGTTTTCGGAAGGTGGACAAGCACGCCGGTTCTGGGGGCAGGAGGAGGAGGAGGGGGAGGAGGGGGGAGGGAGGAGGGGGGTTGCAGCGAGATCAAAGACGCCCTCCGGCCAATTCCGTAGTTTCCACGTGACATATTAGCTAGAAATTGACGGCGACAGCATCCAGCAACGACGTGCCTGCTCAACTTTGATCATTTCACCTGTGGGACTTATTTCCGCCCGTGAATATTATTATCGTGAATATTATTATTCGCCGTCCGTGATTACATCGCCACGTTCCACGGTACAACGGGGGAACAGCCGAACTTACCGAACTGTACCATTGTTATCGCGTACCATTGTTCGTTTCGGAAAACGAACAAATATGTAAGGTCTAAAACTACAGAGCGATGATTTCTTAATAAATCAGAACTGGAAGAATTCATTTTTCATATTATTCCAGCTCGAATTAATTTGACGAGGAAATTGATTGACTTAATATTCGTAGGCAAATTTAGACTTTTCACGAGTCTCAGCGTGTTTGACAATCACAATTATTAGGCATATTTATCAATTTCGAACATATAAAACATATACAAGGATGCAAATCGTATTTTAATTCTAAATAGATTTAATCATTTTGTTACAATAACTTGATTGATGAATACGTTCGAGTATATTATGTATGTACAAAATTAATAATATGATTAATGCGTACCTCTTATGAAGGAAGAATATTTCACTTGTCAAATTGCCACAAGTCCACAGTGAAGAACAATTGGTTAAATTGATAATAGCTGATAATCTTGTAGGAAATTAAGTCAATATGTAGTATTTGCCATGGATACAGTGTTGCTGAATTTCTCATTATGCGTTGCCATTTTATAAACTTTCAGCGACATCTGCGAAGAAAGAAATATATTACAGCAATGATTACATTAATATCCATAGTGGATAAATGGAATATTTTAAAATAAAATTATTAATGTTACAGAATATATCGGAGGCGGAACGATAATTTACAATTGAAATAAATCTATCATACAATATATTGTTATACTATTTCCAACGTTATCAACTATATAGAATAAGATTACAACACATCTGGTGGTTAAAAGTCAAACTAAATAACCATTCTTACTATATGTCGGTAATATGGGAAGTGATAAAATGGTACAAAAAGAAATGTATTGAAATTTATTTTCTAACACTGAAATTTCGAATTTATAACGCGACTACGTTTAAAACAGTTCAAAATTAAGGATTTATTCATTTATTAATTTAAAAAATAGAGAGAAGTGCACATGTGTAAATTTACGTGATTCTAAGTCTATTTAATATTATTTCTTTGCAATCAAAATTTGCGACAATTAGATTTTTGTTGAATTTTAAAGACTTTAAGAAAATTTGAGAATTCATTTGATGGAAAATGCAAGCATAGATATATAAAATTTTCTAATTTATATGTATACAAATATCTAAAAATATTCCACATATTCTACTTTTATAGATTTCGTTAATAATCTTAAAATATTGATTAAATAAAAAAATGTTTCCGCCCGGGATCGAACCGGGGACCTTCCGCGTGTTAGGCGGATGTGATAACCACTACACCACGGAAACCGTTGATAATAACTTTTCTGGAAAATTGCACAAAATTTTCTTAAACGTACATAAATCAATTTTTTTTACATAAATAGAAAATGTATCTGAAAAAATTAATGTATATAAAAAAATAAAATATAAAAAAAATTATTTAGAACATTAATTATATTTTGTAATCTACGACAAATCGATGTCTCTCTTAAATATGATTAAATTATGACATTCTGATTTATAATTAGAGCATATGTTCAATCATATTGAAAATTCAAAAATAAAATGTGTAATATAAAATTAAGTATTTTCGTACAAAATATCCAATTTTGTGTTTGACATTGATTTCATCAACAATAATGTCACAACAAATTTAAACTTGCAAATTATACATAAAAACTATATTTGTAAATTTGATTAAAGACAATATAATAACAGATCACATAATTTACTCTAGACTCGATTTCTCGACCTTGAAATTAAAAGTTTTAACTTTTAATTTTAACTTGAAATTTTGTGAAAGTATAAAGCGTACTTATATGCAAAAAACACTACAATGTTGATAATAAACGCGCACGAGATATTATTGTATCAATAAATACATTTTATTTTTCAACACGAATGGCAAAGTGTGAAATGATAATATGAACTTAAGGAAGTTAACGCTGTGATAATTCATTTTTATCTCTATTTAAATGTTTGTTTCTTACTTTAACGAAAACTTAGAGGGTAAACTTGAAAATAGTCGTGTGAATTTAAAAATGTACATTTTTTTCAAGCGATTAAAGTTCAATAATTAAAGTATCGATAATACGCAGCAAAAAGTATCATTACAATCAATTAATATATATGCAATAATGTAATTGTTATTTTATATATATAATATTTATAACATTTAATTAGACATGTTAACCATCATTTTAATTAATACGACAAAGTGAGTCAAATTTTACACAAAATACTTTAATCAAAATTACGACATCCAGCAGTGGAAGCAAGTACAAACATATTTCACTTCAAAATTGATAAATTATTAATGATAATTTACGATATCACAAGAGAATAATGATGAAACAAATTATTTTTACCCTTCATGTAATGCAGAAAACAATAAGAAACGATAAAACGTTCTGATTTGTACATACTGCCATTTCACTATAAAGCAATGTCAAATACAGCAATCGATCAAAGTATTATTTTTATCTAAAATTCACTTACGTATCCATTATCGATTTATCAATGCCATATATAATTATGATCTGATAATATCTTGTTGTATTGTAGAATATGGCTTTTATACTATTTCACTCCATCATATATCAGTTCCTATTATAATTAAAATTCCAACCAATTCCAATCAATTTGTAACTGGAGAAATCATATATATAATTAGTTACGGTCTTCCTATCTCTTATATACCAACAGATGACACCACAAACATCGTCCTTAACGCGAAGAAGTTACTTCTATCATTCGATTGAAAAGTAGGCATACATAATTTCGTTTCGATGAAATTTCAACGATGTTTCATATTTCAAGAATGCAACAGCATAAACCATTAAATTGTTTATGTGCAATGAGTAAGAAAGGAGATTGACAGATCTCACGTGACAGACATACCTTGTTTCTATTGGCTGCGCAGTGACATAGAAAGAGAGGGAATGAGAAAACGCATGAGTCAAAAAATACGCGTAAGCATTGCGAACGGTCATTTGACAGTAGCGCCTAGTGGTCGATTGTTAAACGATTTGTCATTATTTTCTTCAACTACGTTGCAACGGAATTTGTTACAAGGGTAATTGCACGTCATCGTCAAGTAGCATCGGGAAGAAGGAAGTAAGAAAGAAATAACGTGGTTAAATCCTTAAGTATTCTGAGCTGGTTAATTAAGCTGGTAAATTAAGCAGCACAGATGAAGATTTTGATCACGCTTTGCGCGATCTTTGCTGGTAAGTAGCTCGATTATATTACGCATTTTCTTTGTTCAACCATAACTAATTTTAGCTCTATTCTTTTTCTCTGCGTTATAACTTTATTCGCTATCTTTTCGAATCATACTTTTCACGCTATAATTCGTCAAATCCTATCGAAAATATTGTCACTGTACTTTGGAGCCATAACATTATGGAGATTATATTGTTTAAATAGTGCTCGTTGTATGTTTACTATTTTGAATATTTTCATTTGAGTATCGTGTTATGTGCTGTAATCGCATGATACTTACTCACAAAGATCCACTTATTCAGATGAATGAGATGAGTCAGTGCTTAACAATTACTATGGAATAGCTTATGATTAACAAGAATCTGTACCATGTATTTTCAAATTGTTAAATATATATTCCTTATTCTATGTTATTCTAAATTAAAATATTGGATGTATTGTTTTTAACTTACCCTTGAAGTAATATGATCTGAGAAACAAAAATTTGATTATATTATTCAATTAATTCTTACAGATGTTTTATGATTTTACTATGTACAATGATTATTACATTTGTTTCAGTATCCTCAGCAAGAGTAGTGATCACTGCTGAGGGTCCAGCAAATCTTCACCGTTTAGGCGAACAAGAATGCACATGGGGACCTTCATATTGGTGTGAAAATATCAAGTAAGTAGAGTAAAATATTATCAATAATGTTATATTATCCATGATTTTTATCAAAAATCTTTTATTATACATTATTTGAAATTAATTTGCATTAATATTTTATTTCATAAACTTATAATTTACATTAAATATAATATTATTTTAAATTGAAATGATACTAAAATATTTTATTTTACACAAATGTAGAACCGCAGCAGGATGTAATGCAACTGCGCATTGTATCAAAACAATGTGGAAGGATATGAAAGTACCAGAAGATAATGATACTGTTTGTAATATTTGTAAAGATATGGTTCAGCAAGCTCATGACCAATTGGAGAGTAATCAAACTCAAGAGGATTTAAAAGCTGTGTTTGAAGGAAGCTGTAGGCTTATTCATGTAACTCCAATTGTAAAAGAATGTATAACAATTGTAGATCAGTTTATACCGGAGCTTGTTGAAACATTAGCATCTCAAATGAATCCATCTCTTGTTTGTTCTGTTGCTGGACTTTGTAATTCTGCTCACATGGACAAATTATTAATGGAATATGAACAATCAGAACCTAAAGTAATTAATAACTTAAATTATTTCTTTACCATAATATATATTAAAATATATATACTAAAATATTCTTTTTTGTTTTATATGCAAATATTTGTTTTTAATATATTGTATTCCAGGCCACAGAAGTGACGTCTCGATCTTTGGAAAAAGATGAATATGAACCTGACGAATGTTCAAAATGTTTCACAGTAGCAGCACATATGGAACATAAATTAAATAATACTCCTCGTGAGAAAGTATTTCAACAAATGCTTAATTTATGTGCAGAACTTGGCACTTACTCAGATGCTTGTTCAGCCATAGTCATAACTTACTTTGATACAATATATGCTCATTTGCAAGAAAATTTCAATGCTCAAAATATTTGTCACTTATCTGGTCAGTGTAGTGCTAAATTTCATAAACATGAAGATGTTGATAAAGTGAGTTTGGAAAAAGTAATGTAATATCAAATATTTGAAATATTATAATTGAATTACTTATGAAAAATTACATTTTAGATTTTGAAAGTAGAAATTAGACCACTATCGAGTGTGGGTATGGTTGATGTAAATGATGAACTTCCGTGCATGTTGTGTAAACAACTTGTTGGGCATTTAAAAGATCTTTTAGTAGCTAATACTACAGAAACAGAATTTAAAGAAGTTTTGAAAGGATTATGCAAACAGACGAAATCATTTTCTACTGAAGTATTATATTATTTATTAATTATATAAATAATTTATAAATATTATAAATTATTAATCATATATATTTTTTTTATTTAAGTGTCTTGCCATAGTCGATGAATATTATCCACAAATATATGACTATTTGACAAAAATGTTAAATTCTGATATTGTCTGTCAAATAAGTGGAATGTGTCTTTCTTCAGGCAAAACATTGCAGGTAAATGTTTTCTTGTTTAGTTATACACACGCTTCTGATATAACTGCTATTTATAATTATTAATTAAAACATTTTATGTTAGAATGAGCCAATTTGGCCTTTAGTACCTAAAGATGTAGCTGAAGTAGGAATGCGTATTTTCCAAGGTGCAAATAAGAATATTGAACCTGATAATAACAACAACAACAACAACAATAATAATAATAATAATGAAGAACCAAGTAAAACAGAAGTTGAAGCGATGCAATTACCTATTGAAAGGCTAGTACCATTCCCTATGTCAGAGGGTTCATTAGATATTAAAGGAATAGAAAAGTGTGCATTATGCGAGTACATATTACATTTTATTCAAGAAGCTATAACGAATCCTGATACAGAGGTAATAATTATAATAACATTTTGATATTTTACATATTTTACAATGCGATATTAGTATAAAATTAAAAAAAATTATATAAACATACACTACATTATATAAACAGGTAATGCTATTTTCAGGATAAAGTAAAAGAAGCATTAGGAAAAGTATGCAAGAAATTACCTGAATCTATAGCAGATCAATGTACACAATTTGTAGACCTTTATGGGGATGCTATAGTGGCTATCTTGGCTCAAGAAATTGATCCATCTCAAGTCAGTGTAAAAATTTATTTACATTTATGTGAATTATCTAATAAATGCAGTGAATTATAAAGTATCAGTTACAGGTGTGCCCAATGTTACATCTGTGTCCAGATGAAAAGTTGATGGAATTGTGGCAAAGTATTCCAACAAAATATATGCTTGAAGAAAAAAGAGACAAACCCACTTGCCCATTATGTTTACTTGCTATGTCTCAAATTTACGAAGCTATAAAAAACAATAGGACCGAGGTTACTAACAAATATTTATACATTTCATGTATTCTAAATGTTCAAATATGTTGTCATTATAAATGTTATATTATTACAGAAAAACATAGAAAATCAACTGGACAAATTATGTGTTCATTTGCCACATAGTTTAGTAGAAGAGTGTGCAGATTTAGTTAAAGGTTATAGCAAGGAAATTATAGAATTATTGTTGGCAGATTTAACACCTCAAGAAGTATGTGTCTACATTAAATTATGCGATGCTTCAAAGAATTCTGGTTCAAGTGATGAATTTATGACTGATAAAGATGGTGAAATTTGTATGTAAAAAACATTTATATTTTACTACTTGCTTGCAAAAATTAACAAATTCTAATAATTTCTTACAAATTATAATATATAAAAATACAAAATATTCTTTAATTTTCTACAAATATATTTCTTATTCTAGTAACTAATGAAATACCAAATAATCCGGTAAGTTCAGAAATATCAGAAAATGTAGGCGGTGGTCCATATTGTGTTATTTGCGAATTCGCTATGCATTATGTTGACAAAGTACTTGCTAATGAAAAGGAAAAACATAAAGTTGAAAAGGCAGTACACAACGTATGTAATCATCTTCCAAAGTCTGTTTCTCGAAAATGTAACGATTTCGTTAGTAAATATGCCGCTACTGTAATTGATGTCATTACGAAAGATGTTAGTCCTAAGCAAGTTTGCACTATGCTTGCATTTTGTTCCATATTTGTACAGGAAGTGAAAGGTATACGAAGTACTTGAAATATTAATTAATTAATTTTTATTTGAAATATTAATTAATTAAAATATTCTTCAGCTTCTGTAGTAGAATGTGCTGTGTGCAAATCTATTATATCAGTAGTAGATGAAACTGTGGACCATCAAGACGTTGATAACAGCATTAGGAAAATAGTGCCTGAAGTATGTAAATATTTACCATCAGACACACACCACAAGGTAATTTGATCATATTTTTTGTTAAAATTTTTAAAATTTTTTAGAAAATAAAAACCTTTAATCGTTTTTAGTGTATCACGCTTGTCAGTTCCTATGGAGAAAGCATAATAAATCTTGTCAAACAACGTGAACCTTCTTACAATATATGTGGTAAAATGGCTCTTTGCGCACCTAATGATTATTCATCAGTGTCGTTGGAAACTTCGCGAATTAAACGATCGTATGAAAAAAATCGTATAAAACATTGTACATGGGGACCTGTCTATTGGTGTTCCTCGAATGAAACTGCTCGCGAATGTAAAGTAAGTAAATATAATTAAATTTATTACATGTAAGCGATTTTATATCCACAGTCTTATTTAATTGTCTCGTACATATAGCTCACAATAACTCTGTCACATGTGTGTGTTAATGAAATGAAGTGAAATGATTCAATGAAAATATGTATATATTTATATATAGTATATATATGAGGTAATAAATAATATTCTTTTTCTTTTTCAAGGCTGTTGAGCATTGCAAAGAAAATGTGTGGAAAGCCGATTTCGCTCCTCCTAAACAAATTACTTTGAGTGAGAAAGAACCTAATGTTTAAGTTCGTTATGAAAAAATAAATTGAATTATTCTTTTGATCCTTGCATAAGAATTTTTTTTTTATGATATTGCATCGATGATATTTAATATTACTTAGTGTTTTATTGCACAACTTTCCTAAAATGTAACATTATGATAGCACTATTAAAACCTTCCAAAACAATATCCAAGTAAAATTTGTGCGTAGCATAGGGAATTTAGCAGTAAATCTAGAAATAAGCTTTTTACATTATCGCAAATGTATTGCAGGTATACAGTGTTAAGTTCATATTTTATAACAGTTGTTGTAAACTATAATATTGAAAATATAATTATGATTTCATATGTATGTATACATACACTTAATAATTATCAATATACGTGTTATTATTATTACTATAAATCTGTTGCATTAATGTCTACTGTGATAATAAAAAAAAAAAGATAAAATACAAATTGTTCGTTTTTTGATAGTCATCACTATTGTGTTTATTAATTTTTTTACTTTTAAAACTACAGATGTTCGAATTCGTAATTCCGTAGTTTTCGGTGATTCAAGATGTCGCTTCATTCGATTGATCGATTAGTTTAGTTCAAATCAAGATTATATTGTTGTAACGTACTTTTTGATTGAGTTAGTTGGTTTACATTAGGTCTATGTGAAGTTTAAAAAATACGTTGAACAAATATAAGAATAAACTAATTTTTCTTCTCTAACCGTGATGAAAAGTGAAGCAAGAAATTATAATGATTATAGTGATTTCACAAGAAGAAGTGATTCTTGTAAGTATCTAATTATACTTATCGTGAAATAAACTGTTGGCAAATAAAATAATCAATACAAGTATTAATAAATAATTTTGCCATAGTTTATTCATTTATACTTGCTCTTAGCGAGTTACACTTGTAATTTTTTTCGTCTTGCTCATTATTATATGTAAAAATTTTTCATTTTGTCTGTATCTATGAAAAATATTCTGGATAGGAAAAAAATCAAATATCCAGAAGTTCGGGTTGTAGACTCTTTGTCGACTTTATTAGTTAGTAAAACTAATAGAGCTAAGAAATAAGATTTAAACACCTGAAGCTTAGAGGCAGAGAAGCAAAGTTGCCTAGGTGAGACGACAATGCCTTTTTTTCCTCAGCAAAGAGTACTATGGCTATTTGCATGCCTTTTGTATTTATTTGTCACGTGTGATTTCTTTACAGGTGTATTTTCCTGGGAAAGCCTAATTCTCTGATGTTGGTGCTCCAAATACAAAAAATGTAAGTAGATGTCTTTGCGTGTAGTACTTCAATTAATTCTTTACAAAACATTGAAGTTTAAGTACTTTTAAAGTATAAAATAATTGAAAGTATAAAATTTTATGCGCAAGATGATACTTTGCGATAGGCAGATTTTACCATTAAAGAAACAAGACTGTATATTGTTTCCGCGTTTTCGAAAATGTGCTTTGATGAAGAAGTTGTCTGGTTTTCTTATAAATTACTATTTGTTAATCTTCTAAGATAGAATTACCTAACGTAGATATTATAAATGACGAAATTACCAACGCTAATTATCGATTGTATAAAATACGGTAGATAACAAAGAGACCTGTCAATGTGTATATATCGACAATACGTCTGGACATGTGTTGCACTGCAGCAATCACAGATTGCACTGCAATTCATTTCATATATTGCACTTTATACGTATATTGTACTTAACTACAAATACTTTCAATTTTTTCTAATTTTCTCAACTCTGTTCCTTCTTTATATCACAAATTTAATTGCAAACAAACAATCTTAAATTATTGAATTATTAATAAAAAAAAAAAACCTCGAGGTTTTAATTCCATATATATTGTACACGTTTCTCCATTGCTTTAATAAATACAACGACGCTATTGTTTTACAACGGTGCGTTATGTACGAATTGAAAGGGTATTTTGTTGTCACTTTGACAAAGAAATTTCACGTGCCTGTGAAACTTGTACCCGGTGAGAGAAACTCGTCGTGTAAGCCTGGATTTTACCGATTCCCCTTGTTCGTTCTTTAAATTTATTCGGACGCCGACCTAGCGTTGTTCGTAGAGATGTTCGCTACGATATCGTAACGACAATACCGTCGGCAGTACACAGCCGTTTCGAACCCGGTAGATCGGGCTGCTGTACTTGTCCCCGCCTTCCGAGAAGAGAGTTGTTTTCGAATAATCTAATTTGTCGCGGCACAGATCGTGCGTTACTGTCCGCTTCGATTGCTACGTAGCGTAGATAGGAAACTCGAAGACGGTTTAGGGATCGACTTTTGGAGAAGCATTAAAGAGTTTCTACCTTTGTAGAGCAAACGCAACTGTACTAACGTCGATTCTCATTCGAGGGCTTTATGATCGAACTTTTTCAATAGCGCTGAAATGAAAGTTGAAAGCCTCGACTGCAGAATTTTTGCGACTTATACAACTTTTCTTTTCCGTGGTTAAATACGAAGTATTTTTACTTTCCGATTTTTAATGTCCGATTTTTAACGTTTCGAATAAGATTATCTAATTCTCGATCGATCGGTTTGGAACAATCGAGAAATGGAGAACTTCATTTTTCTGTTTAAAAGATCGATCTGATAGCATAGTAATTAGCTCGTAACATCTCCTCGCAATCAGTCGCACGAAAAAAATCGGAAAATTTTCACTCATACGTACACGTACGTCTGGACATAAGTTTGAAATTCGTCTCGCCTCGCTCGCCTCTTCCGGTTGAAAACTGACGAAACGAGGAAGAGGCAGGCGCGAGAGGGAAGGTCTCGGTTTGTCTCGTTCAGCACGTAGAGGCGTGACGAGCGAAGACATAAACCTGTCGGTCATGAAGGAGGGTGACTGGTTGTTACTCGAGTACATGTGTATGCCGTATGCCCTGAAGAACGATGCCTGCGCCTTATTCGATGATTACCCAGTATTTATGAGCTCATTATCACTCGAAGAACAATAGGGGTAGACGGAAGAAAAACGACCAGACGCGTGCATCGGTTCACCAGAGTGTGCGACGACCAGTCATCACGTACTTCACAGTTAAATGCTAATCTCTCTATTCAATTTCTACCTGGCAATTATTTTTACGAATTGAAAATGATTTATGACGTTGCGGACATTCAACGTTCATCGTGCGTTTGTTCCAGCGATTCCCATCTTTTATCTTTATCCTTATTGGCCCCATTTATCTAGATTCGTCTGATCTGCTATTTCAAAATTAGACCTCCGATTTTGTTTCTCCTTTTTCCTAACACGAATCGAATCTTCGAGTGGAAAGCGACTGTTTCTCTCGATAAACGCGTCAATAACGCGAATGACGCGGAAACGCAACGCAACGGCGCGGCTAGAGTAGGCGAGTAGGTGGCGAGTGCGTTCCGTTCAGCTTTCAATGGCAGATAAATATCCTATTGGAGGTCCTTACACTTCCTCCAAGTGCGTTGGAGGGAACGTTCGAGTTTCCTTGCGAGTTGCGTGCGCCGAGACGTGCGGGTGTTTGCCCACGCACGTACCGAGCGGTGGGCCCACGCGATTCCTAATACGAGCCGCGTCAGCTGCGTAAAGAGCCATAGTCCAGGCTCTCGCGTGTGGGATAGCCGCGTACACCCCCGTAGCCTTTGTCCATCCAACATAATTGTCCACGCGGCCGAGTATCGGCGTGATATTGGTGTCGGATTCCGCCACACCTTCGTCCATTGTAAATCAATCGGGACTGCTCGACGCAGTGGAAAGATCGGTCGAGCATCACAGGCGTTCTCTCTCTCTCTCTCTCTCTCTCTCTCTTTTCGCGTTTTCTCCACGCCTTTCTGCACCACTCTTGTGTGTCTTCACACTTTTTGAACGAGCTTCTGTTTGTTTTCTTTTCGCGCCATTTTTGCGTCTCTTCCGGCGTCTTTCCTGTACTTTCCGCTTTTCGTGCATCCTCTCTGCGTCTTTTGTTTTGTATTTATTGCTTTATTTATGCACGCTCGTCGCAGCTCTCCCCTCTTTCCTCCACGCTCTGCTTCTTAAATTTTTTTTCTACTTCTCTACGTTTTTCTCGCGTTCCCCGCCAATTTCTTTTCACCGCGAAAAGCAGCCACAAGAGGTACAACTCGATGATATAAATAATAAATCAACCTGGGAACGAAGATACATGGCTTCATTCGCCGTGTCCAACCGACGAGAACTGAAAACTGAAAAACGAATCTTCGATCTTCCATCGTTGTATCGTACGTACGCGCGCACACCTAACACCGTCCATCGATAATCTGTCGATTTGTTTCCGACGTACATCTCACAAAAAGTATTCACACAGTGTGCAACGTGCAAGGTTCAAGATTGAACCTTTATTAAATATGCATCTCTTGCGCGTTCAATTGCCACTACTTAGATGCCGCGGAATCAATCGACGATTTTCTTCCGCTTGACTCGTTCGTGCTCTCTGTTCGTGTTTACTCTGCCTTGGGTGTATAGTGATCTTTGACCGTTGCAAGGAAATTACGGGATATTTCGTTGAAATGTTGAACGATCGGAGGGACCGTTTCTCAGGAGGGATTCTATCAGAGAGAAAGAGAGAGAGAGATACCGAATGTTTCACGGAACGATAAACTGTGGAAGTTTCGAGCAAATAAAGGTTAACGTTGGCATCGACGTCGGCGCTCGACGTAGGTGTCTTTCGTGTTTCGTGGCTGTTATCTCGCTGGGTCAAGCGAAGGGATCGTTGAATAAGTAAGTCCGCGGTTTCGCGTGAAAAGAGAGACCCCGGCCGCTCTCGTTCGTGGAATTTTTATGGCAAGGGGGGGCTTATTAGTTTCAGCGGTATTTTCAGTAACGACGACAATTAAGTTCGTTAAATATTATACCAAGCCTTTATCTCCTGCGTTTCTCCTCGATATCTCCCATTTTCTTTCCCCTCGCTCATGCGACAGACTTTCACGAGGCAGAGTGATTTTTCGTGACTTCAAAATGAAGCGTTCTCGTTTCCTTGTTCCTTTCGTCCCACTGGTGGGACAACAGGAATCAAACAATTTGGAAAACTAGTGTCACGAAATAACCAATTGGACAGCAAACAATTTACGTGAATCTATATTTTTCTGAATATAATTAATCCTCGAGAGGCAGTATTTAATTTTAATTTCTGTTTAATCCTGACAAAGTGGCAACAAATTTTCGTTCGCGGTATCAGAAGCGTAACATTAAAATTAGACGAGACTGCGTGTATAATTCCTCGTAAAAGAAAAACCGACAGTGCTACAAAAAAAAAAAAAAAAAGAAGAAGAAGAACAAAGAAACAAGATGAAACTGAAAACGTTGACCAACCAGCTCTGTATGGACTTTTCTATAATTTATCTGGCCATGACCATCGAAATGTAGAGCCACTTTTCGGCAACACCGTTCTCTCATTTCACCCCGCACATTTATCCACGAACGACACAAGCATCCAATTAACACCCTTCTCGCGCGGAGTCATATCCGGCTGGCAATAAATTCCGTTCGGCACGATCGTCTTGACGATGGGACGCATCCATCAGCCGGTTTTCACGCGGTGGCGACAGTTCGTCAGCGAGCGGCGAATCCCATCGAATTACACGGTGCTCGCCAGTAAACAGGAATCGCGGCGCAGCAGGGGGAGGCGGCGAGTTTCAGCTTCAGAACGCCCATAAAACTCCGTCAGCGGCGCGCATCGAAAACCACCGATTTACGAGCGTCGCGACGCGCCGCGTGCTACGAAACTTTCGCCAGATTTTATCAGAAATTCTCGCTCGTATCATCCATACGTCACGCGTGTAATGCAACTTTCCTCCCACCATTCAGGGAGGTGGTGGACATTTCGCGCGCAGTATCGCCGTTCTTGTAATTTGATTGTGAGCGTTAATTCGTTCTCCCCCTTTTACCTTTTTCAGCTTCTTACATCGCTTCGCGGACAAGAGCAAAGTTCCTTCGTTTCGGTTCGACTTAGGGTCGCGAACGTGTAAATTTATTTAATATCCGGAGCATCCCGCGAGTTTGCACCGTGTTTCCGTAATTTTCTGATTATCATTCACAGGGGAAGCTAATTACTATTTAGTAATTATTAATTAATTGACGTTTGAAGTTTTCTTCAAAAAAAGAAAAAATAGGGAAGAAAGTGAAAAGAAAAAAAGTGTATCAAGATATTGAAACAGAAGTAACTGTAAATTATAGGTTGATAACACAGACCTACGATATTATGTAAATAGACCACTTGCCTCTATTGATGTACGGCATAAGTAACTAATTTGCATATTTAATACACCCACACCACACTGCAACTCTCTAGAAAATAAGAAACCTTCGTGTGATAAAAGTTGTTATTAAAGTCAAAATGGGTTTTAAATAAAATTAAATAATATCAGATATCTCATCTGACACGCACATTCGCAAAAGCTATCCACAATTGTCTCGCAACGTTTAAGACTAAGCCAGTGACGGCGAACCTTTTTGAGAAGTGGGTCAAATTTTGTTTATTATCTTTTTCAGTACTAGCTGGTGAGTCACTAAGTCAGTGGCGTCACTTGGAAAGGGGGAAGGGAGGATGGTTGAAAACTACTTTCTTTTGGTTCTCACTTTTACAATCCTCTAAAAAGTTTACGTTTCCTTTTTGTTTGACAACTTACTTTTGCAAGTGAAGAGCAAAAAATAAATGTCGACGTCGAATAAATGATATAAAAGGTGTGACATCATGCCCAGTCACCCATGCACTATACATTAGATATATATACTTTATTTCTTAATATTTTTTATCGTCTGTTCTCTCTTTTATTATATAAAAAACTAGCAAAGCTACCCATTCTGAGAATGGGATCTAGTGTGTTTTTTAGTGTTTATTACATCTGTTTAATCGTAAGCGCTGTATAAAATATTTTGGACACAAGTAACTCGTATAACATTTAAGACTCAAAATACCTATGTGTGTACATAACCAAGTCGTGAATCCTCCATAAAACACAATTATGCATTTATTTCTCACTTTTAAGCTCCAACCGAACGCTTGTAATTTTCTTAACATTTTTTGAAAAGGGGGGGTTCGAAAAATAATTAAAATTCTTTTATACATACGATGACAAGTTTACAAAAATTAACGCGTGAGTGAATTTGAAAAGCCCGCGTGGGTCAGTGTCTGAACCGCGGGTCATAGGTTCGCCATCGTTGCTCTAAGCAACGGTCGGTGTGTGACAGCTTATATAGGAAACTTATATTCGACGTAACTTGGGGGTGGGGGTGGGGTGGGGGGGGGAGGGAGGGTGCATATGTAATTAATTTTTCGCGTTAAGTGGTGGTCTCTCTAGAGGAGACGCCTGTGTAAACATCGACGCGGCCGGATCTTCGGCGGCAACCATTTCATCGTATCGAGGGCCGTGTTTCGCGTTCACCGGAGAAACTCGAAATTGGAAAACGGCCGGTCCAGAACCAGCGAAATTAATTGAAGTCTGAGTGGCGAGCGATGAAGGGGCTGAGGCAACGGGCCGCCCGCCGTACAGAAAGAGGTAAACCCGGAAGCAGGGTAGAAACAGAGCGAACCAGCCCTGGCTACGAAGGGGGACGGGGGCAAACGGGGAATGGGAGAGAGGGGGTGGAGAGGCGGAAAGAGCACTCTCGCGTGAGGAACAGAGCATCCGTGTCGCCGAGGGAGAGAGAGAGAGAGAGAGGGAGAGGAAGAGAGGGAAAAAGAGAGAACCGATTGCAGAACTTGGCGCAGACAGGCCGGACACGGTGCTCGGCTGTTGGAACCGGGTCGTCT
Source organism: Tetragonisca angustula (assembly GCA_036937485.2). Classification (NCBI taxonomy): domain Eukaryota; kingdom Metazoa; phylum Arthropoda; class Insecta; order Hymenoptera; family Apidae; genus Tetragonisca; species Tetragonisca angustula. The sequence goes on along the minus strand of JAWNGG020000085.1, from coordinate 740,674 downwards.
AATAACCGATACTCTCCTTCTAAGTGGACGTAGCCTTATGTCCTGCCGAAAACAGCTGCTTCCGGATATTGCGGGAAATCCAAATTTTTCTTTCTTTTTTCCCCACCTTCGTTCGTGTAATTTCAAGTTTTCACTCGGTCCCGGCGATTCGTTCTGCAGTTCGAACGGACGTGGAGGGGGGAGGGGCTGGTTAATTGTTTGCACCGCGGCACAAGACGGGTGTTAGGTCTTGGGGCGGGTCAAGTTTTGAGGAAAGGATAAAGTAATTTCCGAAAGTGGTTCCGAAATTTCGACAACGCGATGATTGAAATTGAATTATTGAATCGATCGAACGACGGAGAAATGTAAAAAAATTGGACGTACCTTGTATCTGATTAAAATTGGATTTGCCTCAAATATACTTTAAAATTAGCTGGCCACAGGAAGCTGAAGTTAAATTTTGGAGATGGATAGCTTTCGAAAATGGTTCCAGTGAATTTTGATTAATTGAAATTGAATTATTGAAACGTTCGCTATTGAATCGTCGAGCAATGGAGAAATGTTAAGAGTTAAATGTACCTTATGTATAAATCACATACGTTAGATATATCTCCAGATTAACTGCGTACAAGATGGTTGTTGGAAAACTGACAATGAGTTGAGTAGTATATATTGAGAAGAATGAAGTAATTTCCGAAAATGGTTCCAGTGAATTTTGAGCGATTGAAATTGAATTATTGAATGGATCAAACAATTGAGAAATATCAAAAATTAGACATACCTTGTAACTAATTAAAATTGGATTCACTTCAAATACTTAAAAATTAGCTGACTACAGGATGGGTGTTACATTGGGAAACTGAGTTAAATTTTAGAGAAGTAGTTTCCGAAAATGGTGGGTCGCAGTGAATTTTAAATGTTTAATAACTGAAATTGAATTATTAAATGGATCGAACAATGGAGAAATATCAAAAATTAGACATATCTTGTAAAATTATACATATCTTAAAATTAGCTACGTACAAGATTGGTGTTGCACGGTGAAACTGAGTTGAGTTTTGGAAAAGGACAAAGTAATTTTCGAAAAGTGGTTCAAGTGAATTTTGGACAGTGTGATGATTGAATTATCGAGCAATGGAATATTAAAAAAAATTAAAAATTGGATATATTTTTTGAATATTGGTGATGATATAGTCTCGAAGTAATAACTACTTCGGTAGAGTACTAATTTTGTATATATATATAAAAGAGAAATATCCCTTAAATTTCATTACGAGCATTTCGAACGATCTAGCACGTAACATCACGTGTCGCGATGAAAAATTGAAGGTCTGCGAGGTAAAATAGGATTTCGGGTGGTTGCTTGACAGACAGCAAACATCGATAGGCAATTCGCGAAGGACACGACAGAGGAAGTGGAGAATCGCGTGGATGTGTAGATAGTCGGGCATACACGTGCCAATGCACACCTCCCATTTGTGGAACTGCATTTCCTATAATCTGCGAGCAATCACTTGATAATTGGCTGGCTTCACTACATGTACGTATGCTTTCCTATCGACGCGCATGTCCTCAGACGGCCATTCCATTTGAAGGATGAAAATTACTCGCTCTCTCAACATCTTCTTATTTCCGTTTCGTTTTATTTCTTCCGTTTCCCTCTCCCTTCCCTTTTCGTTTTCCTTTCTACCGTGTGCAATGGAAATTTTTCGAATGCGGAACATTGATGGACATAGAAAATCAGCGAACGATTTTACCAGTGAGAAACAAGCGAGGTAAACGCTTGAGAGAGATTTTCGTTAATTTATTTAATATGTATTAAATTAGTTTTTCATTTTTTCAGATCAAGGCTTGAACGTGTCGATTTTTGATGAATACGATTTTCAGTAAAAATATTTCCATCCATAGAACATTCAGTTGTCTTTTATCTTAAATCCTCGTCCATTCGTAGAGTACATATTTAAACTTTCGATCTGTGCCGATCTATCGAAAACTTTTCTCCCCTCCCTCCTCCATTTTTTCTTTTTTCTTTTTTCTTCACATTTTTCGCAAAAAGCCATCGATCGTCAGTACCAATCGTACCCCTGAAACTCGTCGCCATCGGGAAACGTGGGGGGGGGGGCACCTCTTATTTTACATAGCGCAACGAGGAGGAAATCTTCGAGGAACAATAAAACGGACGCTTGTTGCTCGGTTTCTTGCTCGACGGCACCGGCACTGACGTCGGCCGCCGGTGCACCAGGTCGCTCGCGGAAGTTTTCCCGAGCCGTATTATACGCCGAATTTATTGCACTTTCTTCCACTTCTGATGCCAACCGAAAGGGAATTCTCCGAGTGTGGTGTGGCGGCGGCCGCGCAACTTGTACATACATTTACACGCAAATGCTCTTATAAATGGAAGTTGCATGCGCGCGTGCACGGGCGGCGCTTGTCCGCTCGCCTGCTCGCCTGCTCGCCTGCTCGCGCGCTCGCTCGCTCGCCTACGTAGCTGCCTCGTGTATGCTGGTAAATTGCTTCTGCGTCGGACGGAGTTTATTCTAGTAACACAGTTTCGGCTGTTGGTGAACGAGTTTGTTTGGGTCCATCTCGCTTAAGAGTGGGCGGTCCTGCGAAGGATGCAGGGGTTGATATTGCTAGAACCACTAGGGGTTGGACGATCCACTCGGGCGTACCGCTCTTCCGCACCCTCTCCCTCCCCCGCCCTGGCCGTCTTCTTCGCTCCTCTTGCTTCATACTTTCTCCATATTTATGGAGCACGATATAACTCTTGCGGCCAAGAGCGCAACGAATCTTTTGACGGTCCCCCAGATCGTTTTCCATTAATTTTTATGAGGGAATATCCACGCTTCGTTAGCATGGTTACCCTTGGGGGTGGGGGTGGGGGGGGGTGGGACGACGAGGACGCTATTTATTATTTTGGATGTCAGTTCCACTCGGTTTTTGAAGTTTCTCGCTTGATGAATTATTTTAATTCCAACGTGACGCGTTGAATTTCTCGTTTCTAGCCGAGGCTCCGGCAAACTAACCAAGACGGACGATTTAGGAAATAATTGGTCGTTTACTCTCCGTTTAAATCTCTCGTTTCGTTTTTTTCTACGGGAAGTAGAACATTTCTAATCGCGGCGACATTTATGATTTTTGAAAAAGATCAAGCCGTCCTAAAAAAAATTTCGACAGTAGCAATTAAAAATTTTTAAGTTTACCTTTTTTCACAAAAAGATGCTGCTTAGCGGTGAGTATCTGTCGTTCCATTTACAGATACAGCTTTTAATTTGACCTTTGCCAGTATCAATTTGTTTCTTTTTTTCCTTGTCTTACTAAGAAGCAGTTACAATTTTACTTCTCGCAAATTGTTCTTTTTTTCAATTTTTTATTTTTTTATTTTTTTTTTTGCTAATTTAAAATTTCGACTTACCTCGTGTTTTTCCAGCGGAGCGATATTAATTGTCGTCCGCGTTGAAACAAGTTCAGAGAATGAAGAGAATATCTTGCATAGAATATTGAGAGAATGAATTGTTAAAAGCACGAGAGAACAGAGATACTGTTGTATAGAAGAGGGACAATGTTGTAATTAAATATATTTATTCGCAGCTGTGCTCGCTCGCGCTATCGTGTGAGCAGCAATTATGCTTTGTCTTTGCAAAGCTGCTATTAAATAACAGTGAGGTGTGTTGTAAAATATTGTAACAACGTAATGTCTTACTCTGTGAATTCAACCGATATTCCCTTTGAAATTATTTTTAAATATAATGTTATGCTTGTTAATTGCACGAATATTCCAAATCGTATTAGGAAGGATGGTCGCGATATTTCTTTGCAAGTCTTTCTTGCTTCCCCTTACTAATTATCTTGAGTATGACCCTTCTCTCCATTTATTTACGACTTATCCACGATTTTCTTGTTTCTCGAAATTTAACGAAAGTGTTTCCGACGGAATAACACTTTGAGCATCGATCGGATTTCTACGTATATCATTCGATTTAAATTTTTGAATTTTTGATTTTAAACAAAAGTTGCAAACGACACTTGTAAAATTTCGGTACGGGAAACGAATAGTAATTACGCACTTAAAACGTGGACGGGAAAGTATTTATTTTTTCAAGTTCCCGCGAGGCTAGGATTTACAGCCAACCATCCTTAACCTTTCTCAACTTGGTTCTTAATCCCCTGAATTTTTTACTGACTCACGCTCTCTGCGGTTCGAAGAATAAATTAATACACGAAAATGACTACTTCGCGTCTTTCAATCTCGCGTATCTTTGAATACGCATTTTCGTAACTCGCTACCGATTACAACGTAAAACAGATTGGAACAAAGATGTTAATCGACGTCCATCGACTCGAGTTGAATTCCCCTCGAAACGGGTGGGAAGAAAGGATAGATCTAATACCAATACCAAACAGACGCAATTTTCCTCGAGGCAGTTTAAAAGAGACCGGGTCATCGTCGAGGAAAGAATTACGTCCGGGGGTGAAACTTGCAATGCGACCGACGAAATCCCTCATTGCTCTAATTCATCGCAATTCCCTTATCGTCGATTTCGTTGCCGGTGGTGCATCGTGGAGAACGATGGCAAGTTGGCCGCGCGCGGAAAACAGCACGAATGGAATAAAGAAGAAGAAGACGAAGAAGAAGAGAGAGGAAGAAAGGAAGGGATCAAAGCAAGAAAGAAATAAAGAAAAAATAAAGGAGGGAAGAAAAAAGCGGGGGGTGGGGGTTGGGAGGGGGGAGGGGAGAAGAGAGAGTGAAGCTAGCCGAAAGACGAATTTACTCGAACGGGCGCGGGCGTAAGTTACGTTTTCGTAGGCGAGCGCGCGGGTGATCGTACAAGGTAGCTCGCCAAGGGGGTTGTTGGTTCGTCGACGGCTAGGTTAAGGGTTGGAAACGGAAGTGCGGCAAGACGGTGCCGGCGGTGGAAGGCAACGGACGTTGTAGGGGCGCGGGTGGGCCGAACGGCAACGAAGGAAGGCAGAGGCAGGCTCGTCGAGGGGTTGAAACGTAGAGAGCGGGCAGGAGGAGGCTGCTGGAGGATGGAAGAGGGTGAGAGAGAGAGTGGGTGGAGAGGGTTGAAACCGGCGGTTGAGACGTGGGGGATGAGAAGGCAAGCAAGACCACCACCGCCTCACCTCGCCTCTTTGCTACGCCACGCCTCGCCTCACAATGCACCGGATTAGCGATTGTATTGATCCGCCCTCGCGCTAGTCCCTAGAACCCCTCTCGGTCGTCGTCGTCCTCGTCCTCGTCCTCGTCCTCGTCCTCGTCCTCGTCCTCAGCGTCCTGCGAGAAGGAGCCACATTTTGGACCGCGCTCCACTCACCCTGTCCACCCACTTCTGCTTTGTCACGCCGACACCGACGACGACGACAACGACGACGACGACGACGACGACGACGACGACGACGACGACGTTAGGAGAGAGGAACGTTACCGGAACCGGAGGAAGAAAAGGTATGACGCTGACGGTTACACCGCACGCCAAAAAGTCCAAGACCCACCGAGCGGAGAAACCGAGTTTTTTTATCGATTGCATCGATCCACTTCGCTACTCACCCAATCTCTCTCTCTCTCTCTCTCTGTACCTTCGTTCACACGTTTGTCATTATCTTTTGCCCGTCGTCTTACGTAATTCGATCGCCTAGGATGCCGCGTAGCTCTATTCTATTACATCACGCGCTCCTTTCAGATATAGAGCTCTCTCTCTCTCTCTCTCTCTCTCTCTTTCTGGTCGTTTCTCTTACTCAACGATATAGCTTACACCAATGACATTATCGTACATCGAAGAGAAACTGGTCGAGGTTCCTTTTTCTTTCTTCCTCCACCCTTTTTTTTCCCCTCCCCCTTCTCTCTGTCGACTGTGAATGTAATAACGAGACGCGAACGGATTGATGAATTAGTTGCATCGTTTTCGATTGAATTGCAGATGTAATCAGTCTTCGGGTCTCGGAATCGCATCGCGTTACAGGATGCATGCAAATAAATGTAATTGAATCATCGACGGCGAGAGTGGTGTAAATTAATTTCGCGTGATTTAGTGCGAGGAGCAAGCCTGTACTCTCCTCCTCGTTTCCTTTATTCTGTATACGTACGTACGTATATGTGTGCATATTATTTTTCAGCGATTCGACAGTGACTAATCGATCGCGACTCGATGCAATCCCGCCCCGATGGTTTAACACTTTAATCCGAGTCTGCTCATTGCGTTCGCCTGTTTGCTTCAGCTAGTGTAAATTATTCGCATCCAGCGGATGACAGTAAAATAGGAAGAGAAAAGGGGACAAAGAGCTTATAACATTAAAACGTCGCAGCCGCAGGCAGGGTTTGTTCTAAGCCTTAAATCCTTTGCAATCTCCCTCCTTTTTGACTTGTTGTTCTAGAATTATACATGCTGCCCGTAAAAACCATAAAGGAGATATAATATTCCGCTTTGTGCAATGTATTCCTACTTTTTGGTCGAACAGGAACGGTCGAGGCCCCCCTCTCTCTCTCTCTCTCTCTCTCTCTCACCCAAGACGCACTCTCTGACGTTCTCAGACGAGATTAGGATTTCGTTCAATTTCTTCGAACCGCTTTGACAATCGTCTTTCCCTTTTTTCTTATTATCGTCTCACCCGCTATTTGCTTCATTTCTCGTTAACCCAAAAGTATCTCGCCTCTCTCACTATCAGTGTTTCGCTAATATATCGATCAAGTTGAATCAACGGAAACGACTGAGACCAGTAACAATAAACTTTGATTCTTCTTTTTTCTCTTTCTCCTCCCATCGAAACAACATGGTGGATCTGTTTGTCGTATTTCCGAAAACCGTCCAACCTCGCAATTTATATTCTTTACGTCGTTGCAAAATTACCTCCGGGTCGCTCTTCCGTGTAATGGAGGGATCAAAAATTTTTACTTGTCGTTTCACTCGCATTCGGAATTCCTTCGTAGAGAGAAATGCGGAATTCGTCTTCTTCGGCGGATCGGTTTTTTACATCAATCGCAGGGAGGAAAAGTACCTTATACGAACATCCAATTCGGTTCGCGCTGCATTTATGCATGCCGCTCTTTTAGACCATAGTCACTCCGTCATGCGGAAAATAGCGGTGCCACGGAGGAAAGGAGAGAAGGAGGGTTCTCGAGACAGTTACCAACTGCCAAGAAGTACAAAATCTATGACAATTCTCTTTTCCACTTATTTTATTCACTCTGTCTCCTTTCCCTTGTCTTCTAGCGACGATACGTCACACGTTCGAGCACCCCCGTATTTTACGTATTCGCAATTCAAACACCTCGTTCTACAGTAGATTTGACGCGGCGAGGAATGTTCAACGAAAAGCTTCGGAACGTGCCTTCAAAATGCGATATCGCATTGGAGAAAGAAAGAGGGAGAATATTTCCGTGAGATGGTATTCCATTTTCATTCAAATATCCTCATTCTTACAAATGATTCTCAGATAACTCTCTGAAAGAGAGTGTACGTAAAAGTTGCAGAAAAATTTGGTTTTTTCGACGAGCGACTAGTACGAGAGCGACGACGATACGTCTTGCACTCTTTTCCTCTATCCTCTCGAAGCCGTTAACACTTTTGCAAAGATCGGCGAAATACGTGGAGAGAGAGAGAGAGAGAGAGAGAGAGAGAGAGAGAGAGAGAGAGAGAGAGGAGGAAGCGGATGCTGACATCCGTTGGTCGCGCCAAGAAATCCGAAATTCCGCCACGGAATTCCTTTTTCACGGCACGTAACGCCAGCTCCCCACGACAACCCCCCTCCAACCACTCTGCGAGAGTCGAAGTCGTCGTCGACGACGAGGAGGGCGACGATGAGGCGCGAGCAGAATCGAGGTCGCGGGTGAAATTGTCCTCGCGCGCTTTACGACGCTTCGCGGCGTTATCCACGCCGGCAAAGTCGTGCCAAATGGGAAAATCAATTTTTTCGGGGACCAGCGCGTGCGAGTCCTGCGTTGGTTCGAGCGCGCGGGAGTTCAAGGCCGCGATCCTATTTAGGACTCGTAATCTCCATACGTCACTGCGAGAGGGCCGCGATATCTTGTCTTCGCGAAAGTCGTCCGCCCTCGTTTGTTTTCTTGAGAAAAGAAGAAACAGAAAAGGAAAGGGAAACAAATTGCCAAGAGATAAAACGAAAATTTCCTCTCCCGTTCTTTGGCAATCTTTTATTCGACAAACTCTGCGGAATGTTACTATTAAGATATTGGTGCATTTGTGATTGTGCTTTCTGGTGACATCTGGTATGGGAGAGAGGACATGAGAAAGACAGGAGTATGTGTGTGTGTGATTGATGCGGTGTGAAACGAAAGAAGTCAGAAGTTTTTAAAAGGACGGTGAAAGACATGTAAGATGGTGTTACAAGAGCGTGTGTAGTAATTATGATGATAAATAAATTAATATCACACTACTACAAATAAATAATAACTCCGTAATTAATTTTAGTAGTTTATATAAAAATATTATCAATACAAAATATATAATTACTACTAATAAATATCAAATAACGAAGATTAAACAATGAAAGTTAAATAACGAATGAATAATTAACATGATGATTGCGGTATGTATAAGTTTCTGTAAATATTTCCATGGTGATAATAAAATCACTAACAATTTTTAAATACTCTATCGTTCATATTAAATACGCATCTCGACGGAACGATTTAACGAACATAGATGTCGTTGATGAAATTCTTCGAAGTAGAGGTCGCTACCAGATACCAAAGAGAAAGCAATATTGTATTAACATTAACGCAATAAATATACGTTTATATCGAAGACAAGAAATAAAGCCATAACTTTACAAAATGCAAATGCATCGCGCGTTCGTAATAGAATTATAATTGCACCGCGGACGACGGTAGAGCCCTGAATCGGGGGACCGTAATCCGTCCGATGATCCACCGACCGTAAACTATCAACGACCACGCGAACTCTCGAAAGTGAAAGAGAAGAGAGAACCTCCGACTTGGAATCACGAGGCCGCTGCATATCTCGCGAGATAAATCCGCCGACCGATTGTTTGTTGTCTTTCTTATCGCGCGTAGGAGTGGGCGAAGAGGGGGGGGATGGGGGGAGGAACGTGGGATAGGTGTCAAGAGGGCAGAAGGTCAGGGTGGCCATTTTGAAACGGAGATACTATGGCAGTATGATTGCCAATGGGGTTCGAGAGAGGGACGACGGAGGCGGTTGAAAGGGTCTAGAAGTAGCGCGAGTGCGGAACAGGCTGAGAATGGTAGGGTCCGAGGGGTGGCATCAGAGGAAGAAGGGCTCCTTTCCAGTGCGAGGCAGTGCCCTTTGAATGTGGGCAGGAGCCTGGAGCAGAGGGTGTTACATGCCTACAGCTCCTGGCGAACGGGAGGAGAAATCGAGGGGAAGTTAAAAGGGGGTTGACGTGGGCACGAGAGAAGAGAGAAGGTGTGGGTTGGCGGGCGCGCGGGGGTGGTGGAACCGGGACCGAGGGAGGATGGTGGTCGATGTACTTACCATCCTTCCTTCGGACGCCATGTCTCCGTGTCTCGTTTAGTCAATGTCGAAAACCGACTTACCGACCCGCTCTTGCCGCCTCTGTCTCTCTCCTTCTCTCCCTTTGGCCACTTACGTTTGTCCCAGTCTCTCTCTCTCTCTGTTTCTCTGTCTCTCTCTGTCTCTCTCTTCTCTCGGGCTCCGACTTTCACGGCGCCACCACTTTGGTCCGTGAAAACTTTTTGGTCGTGACCGTAGACTGCTGATAAGTTGGCCTCGTTTATCATCTTCCGGGCTCGTATTAACGAGACGCCACTCGACCCCGCAGAATCCACTGGATTCGCATCGTCGGAGATGCTCCAAATACTTGGCTGGAATTTATGCGACGCGGGATCGCGTACACGGCAAACACCGCGCTTTATACATAAATTAACTTGTTGCGAAGCGATGAATAAGAATCGTCCTCATCGGGACAATTCGTTTCGGACCCGCGATAATTGAGCGTAACGAGATCCTAGTTTCCTGTTCTACATTTATATATTTCGTTCGTGAAATTCTCGTACAATATTTGCCCGATTTATTTCTCCTCCTTAAGAAATTAGGAATTGATGTTAAACTTACGAAGATCGAACGATTAATTTTTTCCAACGATGTATCTCAATCTTCAGTGTTAACCGTGCTCGGATATTTTCCTCATAGTTTCTCAATCACGACGATTCGTACATTTCGTTATACAAATTACCTCTCCCCTCCCCCCAAAAAAGAGAAATGAAAAAGAATTTCTGTCCGCGTAAAGAGGGGTCAAAAAACGAAATTGGATACCGCAAACCGGACAGTTAAACGTTATTTAAGATCGTTAAAACGCACCTACCTTTCCAACTGTCGGCGAATAACTTTACAACCGTAAGTTAAAGTGCCACGGTAAAAAGTGAGGGGTAAAAGAAAGAAAAGAGGGAAAGGAAAAAAAAATAAATGAAGGAAGCGAGAGGAAGAGAGAAAAGATAGATAGATAGATAGATAGAGATAGAGATAGAGAGAGAGAGAGAGAGAGAGAACGGCAGTAGTCTACCAAAGTTTTTAGTCTTAATGGAGCAGGTCAGGTTCTCTTATCAATTTATAGTTAGCCGCGTCTCGTGATCCATTAATAGCCCACGGCGAGACAGCACTGTCCCCGGCCATTTCGCTCGCTTTACTGCCGTCTGGATCTAGTTTATGGTCGCAAAACTAAACTCTGTATTAATTCCATGAAAACACACCTAAAATCCCCTATAAACTTGGCCACGTCGGTGCGAACTGAATTTCAGTTATTGTTGCATTCCCCGACGATGTCTATAGCGCGAAAGATTACTCCGTCGTCGTGCTTGGTGAAGTTTGAAAGTTGGAGATTCTCTTTATATATATATATATATATATATATATATATATCGTGCAATAAAGTTAATCTGGTTTCCCTTTTGGAAAATTCTAATCGCTCGCAAAGCCGCAAGGTTTCCTTGCTCTTGGATACTTTGCTCGCTTGCCGGGAAGAGAAACAGCGAACAGTCGCCGATAAATACGTTCGTTTGTCGTCGATAAGCTTGGAGAGGCAGGTTGCTCGGAACATTTGACGTTGGCCAGCGCCCGTGAAACAGGCTGCGTCGCGTCCGTAGATTTAAAAAAGACCGGCGAGGAGCCAGGAAGCGAGAAGATTGCCGTTTAACCGTCCGGGAGGCCTGATAACTCTGGACATGGACTCGAACAATTTCGTCGAAACGAATTCGTGATCCGACCGCTCACGGGGCTGAAAACGGCGGCAAGAGAAAGAGCGGGGCGGGGGAGAGGGGGAGAGGGGGAGGGGGGCGGGGGTCGGGGGGTTGGTCGGTTGGCGCGCGATACCACCGCCGGTGTCGATGGAATTACGTCCTCTCCCCATACCTCTTACGAAAGATGGTATATAGAGGCACGTGAAGCGGGATAGCGTAGATAGGGAGACACGTTCGTACGGTGGCGCGCACACCTGTGCGCGATAGACGCGTGTGTAATACGTGTCTATATCCATCGAGCGCGGTAGCGATGGCGTGCGTGCGTGTCAGACAGACGATGAGAAAGAGCTGGTGCATTCGAGGTATCCGCGCGCGAGGTTGAAGGTAGCCGCACGCGGGCGGAGGGTGGCGGTAGGTGGTGGTAGAAGCAGGCTGGTCGGACGAGAGCGAGGGTGGAACGAGGGAGAACAGAGAGGGACAGGGAGAGAGAGAGAGAGAGAGAGAGAGAGAGAGAGGAAGAGGAAGAGGAAGAGGAAGAGAAAGAGCAAGTGGAAAAGCAAGAGTTGGATGGAGGTAGGAAGCGAACGAGACAAACAGAGAGAAGCTAGGCAGAGAGCAGGGTGCAGGTTTACGACTTCGGTGTGTGCTAGTCTGGCCAAAAGGGGTGGAAGGTCGTATAAGCGGGTGGTCCACCCCCCATGGGAGGATGAAGGGTGGTCGTCGGGTGGATGGTGGGACCCCGGCACTGCCGGAAAGGGGGTGGATAGCCTGGGGGCGGCTAGACTTCCGAAACAGTAAAACCACGCCGGTGTGTGCGTCCTCGTAACCACCATCCTACTCTAACCCATCCTACCGTTCGCCAACCAACCCCCATCCCCTTCTTTCCTCTTTCCCTTTCTATCTCCGTTTCTCTTTCGCCATCTTCCTCTTGCCACTTGTCCGCCCTTTCCTCTTGCCCCTCATCATGCCTCTGGCAACCCTATAAACCCTGGTCGTCCGCTGGCGCTAGCTCGTTCACTCGAGCGATGTATCCAGACGTAAGCGAAGGTCGTAATTTCGCGAGTGTCTGCGTGTTGCCTCCCTCCCTCTCCCCCCCTCTCTCTCTCTCGTTCTCTGTCTCCTCTGTCCGCCCCTCCTCTTTCTTCTACCCTCTGCTCTCTTCCTCTCTCGATTTTCCGTTCTTGCAAGGTCCGTGCGAGCGTGTGCGCGAGAGCGTGGGCTGATGCATGCGCCGCGTATGTGTGCGCACCAAGGTACACGTGCGTCATTCCGGGGCACACGTACGAAGGAAAATTCGGTCTGCGCGGGATGTTAGACGGCTACGTGTCCGAAAGATATCCCACGATGAAAGTATCCTCCGATCAATCGAAGGCAACGGATACCCTTTGTCCGTGTACAAGTGTGAGTTTGCTTGGATTACCAGCTAGAGACGGATCGTGTGAAATTCGCTGGATCCCGTTGCTATTTTCGTTGTTATGACTACCAGCCGGAAAGGATGCTATGCGTGGCAAGGAGATTGTCTTGGGGCAACGTTTTTGTTAGCTTACGTCAGCCGTTTTCTCTTCCTTTTTTACTTTTCCTTTTTCTCTCTTCCTTTTTTCCTTCCAACCCTGAACCTTTCGCGGGAGAGGGAATATGGGAAAGAATGAAATTCTGTCTCGTAATCTCCGCTATTTTACACACACGCTTGACACGGTACGCTTACTTTCCAACTCGTTGCTTTGGCCAAACTTTGCACAAATTGCAATGAAATACACGGACACGGTGTGTCTCTCTCTGTTAAATATTAGAACGACGTTAGACGGTAATCTTTACGCGTATCGGACATTTGGGAAAATTCTAACGATCAGTTAGGAAAAATGACGAAACTCGTTCGCGTCGTATCGAAGTAATCTACCGTTTTCTCTCCTTTTTTCCAAACGAATAGTCGCCGAGGGATATTCCGGAGAAAATTGGCAAATAACCGGAAGTATTAAATTATTCATACGTTTCGCGTAAATATAAATTTATGAAGGATTTATCGTGAAAATCGTCGGAGTGGGTCTTTATCCATGCACGCAATCAACTGTTTCTCTATGTAGCCGAGTATATTCTTTTGTGATTTTATAGCATCGTTCATAGGAGGCCTGGCGGGCCTGGCAGACTCGCGATATTTCGCATATCAATAGCGGATGGCAGGCACCGGGCCGCTTCATTTGAATTTCAAAACCTTAAATACAAGGCTGTAGGTATAAGATAAAACAGCCGATATACCGTTTTAATAAAGCCCATAGCTACTGTGTATGCCCGACGCGGTAGGAACCACTTCCAGGTGGACGTAAGCAGACTAGCATCGAAGTTGACAATAAAAAATCACTCTTGCCACGCTGCTGCTGTGTTTTTTTTCTTCCTCTCTCTCTCTCTCTCTCTCTCTCTCTCTCTTTCTGACACACTCTCTCTTCTTGTCTCTCTTTCTTCTGCATTTGCATCGACCCGTGCTTGACGGTTTATCTTCTTTCGTAAGCCGCCGTTCATCCATTACGTGCATTAGATGAGGATGGCTACTTTGCATAACGTTTCAACAGGCTGTAAACATTTCCGGTTTTAGTTTAATAAGCAACGAGTGCCACTTGATTTTTCTCATTCGATCCCTCTCCTCGTCCCATCGATCGCCTGTAATTTCAATTTCAAGAGTCGAGACGAAACATCGCGGCGAGAGAGAACGATGGCGATACTTTGCTCATTTTTGTTTCTGGGAACGATGGAGTATCAATGCGCACGCAGAGGCCGATAGAAATTTGACGATTTTTACGTCGTCTTTCGAACATGCTCGTTGACCGAGCAGTAACTTTTTAAGGCGAATTTTTCGTGAAACGAAAACTTTATTTAGACAATGTGTAGTCTATTTTGTTCGATTGCAAGGAATTTTCACAATCAGAAAGCTTTCTTACCATTTTCGACAGAAAACAGTTACAGGAAGGTTTGATATTCCCAACAACAGTGAAATTTAGCAAACCAATTCTGACAATGTCGTAGCTTTAATGCTACTTCACCATACACGTCGCGTAATCTTTTACGAGCACAATGTTTTCTTTCCCTCTTTTCGAAAGTAATACAATAATATATCGAAAATGTTTCTCTTTTTCAACAATTTTGAAATCGACGCCAAACAATTGTCCACGAAATTGTGGATTTTCTTTTTATAAAAAAAAAAAAAAATGTTAGCAGTCAGCCGTCAGGTTGCACGATGAGCTTGCGATTTAAAATAAAGTTAACTGCATTTCAAGGTATGCACCTTCATCTATTAAAAAAAAGGGCAATCAATCCAATGATACAATAAATTGCAGAAGTATATTTTTACAATCAACATCGACATCGACAATTACAAGCATCGAAATAAACTTCGAACAAAGAAGCATGTAAAACGTGTCTCTGTAGACAGAGAAGCTAGATTGCACGAGAGATATTTCACCAGACATTGTATTCAAATTTTCAAAAACGAACCTGCGTTCGCAGAATTAGAAACAGGTCGCATTCACCCCTTCGATCCTGTTAATGAAAACACAACACGGCGAAATCTGCAATTCCAAAGAGCAACGGCCAACCGCCAAAGATACAACTTTCGCCAGAGGGAAGGGATGTTAAAATCTCTCGGGAACGTGGCATCGTCTTATTCAATTTTCGCGTAACACGTGTACCGCGTGATTCACGTGTACGGCGGGACGGGAAGAATCGCGGACGGTGAAGAGGCGTTTACACCGATTACGCGTTACACCCGGTCGCGGGGGTTGGGAGGGGAGGGAGGGTAAATCCGTGGCGAGGCGCGCCGAGGTTCGCTAGGGGTGTACTCGTATTCGGCCGTAGTACATCATAAACCTGACCTAGTGCAACTCAATAACTCTTGGCTGGTATCGCGGTCGCGGAGTCGACGGTGGAGAAGAAGAGGAGGACGAGGAGGAGGAGGAGGAGGAAGGAGGAAATGAGAGGAAGAGAAGAAGGAGCAGGTAGTGGTACGAAACCAGGGACCGAAAGCCCGGAAGCTTCTCATCCCCCAATCATCTCGCGTCGTTCTTGGCCGTCCCCGACGAAAGTTTTTAATCTGCTTTTCATTATGCTCGTAGAAGCTATCCCAACGGTGGCGGCGACCGCGCCGGTGGTAATCGTTTTCTCGGTGTCGGTGAGTCGAAGCGCACACAAACACACAGCGAAACGCACGTCTTCGCGCTTGTTGGGAGGGTTTACGGCCCGTATCTTTATGCGCGTGTACGTGTTCGAGAGTACGTGGCGCGGCATTAACAGCGAAAGGAGAGGGTGTTCGCTGGCTGTCGGGGGGTGGAGGAGGAGGAGGAGGAGGAGGGAAGGGGGTAGGAACGGGATAGGGCAGTAAATCTTTGCCGGTGTGAGTGAGGCGGAATGACTATGGATGCGTGTCGGTGAGAGCGGGTGGGCCGACAGAGAGCCACAGAGAGAAAGAGAGAGAGAGCGCGTCTAGACTGGGGAGAGACTGCGTCACAACCCTGGCCCCGTATCGCGGGGGTTTCTGTTTAACGACAGACTATCGAGGGATGGGAATTTACCTGCCTGCGCCCTCTCCCTCCCCCCCTCCTTCATCCCCTGCCTCTCCTCCTACGTTTACTACGCCCGCGCTCTTTACGACAGCCGCTGCACAGCGTTAACTGCCTTGTTGCCACCGATATTTCGCTCCCTTTAAACCTGCGTGTACCACGTAGCGCGTAAGCCTGGCGAGTAAGCCCAAAACTGCCCTCCTACGAGCACGCACACTTACTCCCCGAGATTTGACGATCTCTGTCGCCCGGAATAACGGCCACCACTTCATCGTAACGTTTTTGCATAACCAACTACCAACCACGTCGCGTCGTACGTACTGGCGGCGGTGCGAGCTGTTGAACGTTTCTGTTTAAACGAAATTAAATTTCGGTGTCGCGTTCGTGCCTCTCGCAGACTGACCTTGTCCCATTTTCCTTTTTCATTCCCCACCCTCTCCTCTTTTCTCCCCTGTTTGTCCCTTTTCCCTTTTTATTTCTCTGCCCCGCCCTCCCCTTCCCTCCCCCTCATTTCGCTTCTGTGTTTCACGTTGCGTTCGCAACGGTGGATTGTGGGGCGGCGCTCGCCCGCGAAGCCACGGGAAAGTTTGACAACGCGCAATAAGCTATCGCGAGGAGGATGAAGTAGCAGCTCGTTTCACGGCGCTCGTGGCGAAAAACGAAAGGCTACCGCGGAAATTGTTCGCGAGTCTCTTTGCACCTCTTTACGCGATATATTTGTCGGACGTCTGTTTCACTGGCGAGCGGGCTGTTGCTGCTCTTGTTACCTTTTTTTTCTCTCATTAATCTTCTCGGGGTTTTTATTTATTCTGTTTTCTTTTTTTTTTTTTTTTTTTTTTTTTGTCAACCCGCCGCGCGTAATGTCGGCGGCTGAACGCGACCGACCATTGACCGGATTCTCTTTCCATCTCTCTCGACGCTGTTACGCGCGTGATATATTAACAATTTAGTTTCGCTTCCGCGAATCGTTTGTCCTTTTCGAATTTACGCCCAAGCGATAATTCAACGGGGCGGCGGGAATCTCTCGCCGTTTTCGCGACGTGGCTCGAAGTTGAGTAGGTGCAGAACGCGACGCAAGACAATATGACGTACACGGCCGTGTATGGGATAAAATGGATGAACTGGCTACAATGGCCATTATATTTGTTCTGTTGTCGCGTAACCGTGCAGTTAAACGCGTAACGGTGGCTGTAACGTTTACCCCGCAATTAGCGCGCTCCTGATTACCTTACATAATGCAGAAAGTGTGTCTAGACCGAGGAGAGACCGCGCGTTGCAAAACGGCTGGCGGAGCCGATGCAGCGAAGGAGAATACTCATTTAGCCGCAATCTTAAAGCCAGAGATTTATCTGGCCTTTAACTCTCTCTCTCTCTCTCTCTCTCTCTCTCTCTTCTGGCCTCTTCTCGCTGGCGATTCAATTATCCCTCTCTTCACAATAACCGAACTCAATGTTGAGCATTTCGTCGTCAAAGGCACTTTGTCCCCCTTTAAATTTCTGGCTGAAAGAGGTTTCAGAGGAGCAAGGAGGAGGGAGACAGAGAGAGAGAGAGAGAAAGGGAGAGAGAGAGAGCGATCTCAATAAAGCGCAATTATTACGAATTGTTGCACTGGCAATGTACAACTGGCTCTGAAGCAGACCGCATTCATCGATGGCTACCGATGGGGTGTCATTAGTCAATTGAAATTCGCGTGTAACTGCCACGCACCTTGTTATTTACATCGGGCGAATTGTTTAACAAGACCTCCGCGCGCACAATTCCCATTGTTCCTAACGATGTCAATATTTAAATGAAGTTTACGCGCGACTATTATCTACGATATCATTTACTTTTCCAGCGTGTAACGCTGTCCGCCTCTGTGCGAGCAAACGATGTATGTATGTATGTGTGTGTGTGTGTGTGTGTGTGTATCGTTGCAAACGGCGTTGATATTTAATCGCGTGCCGCTTTGGTAATGCTCTATGGCAACGTCATAGACGGGAGCCGCAAATAGGCCAGATATTTGCTAACGATCGCGAAATATGCCTCGAACGGGAGCCGACGCACACATCGTTCCATCCGTTGCACACGATCGTTCGTGACGCATTATCGAGGTTTCTTCTTCTTTTCTCCTTCGTTCGAAGGAATAAACGACGGTAATGGTAATTCCATTGGATAAAAGCCCCCGTTCGCCGGAATCGTGACTGCCGCGATACGTTTCGGTCTGATAATTCCGGATTGGTCGATATCAAGTGTGTGCACGTCGATACTTTTGCATGATGAATACCCGCGATACTACGTATCTGTGCGTGCATGGACACTCGACGCACACGCGAACGCGCCGCCAGTCGTGGTCGTCGTCTAAGTAAGCATTCGCTCGCCTGCGATACATAAAGACACGCACCTGTGTGTTTACGCTGAAGAGGCGTTCGCGAAACTCGCGTTCACCCAGTGCATGTGTGTGTGTGTGTGTGTGTGTGTTTGCTCGCGTGTGCGTGCTTCGTGCCGGCTCTTGGAGATACGCTCGCGCGCGCAACGTGTCCGCGTGTGCGAGCACCGTGGACGCACGGCGATTTAAACGGAGATTTCGACTATTTTCGTCGAAAGCAACTATTTCGTTTCTCTTCTCTTCGCGCGCGATCGAGAATTAATTTCATTGAGAAATGCCGAACGAAACTATTTCCGGACACGCCGATACCTTGTATCGCGATTTAAAACCGGAAAAAACGAAAACTGTTCTTTTCTGGGGAACAGAGAAACTTGGAATTTTGAACGAAATTATTTCTAGACGCCGTTGGATACTTGTGACTCGAGAACTATTATTTCCCGCGGTTAGTCGAGAATCAAGAGTCGATCGAGAGATTTAAAATTCCGAGCGAAACCGTGTTTCCAGGCGAGTCTCGACTGTATAATCTCGACGACGCCGACCGAGGGTCGAAAATTTCAGTCGATCGATGAAATTTAGGACGAAGAAGCGCGACTTTGAGGCGCGAGATACCGACAGCGTACGCGAGCGTAGATACGCTGGAACGTGTGGACGTGATCCCTTGGACATACGTACGTGTGCAGGCGTGCGTGTATGCTCGAGCCACGACGTGGAAGGTGTATGGCTGTGCGTGCACGTAAGTAAGTAGACGCGCGAACGGCGAACGGAAGGCAAGACGGTGCAAGTGTGGTAGTGGGGCAGCACGGCGGATGGCGGCGGGTGGCGATGTGGCGGCGTTAGAGAGCGGCGTGGGGCAGGTCCGGAGCGGTCGATACCACCGTCTGTGCGCGCCTCCTTCCACAGACTTCCACTTCCCTTCCGTTACGCCACCTAGGTCCGGGTCCGGCTGGCGTCATCAGCCTCCCAGCCTTCGACGATTCCCTATCTTAAATGTAAGACATCGAGCGAGTTCCGCGTGCACTCGAGAGCTTTCCAGGCTCTACGGACTTTATATACAGGGTGGAAGTAAATTGCTGGCTCGTACCAGCAACGAGGAGAGCGGGGGGGGGGGAGGTGGGGGTGGGTGGGTGATTGGGTAGACGTTGCTGGTTCAACGGACGGAGAACAGTGTTCTGACGATGACGATCACGGTTTTAATTTGCAAATTGATAGCCGCGAGATCGTCGAGCGGTCATCAAGTCCGTGAACAAGCAACGACTAATTTTAATTAGCCGTGTCCTCGTGTTAGGCCGGTCATTGGCGCGTAAAAGTCGAGGTCCAACCGGATTGATCGATTGAAATGTTCGTTGTAACGCATTGTGCAGGTTGCACAATGTATCGTTGGGGAGTTTAATCGAGTCGAGTTAATTGAACACATACTTGGAAGTATCGATTTTGGAAGATTCTCGAATTCTATTAGCCGATCAAGTTAGGCACGCGTCGATGTCAACTTTCTTAAAGAGAAAACTCGAACGAACGAACGAGTGCTGTCTCGACTCTTCGAAATCTTTATTCTTCTGAGATTATTCCATGCTGAGTACGTAACAGTACTCCCGAGTACTCACTTTCGAGTCTCGCATACTGACACTTATTTTAAAAATAAGTCTCGCCTCTGCTCTAGACTTATTCTCATGAAAATTCGCGGATATTGCGTTTGTTGAAAACACGCTTCTCCTGGCCAGCTGCTTAGTACCCTGCATTATCGCTTTACTCTCTTGTTGAATAATAAAAGCGTTCCTCGACGGCTCGTCCATCAACGCAAGCAAGCAAGGCACTGATACCATTACACTGATACACGTTACCGCCTTGCCACGGCCGGGGCTTTCGATCTTTTCTTTTCGATCTGGCGCGTTTCATCGAACGCTTTGCCAACCGTGATTTCAACCGGCTGGCGGAGGGGGGACGCCCTCTTCGGGTAGAAAGAGGTGGAATAAATATGTGAGACGATTTATCGAACCGTGCGGCGATCTTCTTTGCTTCTTTCCTCTTTCTTTTTTCTCTTCCCTTTTTTTCTTCTCTTTCTTTCTTTCGAGTTTCGCGTGATTCGACATGAGCAAGAGAGACCGGTGCTACGAGGAACGCACGAGATACGCGTGTCGAAACACTTGAACGCACTTGAGCGGATCGGCCGATCACGAGGAGCGCAGCCAATCGATTTCTTCATGCAGTTCTCGCCGACGTGCAACATGCCGTTCTTCATTCGATGGCCTCGAAACGCGCTGAATGATCTTTCGATTCTTCTTCTTCTTCTTCTTCTTCATCGTCTTCTTTACGCCGGGTCCTTAAGTTCCCATTAGAAATTGGTAATCAATTTTCGATGATCATTTCACGGAACGTATTTCGTACTTGGTTCGAAACGCGTGTCGCATCGTCGGCTGATGCGAGCGAGCGAGATTTTTCACATCTATATACATATATAGTAGATTAAAAAGAGTTAAAAAATCTCTAGGAACTTCTAATTTTGCCACGTCGAACTTGGTTTTTTCTCATTTTTCTCATCATTTTCTCGTACCTTAACCGAGAGCTCAACGTGTCAATGAGAAAATGCAAAAATTGAGAAACGATTCGAAAGTTCGGCTGTTCATCGTCTTCGATCGGGAATCTTCGTTACGTCTTCGTCGAGAGCCGAGCGTATTTTTACTCTCGGTGAGTTGTCCTCGCAGCCTCCCGTAAATATTCCGCCTCGTTTTTGGAATACACGGTACTCTTAAACTCGCCAGCCAGCCGGTAGAATGCACAATCGCGGCTCCGTTTTGCGCAGGCACGACGAAGACGGCGAGTACTTCTCTATTTTCTACTCGGCGCGGTGGTACGTGATGATGCTGCGTGTATTTCTGTACAGAGTGGCCAGCGTGCGAGTGTGCATTCGCGGATGATGCATACGTACCGAACGTACGTACGAAGGATGGCACACGGCGGCTGCACATGGCAGAGGAGAGGAGCAGAAGGGGAGAGGGCAAGAGGCGTCCGCACGGGGGTTGATTGTGGCGCACGAGTAGATTACGCAATTATCTTATGAACGCGGCGCGTACGAGTGCTTACGCTGCTTTACGTACAAGATGATAGCTCCTGCGCGAGTTATATATAGGTATGTGCCGGGGTTATCCGGCACACACACACGCACGCACGCACACACGTGCCTGTACCGTTGCCGTTCGCAGATATAAAAAGGTTTCTTCAAATTGGCGGCATTACGCAATTATCTCGTCTTGACCGGCCCCGTGCTCTAACCTCCTGTAACCCCCGTGCGAGGCCTGTTGCAAATAGGTGTGGGTATACCGGTGATTGCGTATCGTACGCACAGTAACTCTTCTTCTTTCCGCCTGCCGATTCACTCCCTTCGATCGATTCCCTTCATCTTCGTAATTGTGCGGCTTTCTCTTTTTCGTTTCTTTCTTCTTTCTTTTCTTTTCGCGTGCGCACGCTCGTTTTGCAAAATTCACGACGCGAGAACGCGAAGTCACGGAACGAAGACGCGTGAGAAACCTGGCTGGCTTAGACATTCGAACGGCACTAATGGCCGGTGATTAATTTTAACAGCGTAATACGCGGTTTCAGTACGGGGGAAAGAAAGCTCCCGTCTTAAATGTCACCGCGGTGAACTTTTTCCCTCGTCCCTTTCCGATTACACTACATTATCCGCAATGGACGACATATTAATTCGTAACTCGCTGACAACTCGCTCCTCGCTACGGTACACTGAGAAACGTCGTTTGTAGTTTCACGCTTGTCGCTCAAACCACACGGCGCCGCTGTGTTCCTCGCTCGCGATTTAAATCGTCGTACATACACGCCGGTGTCACCTTGTCGCTTTGGAGTTTTAGATTTCGGTTATTTACAATTTACACCTCGTCGATGGATAATTTCACTTTCCGTCGCTGTTTCCACTTTGTTCAACTTTTAGTCCCAATCCATGCACTGTGTTCCTGTGCACTCGTTCTCGCCTCCCCTCGCAGTCGTCATTATTTATGGTTGACAGTCGTTCGTCCGTTTCATTTTTATTCGCGTGCCATTTCACGTGGCAATATCGAGCCGCGTTTTATCTCAAGCCGGTACAGTCTCTTGATACACGATCGATCAAGTTTACTCAAACTACGATCCTCACCGTCTACGATGGATCCGGGTGCGCACGTTCGCACACGTATTTAGATATTCACGCAGCCACGCAAACGCTAGACAACGACGACGACGACGACGACGTCGGAGGGTAACGTGCGCCGTTGGCAACCTTCTCCCTTCTCCCCTTTTTCGCATTGTAATAGAATTGTCTCCATTATTAATGAGCCTAGACTCGGTCTCAGTCCCGGTCTTTCTCTTTCTCGCTCTCTTGCCGGTCGCTGACACACATACACGTGCAACCCACTATCTATATCCCCCTCCTTTCCATGTATACGTCCCTGCGTGTAGAACAACGCGCTGGACACGCAGTTGTGTGGCCACGCTGTTGACTTATTCACGTGTGGGAGAACCTCCAACGACAAAACGGTAGGCGGAAGTTTCCTTCTGCTGTGACCAAGGAACGAGATATACGCGCGTACGTACAGTACGTGCTAGCTCGCATACAGTGCACCGCAAAAATCTTGGACCACCGGTGTGTCCAACCTTTTCTTCTTCCGGGTCTTTAGATCTGCTGGCTAAAAATTTGTCGAGGACCGCGTATAGTTGACATATTTTTGTATCAATTCAACCTGTATCATTAAACAATGATGTACAGTGAAACGATACGAATTGAATGATATGACACGAATACGATCACGAATCTAAAGATTTGAATTTTATATTGAGACGATGACATTGATCGGAAAGATGTATTTATATCAGTGAGGGAAATATGAAAATTTTTAACGAAAAAAGTTTTTTTAGACGTCAGTTCATCGATATCTGGTTTGATACGGGCAATACGAACAGTATTTTCGAGATAAAATTTTTCTTTTTAATCTATTTTTTGTGTGCTCTGTAAAAGCGAAAGAATCTGCTTGCAAGTATATCCCAAGAAGGGATATTGCGGACATTCGTAGTTAAAATTATTCGAACAATAAAACTCAATCATTCCAGTTTTGGTTGTACAGTGTGTCTTAGACCATCTGTGTTACCGTAACTTGCCTTGTAATGCTAATTAAACACCTCTTTAGGAAACGTTCTCGCGTACCGTGACACGCAAACGAATCGTATAACTGTACATGCTCTTCATTTCATTGTCTGTTTGCGGATTTTTGTTAGACAAAGTCGATTTTATTGTCCGATATAAATAATATCGCCGCTTCGAGTTCATTTACCTTTCGCAAATTCAGTAGAAAGGAAACGGAAAAAGAGAAGATAATTCCTTAAGATGGACAATTGCGAAACTTTTGCACCGAGCTGTATAAACACACGTTGTGTTGTGCATGCTTCTCTCTTCGGCCCCTGTCGACTTAAAAATTGATCGCGTTTTGTGTATTAAATACGCGGCACGTTTTCGAGAAGGCGGCGTGTCCGGCGACGTTAGGCGCGCGATCGCGCCTCGGCTGTGTTTCACTTATTCAGAGCTGGCACGGTTCCCGCCAGCTTGAAAAACAGCCGGGAACACCGTTTTTTGAGGAATGTACCGAAAATTGGGTTATACATTCGTAACGCATTTTGCTCGCGAAATTTTTTAGCCGGGGAACTCTATAGGTGAACGTCTAGCGCGACGTCGCAGAGTGTACGCCAGTGTGTACGTACGTGTGTATGTGCGCGCGCGTTACGTCGCACTTAAAATTTATAAATACGAAAGAGGCGCACGGCGCGGCGTGTCGTTTCGGTAACGTCGTGTCCAGAGCGCTGTTCATTTATTCACACGCGGAAGAACTTTCAACCTTGAAGTGGCAGATGGAAACGTAGCTAACCTAAACGTGGGTGTAGACTGTCTACGACCGTGCTATGCATAATTTTGATCTTCAAGCGGTTCGCTCTCGTAGACGCTGTCCTCTTCCCGCTGAACGCTCCGGCACAGGTCGGAGTTTAAAAAGGAACCCTCGCCAGCAACCCTCTTCTCGAACAGTAACGTTCGAAACGGACGATGGTCGCGTGTAATTTCACGAGAGACAAACTTCCGACAATTTCCCAACGAGTTCGACGCCGGAGGTAGATCTCTTGGCTCGGTTGCATAGATACCGTGAACGTGGCCGCGTAGAAGCTGCCCCTTCTCGCTCGGCCAGCGGGGCGAACAGAGAACTCGTCGTAATAGTGGCCTCGTTCTAAAAAAAAAAAAAAAATCGTTCACGTGTCCGTTACCAGTACAACGATCAGCTTTTCATACGTTATGCCGGCACGACGCTAATATAGCATCGACGCGGCGAGGTAGGTTAAAGAGCCGTGGAAAGGGGCTTAGGCCGGCGCTGGTCGGCCGTTGTTTCGAGCGAGCCGCGTTGGCGGTCTGGCCGCGCGCTTCTACAGGTTACAAAAGAACCGGACGAGGCCGAAGAAGGTGAAGGTGGGAAGGGCGGCCATGCGGACCGCGCCTGAGAGAGAAATATAGATTACCCCTCTGTGTAGAGAGACCGTAATTGTCTTTAATATCACGGATTCTCTGTCGGACATAATCAAAGATCGACCGACATACCTCGCCGGGCTGTTTTTTTTTCCTTTCTCCTCCGTTCGTTTCTCAACGGTGTAGAGAGAAAGAGACTCCGTGGATGGATAACAGTGTTGCATATTGTATACCCGTACACGTGTATACGTGTACGTGTGCACAGGGACGCGGACGGCGGCCGTCTGCGTGCACACCTTCTTCCACGCTGTAGATCTCGAGGAATCGAACGGAAGCGGAATAGAGCGTGTACCTGGTTGCACCTGTACCCGCCGAGCCGGAACAATCGAAGCCGAGACGATAATGAGAACGACGAACCGGCCTCGCCGACTTCCCCTTTACCCTCGCTTGTAATTCTTTTTTTCTTTTTCTTTCTTCCCCTCCCGTTTCTTTTGCCCTCCGTTCACGTCCCTTACACTTTCGAAGCTCGGCGCTCGTTCCTCACCAGTGGAACAGTGGGCATCGCCCCTATCGACGGAGATAAAGATGTCCTTTTCGTAAGGACACCGAGCGCACACGGAACGGGCGAAAAGCGCGGCATTCCCCTGTGTATAGACCTGCACGTACGCACACTCGGACAATGGTCGTCGGTGTTTCTTACGTGCAGTGACGTAATCAGGGGACAGTTTTCACCGGCCGGTCCTCTGAATTTCCCGTGCGCCTCGATTCTCAAAGTTGGAGCCAGTCAACTTTGACCGTATCGATGCGTGCCGTTTGTTTGGACGATGGGAGAAGGTGGCTGTCGCGCAACCAATTTTTTTTTCTCCCATTTGAAAATTCATCGTGGGTGGCTCTCGCCGAGGTAAGGGTCGCGTGAACGGCGAATGAAATGTACGACGTCGATATTAAGGTACAAACACTCGGAAGCATACGTGAGATCTAGCTTTCCTCCATCCTCGTGAAAACCTCACAACCTTCGACAGCTAGGCGTGAAAACGAATAAACACCCAAAAATTCGCTGACTTGTTACACCACTGTTACGTGCCACGTACGTACGCTCAGATGACAGGGTGTGCGTGCATGCGTGGGCGTATGTGTGCTATAGAAAGCACCGCACAAAACCCTCATCCTCCGTCCCATGAGGTTAGATCCTAGCCACTTCTATGACCCAGCACTACTGCCAGGCAAGCGAGAGAGAAAGAGAGAGAGACAGAGAGAGAGAGAGAAAGAACGAGAAAAAGACGAAAACAGAAGAAGAAAGAGAGAAAGAGAGAGAGAGAGAGAGAGAGAGAAAGGACAGGAAAGAGAAAGAAAGAAACGCGAACGAAGAAAGATAGAAAGTCGTCAGCCTTCCTCTTTCCTCTTCTCCTTCGTCTCCGACTCCACCCTCGGCCTTTCCAACCTCTCTCTCCTTCCCGCTACCGTCCTACTACCATCGCCGCACCACCGAGCAGCTTTGAGCTTCCAGCTTTTTGCGGGGGTTCAACCACCTCGCGTCGGAGCGACGCACGCAGAGGCCTCGTCGGCTCTCACGCAACCCTGCCGAAACGGTACCTAACGTGGCCCGCCGTCTCGTACTCGCTCCCCCCGCTAGGCCCCTCGTCCTGTCCTAACCATGCCATTTCAGCCCCTTTCCACCCCGATGCCCGGGGTTCCCTTGCAACCCCGCGACCCCTCTGCCAACCCCTCCGCCCTCCTCAACCCACCCCTCGTCCCTCGATGCCGCCTCTTTCTCTTTCGAGTCGACGATACGACGCGCGGTCGGCACGAAAGACGTTACGAGTGGGCTCTGTGCATCGACCACGCGAGAAAATTGCACGGTTGTGTTTTAAACGTTAGGAAAGCCGGGGCATAAAACGGGGCGGATAGTCTCGGGCGCGATGTCCGTCTGCCACGTTCGGCGCGGCCGACGCTGAAATGGGTCATGCGATCGAGAGACACGAGACGAGTCGAAACGATCGACGTTGAACGACGAACGAAACGAAGCGTCGGGGGGAGGGGTGGCTAGATTTTTCGAGAGGACACGAAGGGTCTTAGGGAAGTAGAGGTGTCTTTTATGCAACAACGCCGGGGAAGGGGTGTAACCGACGGTTTTTGACTTCAAAGGTCAAAGGGTTTGGGCGTCTCGTTTTAGCGGCGGTCAACAGAGGGGATGTTTGGCCGATAGTAAAATGTTTTTACGGTTTGGCAACTTGCGATTTTTTCGTCGATTTCGACCGCGTTTCGCTAGACACGCGCGTCGTCCGAAACTAGAATTGAAAAGATGGAAATTTCGCTTTTAGGGGTAAGGAGTGGAAATGTTGGATTCCTCGAAAAGGGGCGACTATAATTTAAAGAGGGTTTTATTCTACGTTGCAACCGTGGTCAAGGATGACGTTACGAGATCTGTTTGTAACTGATGGAAAAGGGAGTTGTACTGGATGGTAATTTTTGTTTATGGCAAATCAAAAGAAAGAAAGCGTGCATGATCAGCTACTGGAACAAGCGTTCGTAAGTTATTACTGTCTTAGGATTAGCACTGAACCGATATATAGTTAGTCTTGGTTGGTCATCGAATTACAAATAAATTAATGTAATTTTTTATCCTGTCTTCGTTTCCGATTATTTCGATATACGGTATGCAGTATATCCTCGAGATATTTTTCGTATTCCAGATCCGTATACAACACGGATCGAAGGAGAATCGGATCACGAACCAATTATTTCCATTACGGGAAGTACAGTCTCGTGGCGTAATTTTTAACGAACGAATTTCATATCCTTGAAATGATAATTCGACACAGAGCGAGCGAAACGAAGTAAAAATAAAGCGAAACGTCGGCGAGAACAAAACAGTCATCGACAATAAATTTTTCTTCCTCTGCCCCTACCTCCCACTCCCCGATGGAAACGAGGAGATCCGGCCGCGGCGTGACAAAGGTGGGTGTAGCGGCAGCTTGTTAGCAAAAACTGTGCAGGTTGCACATCGGGCGTTGGCAACCTGCGTCGCGCCGGATCATTAACGAGCGTTCGTACAAAGTTTGTTTTGGTAAGGTCGATGGAGTGTAGACGAAGGTGATGGAATCGACACGAAATGAGGGATAATGTAGATCAACCGCAGGGTTGCGGAGCCAGAGGGAGGGAGGGAGTGTGTGCACGCTGCAAACCGGATATGCACACGTGCGTCGCTCCGCTTTCACGAGAGAGGGTGAAAGAGAAAGAGAGGAGGAGGAGACAGACAGACAGAGGAGGGCGGGAGGGAGGGAGGGAGGGAGGGAGGAAGGAAGGGAGAAAGGGAGGAAGGGGGAGGGAGAGAGAGTAAACAGAATTTGCATGGAAACAGTGTGCCAGTGGGTCGCGTCGAGCTGTGGGTATTTAACGCTGTTCTCCCGGCCCCTCTTCCCTTTTCCCTCTTCCCATCCACCTACGCTCTACCCCCATCTTCAACGGGTCCCTCGTACACTCTCTCCCTCCCTCCCTCTCTCTCTCTCTCTCTCTCTCTCTCTCTCTCTCTTTCTAGCGGCATTTCGTTTCATTTCGTTTCTTTTCTCGCAGTCTCTCTAACCTACCGCTGGGAAACTGCTCTTTTTAAACAGTGGCATAATTCTTTCACGGCTGACGTGGTAAACGCATTACGGTCGCGGCATTATGCATGTAAACGTGGCATTCACGGGGATGAATGGACGCGTGTCCAACTCTCTCTCTCTCTCTCTTTCTCCTTTTCTACGGCTGGATGCTGCGATGCGCGCGTGCTACACTCGTAACGTAACCCTTTTTAAGGGCGTTTCAACAGCCGGCGAAAGTTGGGGTGACGGTGGTGGTAGGAAGCGAAGAGCGGGGAAGTTTACACAGGAGTACAGTTTCGGCGAATATCGTTGCCGAGAGGTTCGTGGAGAGAGGGAGCGCGAAATTGAGACAAATCGACGACGTGTGCTGGAGATTTCTCCGCGAGGGCGCAGGAATGTTCGAAGTTTGCAACATTAATGCCGCTTGAAACATCGTCTCGCGAGCAACGGGACACGAACCGTTTCGCGGGGTGAAACCAGCTTTCGGCTGGCGACCGAACACTCAGCCCTCAGCACAATAGGCGAGCACAGGTTTGCACAGGGGTCCACTTTTCCGAATTTAGAACGGATAAAATGTGCGATTCGAACGTGCCGTTTCAACGGCGAGCAGCGGCCCGGCGCAGGCGGCGCCGTTCGAGGGCGTAAATTCCGCTAATTTCCCTTCCGCTGTTTTCGCAGCGAGGTACGACTTTGCCAATGAAATAACGACACGGCACGGGTCGTGTTTGGTGAAGTTTGGTGAATGTCTCTCGAATGTGTGTCGTCGCCGTTCACGTCTCCGTGACTCGTCCATCGGCGTCGGTCAACGGTGAAAAGCGAAGAAGAATTTTCGCGCGATTTATCGTTAAACCGCGGGGATTTGGTCGAAATTACCTTCGTAAAAGTGGGATGAACAGAGCCGGGGGAAGCTTTCGCAACGTAACAGCCGATTACAACGCCTAATAACCTTGCTACTTGACTGATATACACTACTTACAGCGGAGTGGAAAGTTACGAGTTTGAAAGCTACTTTGACTATAGAGTGTGAGGGAAGGAGAGCAAGTGGCGCTACGGAGGAACGGGGTGTAACGAAGTTCCTTAACGAGGCTACCCATTTTGTCGACTTAACTTGATCGATAACTACGTGCCTACACCCTGCTTTTCAAGCACGAAGGCCGACACGTCGTCACGCCGATGCGAGACGTGTATACGTGTTGTTCTCTTCTCCCCTTGCCAAATGACCGTCGCGATAATCGTTCGCGACTGATTGACGGAGAAGGCCAGGCTACCACCTCGAACCTTCGCATCTTCGATCTTCGTACGTTTCGCCTTTTAACGTTAATAATTTTCACAATTTCAATTGATCCTGCACGATGCTTGTACTCGTACGTGAACGTGAGATTTTTACTCGCGATTGAGATTTCGGTGAAAAATGTATCAACGACGAATTATAAAGCGTATCGCGGTGGTAAACAAGCGTTTGAGATTTTCGCGAGAGTTTCGGTACCTTTTGCCCGCGAGATGTGGCAAGCACACGCGTTTCACCTTTCAGGGAAGCAAGAGGGTGGAAGAAGTGGCGGTTAAGAGTTAACATAGACGAGAAATGAAGCGATCAACTGCACGTGTAATTTCTGGATTTAAAACAAACATTCAGCGAGGTGGTACGTTACCGCGGGCAGGAGATCGGTTGAAAGTCAAAGTTATCGTCGAATACGTGGTTAATGAGGCGAGCTGGGCGCTTGTTTACATTTAAATAAATTTATCAGGATCTTATCTGCGAATGTCGAGTAACAAGATGGGGGACAAGGGGTTGAATAAATGGTTGAACAGCGTGTACTATCTTTAAAGGTATTAAAGTGCATGCAATCATTCACGGTGACTGCATATCATTGCGTACACGCACCACGTCTAGCCTCGAGTCTAGACCTCTCTTTCCACTTTCCTGGCCAACCGTAGCAGTATTGTTAACAAGCAACGTCAAAAAGAAACGAGAAAAAATTATGTGTAACATCAAAGCGGTCTTTTAATTCTTTTTTCCTTTTTTTCTTCTTCTTCTTTTTTTTTTTTTTTTTTTTTGTTCCTTCAAAGGAATCTACACGGATGAACTCGGGAAACAGGCAGTTTTAAACTTTGTACGCGACACGTAATTACGTAAATGACTTGCGCTTCTGCATAATGCAATATATTGTCCCCCGTAGAAATTAAAAAAGAAAAGGAACAAAGTGAAGAAAAGGAGGAAGAAAACGAAGAAAAGGAAAAGAAAACGACAAATCACGTCGCGTCACTCGAAGTACCTACTCAAACTGTCTCCGCCGGCGATCCACGCCAATTGCAATTTATTCGAAATCGAATCGATGAAAATCGATGGAAAGTTCTTTCGCGTTCAACGTTCGAGGAAGTCACGTACGTCGACGAGTGTTTCAGGCGGATCGGACGTCTGGAAGCGACTGGAAAGAAAGAAAGAAAGAAAGAAAGAAAAAAGAAAGAAGAAAAAAAGAAGATTAAAAACGCGAAAACTGTAACGCGAGCGGCCGCGGCGCGTTGTCTGTATCCCGCGAGGCAGACGCCGCAGCGCGTAGGCACGGCGGATCTCTCGCCGCGGCAGGAAATACCTGAACTTGGCGTGTTTCACATGCCCCGGCGAGGGTGTTGGTGCGTACACATCCATTCAGGCCGGATGCGTACACGCACTTAGCCTCGCCCTACGCTTCCCTACCAGCCCTCCCCGGCCACCCCCGTGGCTGTAGCACCATCCTGAAGAGCGTGTAGTCGGCGGTGGTGGCGGCAGCGACGGCGGCGGACACATCAATAATTACCCATGGCAGCGAAGGGATGGCAAGACGCGAAGGGGAACGTCAGGGGTGGATGAAGCTAGAGGGAACCGCGCGGGCGGGGAGGGAGGTTGGAAGGTAGGTAGGATGGTGGAGGAAGAAGAGGAGGTGGAGGAAGAGGAAAGAGGAGTCTCGGGTCAACCGGGGTCAAGTCGCGCTACCAGACGCAACCCGCTCTCCCACCCGCCCTCCTCCCTCCCCGCCCGCCTCTCATCCAGACGACCCTGCCAACCCTCCTCCTCCTCCTCCTCCTCCTCCTCCTTCTCCTACCCCCTCCCTCCCCCTGCTTCGTCCTCCTCATCCTCTTCCTTCTCCACGTCCTATCCAAACCTCTGCCCACTTCTCTACCTTTGCCTCCTTCTCTTTACCCGCAGGGGGTGGCTGGTGGTCACCCATCCAGCCAAGCTTTCACGCACACACTGCGAACACGGTGCGTTCCCATCCCTCTCCCCTCCCCCCCTCTTCCTCCTCCGCCGGTTCGTATAGTTGCCCGCGACTTATCGCCGGCTTTCACTCTCTCCCCCTCTCCTCCTCGTTTCAACCGCCCTCCTTTTCGGCGGTGGTCAGCGCCGATTTATTTCGAGCTGATCGCTCGTTTGTCGCTGGTTATTGATTCACGCCTGCTTTCGATCGCGGTCGCATTAGAACTCGAGGATTACACTGGCCAGTGGAGGAAATTTTAACGAGGCGAACGGGAAATTTCGAGTTTCCCTCGAATCGTTCATTCTTTTTTTTTTTTTTTTTTTATGATCTCTGCGAAAGATGCGGACGGAAAGTTGTGTAAAATTTATTGCCCACCAGTTACTCTGTTATAAATTTATTATTTCATACGAGGTACGTGTACGAGGTAGCGTATGCACACACACACACGCACACACGTACAGAATTAACGCAGACTTTTTTATTCGATCGTGAAAATTACCTACGTAATCATATTTTTCCCGGGAATGGTTAACTGCATTAATTGCTTCCAAGACATTCGTGTAGCAGTTTGAAACGTGTTCCCACCGCTTTTGATTTTTATCGGATTCCTCGCCTGGCCTGGCCTGGACTGGCCGGGCGTTCTTTATATCGCGGTTACCCACTCGCTACGACTTCTTACATGCGCGGCGAGCATGTATGACAAACGGCACCCGATTCTATTTCACGAGTTTTCTCCCCCTTTCGCTTGCATTGCCCGCCATATTTTACACCGGCTGTGTATAATCGCGAAAACGGTATTTATTATTTAAACGATCCGGCGTATCGTACGCGAGCGATTTAATTTTGACGAATGGTCGGAACGGTCGTTTACGTCTGAATACCTTTTTTTCACCTCGTAAACAACAACTCGACGTATCATCGAACACCGCCCGTCATTCAGAAGAAATTCTCTCGCGCGTAGCTTTCAATTTTTCCCGCGCTGCATTTGTTTATATTCTTCCACTTTGCCGACTTTTACGTACGATTTTATGCCGTCTGAATCTCAGTCTATCACGCGTTCACTGTGCTATCTCTTGTCACTTTCTTTCTTTCTTTCGAGACAAAAGGAAAGGGAGAGAGGAAGGGAGAAGAAGAGAGAAAAAAAAGTGGTAGTCCAATCCCGAGGGTTTCACGCACGCACCATGGATACGCGTCCGCCAAGCAAGCTCTCAACTTTGCTCGCACAGCACGTTGTCCGTAAACGGAATTTTCTTGGAGCTTTCGCGAAGCTCCGAGAACGGACAACACACACACACACACACACACACGCACACACGCACGCACGTACATACACGCAGAGGCAGGCATACGCTCGCATACACGCGCACACGTACGGAAGCACACATACGCGCCAGTGTCGGCCGAGAAATAAAACGCGCCACGTTTTTCGTTTTTTATTGTTCGTCCACTATGGCCGCTCGAGCGTGTCCAGAATTCAGTTCCCGGACGTAAGTCCTCGGGCGGTGCCAGGAATCGAGGAACAGAACGAGTCGAAAAAATTCCGTTCGAATTATTATCGCGATGTCTCGTCGATCCGTGCATTTTCCACTCGCTCGTTCGCACACGTACTTTCCGGGCACGGTTCATTCTTCTTACACGAGCAACAGAACGACTTGTAACAAAGTAACAAAGAAACAAGGATTAGATCAGGGAGGATTTATTTCAATTATTTCAGACGTTTTAACAGAGGTTTGCCATTATTCGATCAAGATCAGAGGCAAGAAGTCGCTTCGATGCTTGAACGTCAATCGAAGGGAACGATTGTTCTCAAATCTATCGATCGTTCGATACGCGCCGTACGCCGCGCCATTGTGCACGGCAGTGTCAAGCTGAAAAGAACGAGGCCGAGATATTTAAGATTCGTTAAAGCGACATGAAATCGAATTGACGGTACGTTGACGTGTCTGTCGATATTGTTTTCCACCCTCTCTGGAGGATCAGGCGCACGTCTCTGGTCAATTACTGTCTGTATGGTCTCCGGCCTGCGGAGCTCGGCAGCCGTTTCGCGAAGAGAGAGAGAGAGAGAGAGAGAGAGAGAGACGATATAATTACAATAATTAATCCAGAGTGCCCGGAGCCTTTGTCAGGCGGCGCGGGCAAGAGGTCGAATTTCTGTCGACAAACGCGACTCATCCTCGCGCCAGGCCGTTTCTCTCCTTCCGCCTGTCGTCCCATCAGCCCCTCCTTGGGGACACGGTGCACGCACGACGCCGAATATCCCGTCTGGCTGCCCAACTTTACTACCCGGCAGCCGGGGGGATAGCGGCGGTTTCGAGAGGGGCTGGAAAGGGGAGAGACAGCCCCCGAACTGGCTAGAGTTCGTTCACACCGGCCTCGTCAGACAACCGACTCCGCGAACGATAATATTCGGAATCGAGCGTAAAACTTTGCCCCGAGAAAAGAGATAATTGGCCCCTCAGAAATTCTCGTGGACGTCGCCGGCGTCGCCGTCGCCCGACGCCATCTCGTCCTCTCCGCTCGTCGTCTGTGTCTTCGATCCCGTGGATCTCGATGCTCCTGTCATCCTTTCGCTCGCCGGTTATCTCCCTTTTTCCACTTCTCTCTCGCGTTCATTCACGACGCTCGCCTATATATATCGACCAGCTGCGATACACGATTGAGAGCAACGCGCACGGAGTTTGTCACGCTGAGAGCTTTTTATAGCGGTGAAATTTTCCATAAATTTCGTAGAATTTTCTCGTCACTCCTGGGAGGAGAAAAATCGGAATGAACGAATGTGGAGCAGTGGGTCACTGGATTTTGGGATTTTTCAGCGCGTCTCGCTGGAAATCAGTTGATGGACGTCAGTTGATTACCATCTAATCTAAGTAGAATATTAATTGGATCGATGCATAAATTTCGATCTGTCAAGGACGTTTGCAGACTCGATATAGAATGCGCAAACACGTAAATTTTATAGTCGACATATATCAAGGCTCAGAAAAAAAAAGAAAGAAATACTTTTGATATATAGCTATCGTAAAGATTAGCGAGAGGTAACAAAAATTAATTCAAAGACTTGACTGCGTATGAAAGTCAGTTTCAAGTGCAAACCGAGATGTTACAGAAACGAATTTGACCACGCAAAGGCTCAAGAGGTTATGAACCCCGGTTTGAAACGAATATATTTTGCTAACAATAAGACTCAGAGCGATCGTGAGGATTAGTTTGATATCGGGAAGAATAGACGCGTACGTCGATAAAGATAAAGACAAAGTCTGAGAACTGGATGACGTAATATTCAACGTGTGTAAACTCTCGTTGATTATTACGTCCAACAATGTTAAACATCACATCGATTTCGAATTATCTTCTCAACAACGACAGTTGTTTGATCCTTCCTCCGGACTGTGAACAGTTTCTTTTGCGTTGTCGCGCTTTCAATGGAATATTCGCCCGAACGCTCGCAGACCTTCGGGGAATTTTTTCGCGTTATATCTGTCTTCAAATCTTTTATTAGTGCAGAAGGTGTTGCTATCAGATTCAACACGAGCCGCATGCAAATCCCTTTCACACTATATTTTTAAAAGCGGCATGCGCGAAATAATGGTTTTGGTATTAATGCTTTGATGTTCATCGGAGGGCTGTGCCTTAATAAATCACCGTGCGCAACTGCCGATTTTTGTACCAGTCACGCAGATTTTCGCCAATGCATTCATTTACCCACACGTAACGTACAAGGTAATCTCGAAACGTCAAATATCTTGTCGTTTTCATTTCC
Organism: Tetragonisca angustula; assembly: GCA_036937485.2. Classification (NCBI taxonomy): domain Eukaryota; kingdom Metazoa; phylum Arthropoda; class Insecta; order Hymenoptera; family Apidae; genus Tetragonisca; species Tetragonisca angustula. The sequence continues at coordinate 705,531 of JAWNGG020000085.1, read as the reverse complement.
TTGGCCGCACAGTTGCCAAGCACGAGAAAAAAAAAATTTGTACCCTGAAACTGATTATAACCGATTGCCAGTGCCTTTCAGCCTGATTCTCTGATGAAATGAAAACTTTAACGTTCCTTCTCCTTTGAACGTACGAGACAAATTCGACGATGTACTTCAAGAGTCGTTTGAAGAAACAAACGTAATTTAACCGCTACAACCAATCTATAATTGATAACATAATTATTTATATTTAGATTTATATAATAGCCTTTGCTGACAATTTTGAACTTTAATATACAAGAACGTGAAAATACAAAAAGATACGTTCGAGTCTGATGAAAGAATTTCGAATTCGAAGAAAGCGTCTGAAACTTCGTCGAGTTCCATCGTCGACGGAATCTCGAAAAAGATTGCGATATATATATATATATATATATATATAACAAAATATCGTGCAATTATTTTAGCCGACGGAGGGTTAGGCAAGGCGAGGCAAAAGACCGCGGCGGCAAAGAAATTCCGTGTTTCCGAGCGGAAAGAGAGTTCGAATCGAAATTAATAATCACCGCGGCACTGTCTCGCGATCCTTTCTTAATTCAGCGTTCAGCCCCGGCCAAGAATTCGTTAATTTACGTCTTTGTCCGTTTGGCGAGAGGGCCATAATGCCCGGACAAGCGAGGCGCGAGGAGGACGGGGCAAGAAGAAGAGAGAAGGAGATGAAGCAAAAGGGTGGATTGCCGGTTGGTTTGGAACACGGAACCGGGGGATGGAGGTTGAAGGGATGGCGACGGGTCGTTGCCCGAAAACGTGGCTCTGTTATTGTCCCCCTACTACCACTTTTCCCTTGCTCCCTAACTCCGGCTTCGATACACACGCGCGCACACACGCGTACACGCACGCACGCTCACGCGGCCAAGAATCCCGGGGCACACGCGCCGCGCCGACCGAGCACACACCGCCGGCGACGAATTTATGCACGCACGCAACGCCGCGTATTCACGATCGCACACGCGAGTGAGAACAGACGTGTGCACGTTTCGTCTGATGCAGCAAACACGCACACGTGTAATATCTGCACGCAGTGCTCGTGCGTCGTTTCGGCGAATCGTTTCGTCGGTTGACAACGCGGACGAAATAGCTGGGTTAAGGGCCTGCTGGATTACCACGTCAGATCGCCCTCTGTAATCTTTGTCCTCGGGATTGATATCCTGTCAGGTGCAATTAGGCAGCAAGACGGTTGTGTCTTTTAACGGTGGATATACTCAATTCAGCGGGGAAATTACGGGTCTTCGCGTTTTGTATGTCATATTAAAGAACGTACAGTGGCGATCGTGTTCCGTCGTACGTAGACAGTAGAAAGAACGTTTTCCTCGGTTGCTTTATTTAGAGATCATCGTCGATGAATGACCAACCCGTGTCCGATCGTCGATTCTTCTCTAGACGCGCGTGCGACCTTTCGAAAAACAAACGCTCGTAACTTCGTGGCAAAGATATCTCTCTGTAATCTCTGATCTACAACAAAGAGTCCAAACAGACTCGTTTAAAATGGAGAACAAGCGAAATCCCAGCGGATCGATGGGAAAAGCCCGATGTAAAAAGCCGGACGAGCGATGGACGATAAACCGATTCGTTAGACGACGACATTTCCATTCGTTGCCGTAAAGATAGACGGGGGAAGAGCAGGAGAAAGAGGAGAAGGAGGAGGAGGAGGAGGTGGAGAAGGAGGAGAGGGAGGAGTAGGAGGATGAGAGTCGGTTTCGCGATGAGAATAAGATTGAACGCGGCGGTGTTTCACGGGAGGTAAAACGGTGAATAAAAGGAGACAGGAACAGTCGTGATAAGGGATAGGGACGAAGGGGGTTTGAAGAGGGGTAGTCGGGTGGTAGAACGGGAAGGACACACGTGGATTTGTCGACGAGCGCAAACCACTGACGGCGGAGTTACGTCGACGTCTCTCGTTGCACAGGCCCGATGCAGTCGGTAATGCAGCACTTTGCATTGTTGGCGGGTAGCAAGCGGCAACGTTTACTACCGTCGACGTGTCAATCCGTCCCGGGGTTTTACGAGCACTGCGTAAATTCCACGGCCTTGCTACGGGCGTCGTAGTCGCCGACGACCAACATTGGCCGGGCTTGCCGTCGGGGGGTGAAAAGGGGGTCTCGTGCATCGTCAACGACAACAAATGCATTAGACTTTATGGCGGCTGGCTCGTTAACTCTCCTCATTCCACTCCCGGCCCGGAGCTTCGCGCGCGCACACACACACACACAGAGCTATACACACCCGGGGGCCTGGACTCTGAAAATGTCCAGACTCTGGCCAGACGTGCCTCTCGCCCTCCATCTGGATCCAATCGCGCGCATCCGTCGTTTTACATCTTCCTAACTCGGCGTGCATCAGCTTTCCACCGTCGTTGAAAACCGTCCAAAATGGTTTCCAAGTGGACGGTGTACGCCAACTCGACGTTCACCGTTCGCCTCTATTTCCTCCTCAACTGGGCAAACGTGTTACGTAGATACGTGCGCGTGTGTACGTCGAACCTTCCGTTGCGTCGCAAGAGAGAATAAAGAAGAGGAAGGGGAAAACAGATGATTTCGATACGTCGCCACTTTGAATTTAGACGAGCTAGTAGTCGAATTTGTACACTTTGGTCAAAATTTACTGGCGTATTGTTGCTGCGACTCAAGCAACGTGTCGGGACGGTTATTAACGGCGGCGTACGCAAAGGCGAATAAATTCGCGGAGATAGCATTTTCCTTAACTAGACGCAGTTTGTTCCATTGTCTTCGGGGCGGTAACTAATTCCAGAGTGCTGGTTCAAGTAATCAGCTGCTTTGTCGCCGAGACAAGATTACGGTTGACTTTAACCGACTTCGCGCGTGGAAACGCGTGCAACGTGTTGTAACGATACAGTCGGGCGGTGGGCGGGGAGGGAGGGAGGCTACAAGTTAATTAACGTCAATAACGAACTGTGACGAGAAACTGCACCGGAAGGAGAACTCTCGGAGAACGATGTGCCAGGGAAATGTACGGTTATGTTTGGAAAGGGGGGTAACGATGAATGACGTTGATTTTGTTAGTTCGAGGTGCCAGGCCAGGAGAGATCTATCTTCCAATTGATTCGTCCTGTTGTTGACGAATCGGCTAGACGTCTAGGCGCAAGAATTTCGGATTCATTGTCCCACAGATGCATACGTACGTTCCTCTTTACTTCAAACTTTGATTCGCTGTTACGTACGTGAATTACGTGTCGCGTTTACAAGCTCAACGGGAGGATGTCTGTTCGCGCGTTTCAAGTAGATTTCGTGCGTGATTATCAGACACGACGAAGACAGAGCGAGGGATTAACGTATATCTCCCCGGGACAATTTATATTTTCTTTACGTTATGTATCGCAAAGTATAGAGAATAGATTATTACATTAGTATCCTTGTACGTGCGTTATGTTGAACGTCGACATTACCCAGACACGCAATTTTCCCAGAAATACAGAAACGAAAATGTAAATATTGTCGGTAGTCGCGAGACGGACAAGTTGGTGCAAGTCGAATATTTGCGCTGCTCAGTCGTACAGAAGCTATCGAACATATTCGTAATACAGCCAGTTAAGCGCGTATTAACATTTGTAAAAATGACTCGCGAGTAAGAATTAAATCCAGTCGAAACACTCGAAATTAAACCAAGAGCGTTGTTCCGTAACAAAAATAGTTTTAGATGGAAAAAAATTTGTAGAGTGTGCTATTTTCTTTTGTTCAATTTAGACGGACCTGATTGGCCTTCACTACTATTGTCATGATCTACGAAAGCAGCAACAACTTCCGAATCATCGATCCATGGGAGGTATAATGATTTGGGGAGGTATTACTGAGGTAAGACGAAAACAAAATTTACTACAGAGAAATTAAATTTATTGAAATGATTGACGAACGAATTAACACGCATGCAACACGAATTACCGGAATACAACGAATAATTTTTCAACGAATAAAAAATTGTTTTAGAATGACCAGTCAAGTCTCCGGACTTGAATATCATAGAAAATGTATCGAAGAGAGAGAAACAAAATTTCTTCGTCAAAGCCTTTGGTTTGCGAGAAAATCGAGGTTGAATATTTATCGAGTATACTTGAATTTAGTTAATTCTAGACGTGACGTGAAACGAACGTAGTAAAAATAAAGTAGAACAAGGTAAAAAACGTAGAATAAAATTTTTCTGTAAGACGCTTTGTTTTCGAGAAAATCGAGTTTGCAAATTAAGGTAATTTTTAACGAAACACGTTCAGGATTCATTCTCGTGAAAACGACGCGTTGAACGACACAATTTACTCGACACTTTTTTGTTAGTTGTGGACTTTGATCCTCGTGTCGACTATTCAAATTAGATCGATTCTCAAACTCGATTTTCGATTATTAATGAAAAAATTTCGTTCCATCCTTTCGACATATTTTTACACAGTAGAATCACCTCTGTGTATCTCGCAAACGAAGATGAATCGACTCAAAGTGTACAAAGCATGTTTTATTCAACATGATTTACCAAACATATTGACAAAGCCTGACGCTCGAGATTTGGAACACAAGCAAATCGCGTGGAAGTAACTTTCACACCAGGCGCTCCTTAACAATTTCGCTTAACAAGTAGATCTATACCCTGAACGGGCATGTTGAAATCGGCAGGACGGTGGCTGGTAGCAAACAGGCAAAAAGTCAGTGGCGCCTCGGTTGATGCTGTTCAGTTGGCTAGCTGCTGAAAAAAAAAAAAAAAGGAAGAGAAACGAAAACCAGTCGGAGAAGGTTCCGTCGCGTCCGGAAATTGTTCGACTCTCACAAAGTAGCGGAAGCGGCGGGAAAAACTCGGTGGCCGAAGGAGGGAGGGAGGGAGGGAGGGAGGGAGGGAGGGAAGGGGGGGGACAGACGTAGGGAGCAGCCTGTGATTAGGCGGCAAGAAAAATGCGGCCGACATTAATAGACCCTCTTGAAGAAGCCACGAAGAAGGTACCCGTCTCTGTTTTTCTCCGTCTTCCTGGCTCCTAACAAATGGCGCGAGCTGCCCCGTCACGCTCTACACCCCACCCCCTTCACTACCCGATTCGTTTCTGATCTATAGATTATTGTCACGACTTTTGTCGACTTTCTAACGGCCCGCCTAAAAATCCACCGTCGTTGACTTATCACTTCCACTTCGACCTGGACCAGGGAAACGTTGAGAAATGATCGTTCGCGGTTAAATTATTGCGGCGTATCAGGTTGCCACAGGAAATCGCGTGCTATCTCAAACACGTTTCCTTTTATTTTACGACCGACTTTTCGCGAAGTTTGCCCGCGATCGATTCGGGGAAAGGATCTTCTTGTTTGCGGCTGCTTGGCTTTGCCGCGCAAATATGTGGTTTTCTTGAAAGCTTTCTTCGAAAGGGGATGGCTGGCGAGCCACGGTTCGTTTATATTGTACAAGCAGATGGAAAATTAGAGATACAACTGTCGTACGTGACGAGGAATGTGTAACGTGTACATTGAAACACTCCAGCGCAATCAGTTTCATTAAAATATGAAACAATTACGATTACGATTCAATTTCGTTAATAAAGTATAAAATAATTGTGATCGTGACGATTGAAATGAAATAACTCGTACGTCGAATGACTCTTGAACTTTTGGGAAATTAGTGTTCCGAACTAACAAGTAACAAGTACAACTTTTTGCAAGTCGTACGATTTACATACGTTTCGGTTGGCCGAGCGCGCGGTATCGGATCGCGTCGCGTCGAATGCTATTATCAAACGTCGAAATTGACGTCGCTTTTATCGAAATTGGGGATTAAAAGTAGAGAAAATTCGCGACCACTTGGCGAATATACATATATCGACGAAGGTTGGCAGCCAATGCCGTCGCTCGTATATTTTTGGATGTTTTAACCCAGATTGTCACGGCGACTATATCAGACCGTTCACTAAATGTGAAGTAACGACTGTCTGCTCGTGTAATTAAATTTCACCTACGGGGTCTGTCCTCTCTTTATCACGTTTCCCAGTGTAGAAGCGCGAAACTCGTATATTTTTCGTAGACGGTGGTTTAATTACTTTTTACAATAATAACGTTTAATTTTGCTTAAATATTTTAGCGGGATATTTGAAAAAAATCTTTCATTTTGTTTCCTTCGTCGCCGCTGTCGCTGCGTGGATTTAAATGATAATTTCACGATCTCGCGGTAAATAATCGGATATAGAATGAGCAGACAATTCGATTAATACGTTTGGAATAGAAAATTCGACCGGCCGAGGAAAGTCGGTATCGTCGGTAATCGAATCGAGAGAAGTCGAAACCACTTGACAAATAATAAATAAGCAAATACCTGCGGATAATTTTAAATCCATCTGCCGCGTTTATACCACGCTGTTGTTTTCTACAACCGGCAATTGAAACAACTTCGAAAATCGTACGTCATTCATTCACGAGTTGCTTATCGAGTGTTTGTTCTAAAAATTTCTGTCCTCCGCGTATCCACGGAGATTTCACAGCGAATTGCGTCAGTTTTCTTGCACTTGGATATCGGAAACGAGCGCGGAAGATTCGGCGTGCAGCTCGATAATCAGAGTTGAGATTGTCCTTTGTCGTCAGTTACGATTCCTTCGACGTTGCCTCCGAGGTTCGTTCGAGCTGCCTCGGTTGTTTGACAATCTCAAGGCATCGCACGGAAATTACAGTCAATTAGAGACTTTCGCTTAGTGAGTGCCCGTCGTAAGTTTCGACGCGAGTCGTATGTATTTCGTATTCTTCTCTTTTCCTTTTTACGACTGACGTGTCGATTACGGATGATCGCTATGTGGGCGTGTGTCGATGTATCAGGCGGATCATAAATTAACCTGTAGGCGGTTGCAACAGTATTTTATGATCCTCTATAAAGTATACCGTAACTCGGACAATATAACTACGAAACATATGTATGCTATGTTTTCGTACTAATGAGAAGGTCTATATAATCGCAATTGGGAGAATAAGTTGCAAATGTACACATCGGGACAAGAAGATACTATTCTCTATATTTTCTTACATTATGTCTCGCAAAGTAAGGAGAATACGTGGATTATCACATCAGTATCCTTGAGTGTGGATGCCATTACCGAGACACGCAATTTCTCAGAAATACAGAAACGAAAATGTAAATATTGTCAGCAGTCGCGAGACGGACAAGTTTGAACAAGTCGAATATTTACGCTTCTCAGTCGTACAGAAGCTATCGGAAACGTAACATATTCGTGTGAAATACAGTCGGTTAAGTGTCTATTATCGTTTGTAAAAATGGCTGGCGAGTGAAAGTGATATTCGAAGTTATAAACAAAGAACATTGTTCGGTGACAGAAATAGTTAATAATTTTTAGAGTGTGCTATCTTTCCGCCCCGGGGTGTACCATTACGCTAGACAGAACTTGGGATATCGATCGTACGAAAGGGACGTATCGTATCAAGTAAATACGCAAGGATGAATGCGGGCAGCTTACTCGTATCATCGTGGATGCCAGTCTTCAAAGCCTTTAATGTTCAGTAAGTACAATTTTTCCATCCTAAATATATCCGTGGCTCACACGCGTTTCTCGAAACAAAGTCATACGTAACACGACGTATGTACATACGTGTAAGATGCGCGAGGTACTCTGGTTTTATCTCCTTGCTGGAATCGTAGCCAAATCGGACATTTATTCATTACTCCAAGTGGCGTTCCAGCCGGCGCATTATTCACGGTACGTAAACACACCACGGGCACGCCGGTCGCATTGACATCGAAATATTACAGATCGGTATCGTGCCCGAGCCACGCTTCGCTCGACTCGATTAAAAGTAGACCCGTTAAAGGACCGTGATACCTATCACAATTTCGTGATATCGGAAGAAAACGGAGGGAGAAAAGTGAGACGAGCGAGAAACAGAGAAAGAAAGGGAAGAGACGGAGAGAGAGAGTTGGTTCTTGAGGTCCGCGTACGATGGACACACGAATACCGGAGGGCTGCGTAGCGAGTACATATTTGCACGAAGTAACTCACGTCCGTGTATTTCTTGCAACCACGTACGTAGCTGTACTTACGTACAGCGTGTGAGATAAGATAGCCCGTGGTACCTACGCTCGCAGAGGGTGGAAGGGGATATATAATTGCACAGGGCAAATGGAGAGAGAAATACAGTACGCGTGTATGTGTGTGTGAGAGCTGTGCGATGCGGGTGATGGTATATATACGTGTGTTTGCGAGGGCGAAAGAAAGATGCGCGGAGATGTTCTCGCCAGGTCAGCACGGGGTCACGCTTGGAATCCAGAGCAAACTATCCCCTCCTTCGTTTTCCTCTCGTACCTCCTTCCCTCTTTCCTCTAAGTTCCTCTTGTTTGACCGCTTGCTTGCCTACCTACCTACCTATCTACCTACCTACCTACCTACCTGTTCGCCCTCTCCTCTTCCTCCTCCTCCTCCTCCTCCTCTGTTGCTTCTTCCACTTCTTCTTCTTCTTCTTCTTCTTCTTCTTCTTCTATTCCTCTTCTTCGTTCGTGATCTTCTTTTTCCTCGATGCCAAGTAAGAAGCCTATATACCGTCAGGGTTCTTCGTGTAACCCTTCACCTTCCCTCTCTCGTTTATCCTGCTTCGTCGAGGGGATCAGGCGAAATTCGTCCGTCCCTTTCCGAGAGAGAGACCGATGCCGGCAGGCGAAACTGCCACGTGAAATTCGCGTCTTCCGTGTCATTGCGAGGCGATCCTCGCTCCCCCGAGCGAAGGAGGAACGGGGCACCACTCGGACATAAATCGATCTCCGGTGGGAGAGACTGACGATGGTTCCACGGTTGTCACGGGTAAATAGTCGGCATCGGTTTCCACGATTACTCCTCGCGCTCCTCCTGATGCGCTCGATTTATTTTCGGCCGCGATTGTTGCTGTCCGGCGAGGGACATCTCCGCTGTTTGCGACAGTACCGGTTAACAAAGACGATCAAATATCGCGCGGCGTGGAAAAGAGGGTTGTTGTTATTGTTGTTGTTGTTGTTGGTGCTGTTGATTTTCATTCGATCGAAAGAAACGAGATGGCAAGCGATAACGGTAAATACCTAAACAAATAGAAGGGAAAGGGAAGCTCCCGTGAATCTGAACTCGCGTGTTTTAAATACGCCGAGCGATTACGGATTCTCGTCGAAGAAACAGACACAGTTTCGTATCGATGTCAGTCCTCCATTAGGACATCAGGGTAGTTTTATCGAACGAGGAAGCAACCCGTTACTATTTCCTGTTCTCCTTGTAAATTCTTCATTCGCTACGGCACTCGTTTGTTCGCTACGTTCAGAGATGATTTCGCGACGGCTTTCGATTTCCAATCGCTGCGGAAGCGATTTATCAATTATTAGGTCGACCGAGAAACGTTAACGAAAGCGTCTCTTATTTGCAATTCTATTTTCGAGATACCCCGAAATGTAGATCGAGACGAGACTTTATAAAATTATTAAAGAGACCGGTTGTGCCACTCCGTGCCGATTTATATATTCTGGCCGATCGTATTTGGCGTTTGGTATTTCGGAGTCGCGTAACGTTTTCGCGAGATTCGATTGACGAACGAGCGGAGCGGAGTCGAGTCGAGCTCGAAAAATTCCGGCACCCGTGAGAATATCACGGTGGCAAGGCTTAACAAGCGCCTGCTGGGAAAAGGCGAGAGTCCATCGCCGAGGCACATGTGCGTCCCGGGCGGTTAGTCTCGCGCGCATACGTAATCAGAATTTGCGTGTAGAATCTCGACTTTTGTGCCGTTCGAAGGGGGCACTACACGGAACGCACTTAAAAGGTGGCACGTCGCGGCGCGCTCACGTGCTGTCGCTTATAAGGCAAATCGCTTCGTCGCGGGCACGAAGTTTACCTTTACGGGCGATGCAATTTCTTCGGTTGCTCCGTCCCCGCTACCGAACTAAAACTAACCAACTAACTAACTATCCCGCCGCTGCCGGCCACGTCGATTCGACGATAATCAGCCGGATAATTCACCGGATCGTCACGCATCTTCTCCAAAGAATTTTGCATTTCGCTAAAGGGGAAAGGGCTAACTAATTGGAAATCGCTGTGTCTTTCTCGAAGGAAAGTAGTATCGTTCTGTGTGTAGTGGAAAAATATCTGAAACTTACGTATACCCCTGAAATTTTGGGACAAGTGCTGTATATTTTTATAATTGACATAAGTATAAATTATAAATTATATATAGTAAATACAATATAAATTAATAATACAACGTAAACTATTGTGTATTTATGTTGCATAGTATAATTTGTATCTTTATATTATAATGCAACTGCTCTATATAACAATACAAAAGTATAAATTATATGCACAATATGCAATATAAATTGTTGCATTTATGATAAATATAATACGTACAATGCAATTGAATATAATAAATATGAAGCATACTTTATACTAATAATTTCCACAATTTTACAATACTTGCTCTTCTCTTCGTCAAGTTATTATATATGTCCAAAAATTCGAACTTTAATTTTTTTCGCTTAATCCTATTTCAATTCAAAGTTCAACAACTTGGTGAAGAAAAATCACGCGGCAAATGTTTTAAGAAAGGCTTCGTTCTTTAATTCGTAGTGGATTCTCAGTCGTGAAGAAAATATTTCAATGTTTTCGGAAACGTTTGAAATTTTGGCATTTTTCGAGGAAGAACGATATCGTTACTTTCCCACTTTTTATGTAATAAGTGTTTTTGCGACAAATGAATTTGAAGATTTATTATCGTATAATTTCTGTAAAGTCAATTTTTCGAGATATTGATAATTTGTAACTGTGTATATACGAATTTTTCATACATCTGTTTTTCGTACATTTACTGAAAAATTCTACTAAAATTCACGTCTTCGGACAAAATTTTCACGACGTACGATCGTAAATGTCTTGCAACAATCGACTCTGCATTGTATCGTGAAAATAATCGCATCTCCGAGTTAGTCGCTATCTCGCGTACAAACGTTCGCCTCGTTACACATCGAGCACGTCAATTACAAACACAATTATACACCAAGGGGGTGCACGCATGAGTTACATGTTCGTGGATCAAATTCACCTATCGCTACACACACCGTGGGAAATTTACGCGCGTTATAATAGTTACAACGATGAGCAGAAACTGAACGCGCACATGGATTTTTAATGTTAATGATACTTTATCGAGTGTTTGCACGTAGAATAAAGATATAGCAAAATATTCATTGTTTTGTATCTTCTTCTTTTTTCTTTTAAAGAAAAATTGTTCAACCATCGCTATAAATTGTTTCTGTCGAAATATAATATCACCAATATATTGGTTAAAAGCGTCATTTGGAAAAATTTTATTCTTCCTTTTCGACTTGTTTTCAAGCGTAGAGTCACTTATTCCACAATTTCTGAGAGAAACATTTCATATGCATCGATAGAGGTCTCCTCGTTAATTTCAGCTTTCATCTCAAAGAATCTTGCGAAAGTGAAGTAACGTAGGACAGTAAAAAAAGTAATATATCGGACAAAAGCGTCACTTGGAAAAATTTAATTCTTCCTTTTCGACTTGTTTTCAAGCGTAGAGTCACTTATTCCACAATTTCTGAGAGAAACATTTCATATGCATCGATAGAAGTCTCCTCGATAATTTCAGCTTTCATCTCAAAGAATCTTGCGAAAGTGAAGTAACGCAGAACAGTCGAAAAAGCAATATATCGGACAAAAGCGTCATTTGGAAAAATTTAATTCTTCCTTTTCGACTTGTTTTCAAGCGTAGAGTCACTTATTCCACAATTTCTGAGAGAAACATTTCATATGCATCGATAGAGGTCTCCTCGTTAATTTCAGCTTTCATCTCAAAGAATCTTGCGAAAGTGGAGTAACGCGGAGCGGTCAAAAAAGCAATATCCGGCGAGCAGCCAGCCGTTAATTATGCCGTGGTCGTTGGTGTCGTCGCCGCGTTGGGTCGCACGCGTACGTACGAAGTATTTCCATTTCCATGATTGGACCGACGACGAGGAATCGGCGTGCACCGCCGCGACAGATGGAGATTCCTGATTCCCCGCGTGTAGCATGAGCAACGGCTCGAAGGATAGAGAAAAGCCGGACAGAGCGTCGAACGAAAGAACGAGAGAGAGAGAGAGAGAGAGAGGGGAAAGGAAGAGACCGTGGCAGTGGCCGGATGGGAGGTCGCCGCGTGTTAGGGACGCGCCGCGTGTCAATTAAGTGGCTCTGACCGGTGAGATACGGGAACTCCTTTCCATACGGATATGCATACGCTCGCTCTGAATCCGCTTCGGTTATATCGTTTACACGTACGTACGTGTGCACGTACACGACCGCGCGCCGCAACAATGTGTTCCACGGACGAATACCTGACGGAGAGGAGCCAGCCGTTGATTTGTTTCGCTCTAAAAAAGCAACCAAGTTGCGAGACCACCAACGCGAGAGCCAAGTCGTATTCTCTTTCTTTTCAAGCGCGAGGCGTGAGTGTTGTTTGTACGTTGGGTCTGAGTTGCGAAATGATATTCCTCGTTCGTTTCTCTGTACACTTGGAATCTTTTGTTGGAACGTTTGCCGCTGTTTTCCTGTTCGAATGGAACAATTCGGATTTTTCCACGCACTGTGCAGCGAAGGAAACACGGAGGAACGAAGATACGCGAGATACTCGAAGAACTTTTCGACCAGTCGGAATTATCTTTGATGAAACGTCGTTCTCCGACGTTTGACTCGAAATCGTACGGTTCTTCACTTATACGTACGTAACGTATAACCTGCAAGGCGGACGCAACTCGCAAAGTATAAATACACGTATACGGTCTGCGTAAATGGCTTTACTCGTTTCGTTGTTTCATCGTTTCCACCCGGGGTCCCACCATCACGTGAACGCCTCTACTTCTCGATCTCGCATCATCTTCCTCATCCCCTCATTTAGCTCGAACCGCCGCTCGTCCTTGTCTCTTTTTTCCTCCCCTCTTTTCAACGTTCTCTCTTTCTGCGATGTAGCGAGAGCGCGCGTGACACGAGACCTCGTTATGATGACCCCGAGATGGAAATGTTCACGAAGGCCCTATCCGTCGCGATCAAGAACCGATCCGTTCGCCTTCGGTCTCAATGACCCGGCCGGATCACGAAAGTATTATCCCTCTTCCTTTCTTTTCGTACTCCCTCTCCCTACTTACCTTTGACTTTTATTATTATCCGCGGGGCTCGTCCCGGGACAGCTTGTAAAACGTAAATCAGATCTCGATCAGTGTACAAGGCAAATATGTATATACGTACGTGTACGAACTCGTCGTCGTCGTCGATTATTCTTCGAATTTTCGACGTCTGTATGTCTTTAGATTTCGCGAAATATCGATCAATGAAACGAACATTTGAACTTTCTACGCTGGAAAACACGGCAAGTCTGTTGATTTTCCGATAAGCGGAATTCCATTTGTTTAAGAGTGTATTTATATATTCGTAATGTAATTAATGAAGTTACGGGAATCGATATTTTATTTTTATTTTTTTTTCGAGTGCTCAACGGGATGACGAAAGCGTATATTTATATCCGAAAGTCAAATGAGAAGGCAGTTTCGACGATATAAAGTTGATCGACAGGTGTATTGAATTTTAAAATTAGCTTTCTGCAAAAAACGGGAAACATCATTTGTCTTTTCTCTCTTTTCTGTCCTCAATCTGAAAAATTCCTCTCTAGAATTAATTAATGAAATGGGAGCACTTGACGCGTATTTACGAAATTCTTCAATTTCATTTCAAAATTGACGACCGATTTACTATGGATTTCATAGCACAAGAACGTTCGTGGATTAACCGTTCAGGTATCACAATTATGCACGTAACGCTCAAGTTTACGTCTTAAGTGGTATGTAAATTTCACGCATTTCTTCGAACTATAACGTTCATTACCATCGTTTTGCTCGCCATTACAATAATTAGTTGAAATTATTTTTTAACGGTTCACGCTACTACTACTCTCGCGGAAATGTTCAAACAGTTTAGCACATCTACGACGCTACGATAAAGATAAATCTGGTCTGAAACTGAATCTGAACTGATTGATTCTTGACAATTGAACAACAGCCGTATTTAATTCGAAGCTAGTTGTTTCAATCACGAGAGAGGTGTCGAAATGTCTGATTTGAAAGAAATCGACGAAACCGAGGGTAAAATAAACACAAGATGCTCGTCGTTCGTAACGAAACTGCCCCGTCGATGGAACGTTGATAACGTTGCGCGACAAATTAACCAACAAACCACGGTATCGGCGATGAGGCAACGACGCGACGATTAATCAACTACGACGCTCGACGCAAGTTATCTCCGTCTGCCATCTCCAAGCAGCTGGAAGGGTTGTGGAAGCACCTTGACGCACACTTTTCGCGTCAGGTATCTGTTGCACCACGAACGAACAACGGGGGCAGAGGGAGAGGGGATGGTCAGCCACTGTGACACCGCGTTATTACTAAACTTCTTCCCAGCTTTCTGAATATTCACGAGGCATTATGTTTCTTTTCCGTGAGAGAAAAGAAACGGAGAATGGGAGAGAGAGAGAGAGAGAGAGAAAGGGAAGGAAACGAAAGGATGAGACGCGCAAGTAAGCACTAATGGAGAGCGCCCCCGTTAGATCCCGAAAGGAGCTTTACAACGAAGCGTCAAAGTGCAAACATTAAATATGCCGTGGACGATTTTTAAGGATGCGTTACCGGGAGGACCCCGAGCTTACACCGTTAATGGAAGGATAAGAGAAACAGCGGTGGACGAAAGGGGGAGGGGGGGGCGGATTTGAAGGATGCGAGAGGACACGAGTATGAAAAGGGGTGAAAGGGTCGAGGACCGGAAGTTCAAGAGTAGCGTTGATGCCCGCGCGGGGAGGGGGTGGGAAGGGGCGAGGAACGTCGAGCGAGAGGGTGAAGAGCGGTTTAACGCGTTTCCGCGGTAGAGCGGTTTAACGCGCACATACCGCGTCTTCGTGTGGTGCTCTACCGCTCGACGACTGCCGCTCGAACACCATCTGTGTGTGTTAATGCGTACGTACGAGCGGCAGCGTACAACGCGATACACGCGTGTCTTGCCGAGGAAGGACTTCTTAATAGCGATTTTAGTTACGGTTAATTAAAAA
Source organism: Tetragonisca angustula (assembly GCA_036937485.2). NCBI lineage: Eukaryota > Metazoa > Arthropoda > Insecta > Hymenoptera > Apidae > Tetragonisca > Tetragonisca angustula. The sequence goes on along the minus strand of JAWNGG020000085.1, from coordinate 690,430 downwards.
GCGGTTAACTCGCCCGTTGTCAACCCTTCCAGTGTCGTGGTTCATCGGTTGAAATTTCGTTGAAACGTTGGCCTTTTCCTTACGATGTACGTTTTTTTTCTTTTTTTCTTATTTACGAAGAAATAAATCTTTCACGGGAAAGTCTTGACAAGGAGGCACTTTTTGAACGATTCTTTCTTAGCAGATAATTGTCTCGCCTTTCGCGCGATTTATTAAATTATGGTCGTTCTACGATTCAAACTGAAAATTTACAGCACTGACGGAGGAAATTACTCTCTTGCAAAATGGCCGGTACTCCTCCGTAATAGCATTAATTTCAATTGGCTGTGAATTATTTCAAGATCCCTATCGTTTTCGTCTATTACGTACGGGCGCACGTGGGCGAGGAATCGCAACATGTTCGCCAACTGATTATTCTGGCTTGTATGTATACAAGATACTTGTTCCGGCAGCTGTAGGTTCGCGTTACGGTTTTCGCGATTGTAAATTCGAATTTCTGGTGCGGCGTAATGCGCCGGACACGGGAAGTTTCGAAGGTGTAATTTATCACGTAGCTGAGGGAGTTACAACGGCGGCCCAAATGGAAAATTCGGATTCAACGAAATTCGGGTTACAGCGCGAAGAAATTAAACGAGACCTACTCGAACCGTGGACCGAAAGATTCGTCGAAAAATCCAGAAAATCGCGGAACACGCCTTTCAAATTTCACTGTCGTCGCGTTCTCGTCAAAAGGAAACTTCCATCTAGAAAGTTTTCTTTCCAACCATTTATATTAATTTACATATGTCCCGGTGAAATTTAAACGTCGTTATTGCAACTCGGGCGAAGCATCAACTTTGGACATTTGCCGAAGATAACGCGTATACGTTTCAGCCCTTTACAGTACGACAAAGGGACAAAGAGGATAGAACAGCTTTCTAGCTGGTAATGAAATGCTAAACGCACGTTGAGGGTGCAGTTGCGGCGTAAAGAATGGTCGTGTAAAACTTTCGTGACGACTCGTGTCGTGCTGTATTATCAGTGCCATTTGTAATGCTGATTCGACCACTGGCCCCGAGAAATTGTTCGCGTTTCACTCACCGTATGAAATTACGCGCAAGGCCGTAAAGCGTTCCACGTTGGTCAAGTAATTTTTATCTGTATTATTCGCGCGCCGTACAGGCACGTTCGTCGCACGTTGGAACGGTCGTGCAACGATTACACGGCGCGATTATTTACGTGGTAATTCCTTTCGCCGTGAAACTTTGATGAAACCAATTATTAATCGCATCGTCGCGAGGTGTCATCGTCGTGGTTTAGCTAGAAGGTAATTTATCAGGATTCATCACGAATAGCAGGAACCAGAAGTGCACCTGGACCGTAATTAATGCGACCTCGTTGATTTCACACGCAATTTTACTTACGTTCTCCTTAACACACGGCCGGTTCGTCAATTACGCAGATCGTTTCGGAGATCGCGCTACTTGAGAGCAAATTACCGAACAACGTATCGTGCCGAGTGAATTTAGTTGCCTACAGCACGTCATCGTGTCCACCGAGTGATACGCCGACGACGAGTCCCCGCATCGGGCAACGAGTCATTCCCATAATCAGCGGCAGATAAGGGAACCAAGGAGAAGAGCGTGCAACAAAAGGCTACGTAAACGGTAATCTACATCCTTCAGTAGAGAAAAGGTCGAGCGGATCGGGTAGAGAAAGACCATCCGCCCCTGGGGGCGGGCGGGCGAAACGTGGAGCAGCCGGGCACCACGATCTATCCCCGGGTCCGTGCGTGTTCGTGACTTGGGTCGGGCCTAGGATCGGTCCCGGGTCCGTTCTCTCTTTCTCTCTCGCTCTGTTCCCTCGCGATGAGAGTTGATCTCCCACCAGCAACGCTCGACAAACAACATCGGGCAACGAAAGTCAGAGGGAACGGCGAAAGCCGAGGCATACACACACCAGAGTGCACTGGTATACGAGCATGGTGCGCGGTACAGACGAACGTCCGCGGCGGTGCCAGGCGAACGTAAGGCAACAGTATCTTGCACGGAGGGAGCCGATCCTTCTGCTGCTTCGTCTTCGATTCTGCGGCCCTAAGGAGCAGTCACGGAGCAACCCTTGCTACGTAGCGGGCGTTAGAATGCCCAGGGGGGACGGACGGGCGAGGTTGTAAAGGAGGGCGAGGATGGCATCAGACGGCCGCTAGGGATGGGAAGGGGCGGGAGGGGAAGGGGTGAAGGCAAGTGGCGAAGAGGTGGGCAAGAGGGTCGACGGTTTGGAAAGAGGAGGGCCAGGAGGGAGGCAAAGACTCTCCGCAGGTCGATACCATCGCTAAGAGCCACCAGGTTCAGGTCTCCCGCTGCTTCTATGCACCGATGAGAGAGACGGAGAAGGAGAGAAAGAGAGTGAGAGAGAGAGAGAGAGAGAGAGAGAGAGGCCAGAGGACCAACATTCAGAAAGGGTGAGAAGGACGACACCACGACAGACAGAGAGAGATAGAGAGAGAGAGAGAGAGAGAGAGAGAGAGATGGAGGGAGGGTAGGAAAGGGAGAGAGACAGAGATAAAGGAGAAACAGAAAGGTTAAGACAGTTGGAGGAAGGAGGATGGGAATAGGAGGCTTCCCCGTAATTATTCAGCAAGAAGGACCCGCGGGTCAAGTCGGGTTATCTTAGCACTAGGATACAGGGTTATCTACCCTACCTTACTCTCGTTCCTCCCCGTCGTCGTTGGACCGAGCGAGCCACGCAGCGGGAGGAAGAGGCACCTTCCCTCTTTGCCTCGTAAACATTCCCTGTTTCGCGTCTAGCACGCTCTCTATATGAATATATTTGCCCACGTCTGTACATGCACGTAGGTATGTGTGTGTGTGTGTGTGTGTGTGTACGTGCAGTAACGACGCGGCGGTTGATAGCTGCCGATACGAAGATCGAAGGGGATTCCGACTTGGGAGTTGAACGGTGACGAAAGGTTGATGTCGATTCGTGGGAATTTTGCGATCATTCCACGGAAGCCTGGCCTTTTCTGGAGTTTCGATTGATCAGTGACCTAATGTGGCTTAAATCCCTAAAGAAGACGTACATTTTCGGTGTACAAGGGCGGAGGGTGAAATATGTGGCTGTGTTTTGGTATCAACAAGGGGGCCTGTTGGTACAAATTTTTAGCTACAACTCGCCGAAATAGGGAATGTTCGCGGTTCTCGTGAACCTTTCCAAGTAAATGAAGGATACTTCGATGTCCTTTAGAAAAGAAAGAGTTTCCGAGCCTGTCTGCTTGTCTGCGCCTTCATATTTCAGAAACAGCGAGCAAATGCAACAGATAAAAAAAAAAAAAGAAAAATACACGGACACACGCGGGTTTGAATTAGCGAGAGAGAGCAGCAAGACTCGCGATTTGATACGCTTGCACGATACTGCATCACTCCGTAATTAAATATCGATAAATTTCGATACTGCATCTCCTCATTGCGAGAACAGAGACTCTCTTTTTTTCAAGTTTCACGCATTTCTTGATACTTTGAACACAGACGGTCGAAGAAAATTCGAGCGGGCCAGTTCGTGAAACGTTGCAAGAATTCGAGTCGTTTCCCGTGGAGCTCACGTACGACGTCCGAGGGACGTACAGGCGCTTCGTCCCTCCACGATAAACCCTGCAATAAACACAGAGTGTCCCTGTACCTCCGAGCGTCGCAAGAGAAGCGGCGGTCAAATACTTGGATATTACCGGCGTACGTGCATATATTTGGTCGGTGGAAATTTCCGGGGAAGGTTTGATCGGTCCGGATGCTTTGAAAGCGGAGTATCGATGGAACGCCAATACTCTGGTTTCTCGGGATCCCTCGTGTCACGAAGCGTGTCTAGCCGCAGACATACTTTTGCGTTACGTGTGCAACATTGACGGGGCCAGCGTACCAGCGTAACACACACAAACACACGCTCACGGGTTGTCCACCGTACACGGCCGTGCTCCGTACGTGCGTGTACGTGACAGGCATATGGCCGCAAGTGTGCAAACGCGGTTGGACGGCCAGCTACAACCGCGACAATTGCGGGCTACGCGTCCACGGACGTGTCCCATTTGCCCGTTCGGCAGTTGCCGAGGATCCGAAGAGTATCACGTGGCTTCGCGATGCGGCTGCAAGGTAGCGGAGAGGGCGAAGGAAACCCGGTAAGGGGAACGGAACAGGGATGACGAGCCGCACGAGCGACGGAGCAACGCGTGTGTGCCGCGATAGAAGGCACGTAGAGTCTCTATGCAGTGGCTCCAGCTGCGCCGTGTGCGTCGTTTGCGGCAAACGTGACGCTGCTCGTCACAGCCGGCCCGGCTCCAGCCAGATGCGATTTTTGCTTTTTCAGAAATCCTGCTTAAGGTGAAATCCTCGCCCTCGTGCCAGGAGGCAACGCCCTCGCTCTCGTCGTCCACTCTCCTCGCTGATTTCTCGCGCGAACCCACGCTTCACGCTACGGATCCTCCGCTGATACTCATATATATCTTGTCTCGTTTCTCAAACCTAAGTCGTTCATACTTTCTTCGAGTGTTTTTTTTTTTTTTTTTTGGTTACGTTGCAAACAATCACACTGTACAGTTTCAGAGAACTTTTCGTTCGCGCAAGAAGAGACTTTCTGGAATTTATCGACGTGAAATTGTCGGAACTGCCTGTGGATTCTTTTTTACCTCGCTTGTCTATATCCTTTTCGATTCGTTCCCCTTTGGTCCCTGGCCAATGTACCTTAGTTACGACTCGTATCGTACGATCAATCCCCAACAACGTCTATTAAATTTCGGAATTTTTGTTTGCTCGGGGTCTTGTGAAAACGTTGGACAAACGAGTCGCCGTGGCGTAGGAATGTTGAACGAACGTCATTGAACGCCGGAAATTGATCGTCAAGCGAAACGACGTTCTACACGCTTAACGAATATCGAGCGGAAATTCCCGGGGATCAGGCGCAACGTTTCTTTCGTTAGAGAGGGGAAATACAGCTTGCGTTCGGATTCAACCGGCATTCGATGTACTCCGCATTTGAATGTACAGAATGGCCAGAAGATTTGGCCCCTGAAATACGACTTTCGACCGGGATCACGTTTAGAATCTCCTTGGTACGGATAATGCCAGTCGTTCTGGGTTTCCAGTGAAAATTAAAGAGGGAACACAAGAGTGCGAGAGAGGCCAGAGGGAAAGAGAAATGACGGAGAAAGGGGCAAAGAGAGAGAGAGAGACGGAGATCACTGGTCTGATTTCACGCTCGGGCTGTTTAGCGATGGACGTAGATACGAGACACCTTCTCGAGCGTGCAGCAACAGCGGGATACCAATCCCTTGGTTCGTCGAGATCGTGACCTTCCATCCACGGCGAGTTTTCTCAAAAAAGTGGAGTCGAGATGGAACCAGCCAGAAAACGTCAAACACCGTCCATAAACTACCGTCTGCGCTTTGAACGTATTACTCTGAATTTCTAGCGCGATTTCGTCGGAAAGCTTTGCTCGCTTCTGAGAATATTATCAGATGCTGTGCGATATTATTATAATCAAATCGATCGGTATTTCTGTCGTGCAGGCACGTTGAAAAAAAAATGAAGAGTGCTGTCAATTTCCACGGAAAATCAATAACTTTCAAGCACTAATCTTTCAACGAAAAACTTATAAATTTACAATGGTAATTTCATTTTTGAAAAGATTCTGTTCAGACTGATTTCTTTTTTATACGAAATATAATATCCGTTTTTGTGGAATTTTTAATAGAATTTCTGTCACTTTGGAACAGTATTGAATTAGGCATTTTCGAGAAGCAAATGTCTCGGAGAACCTGGTATGTAATAAAAGTTCCGTGGGAACGAGAGTTATTTTAGATCACTTATATTCGAATACTGGTCATTGAATGGTATTCAATGGTAAGCAATGGTGCTTGCTTCAAGTATCGAGAACTTTTTTAATATGAACAGACGTATCATCTGTTGCTGCCACAGAAAAATTTTCATTTTTGCATTTCGCAAGTCATATCCCGTTTGTAACTTTTACTTTTAAGAATAAGTTTATTTGTTTGCTCTCATTGGGACATCGACGTGTATTGTAAAAACATTTCTCGAAATTCCACACGATGCATATTTCATACAGAATAGGAACACTTTCGATTCTTTCGATATTTTCGATTTTCAATGAGAAGGATAATCTTACCAATGACAATAAAACATTGTCGATTGTTTGAACTGATGTAACTTTGTAGAAAAGTATAAACTAAACACTAAACGCACCAACGTCCGATCAAATGACCGATTTAAAAATTTGATTTCATTTCCGCTTCTTTCGTTCATTTAACTCTCGTACAAAAAAGATGAAAATATTTAATTTCTTTTCTTACTTGAATACTTATTTTGTACACTATTTCCTATGTTAAATTGGCAATTACCTGTACTAAAAGTACCTTTATTTTATAACCGGTCATTTGATGGTACGTAGGAATAAATATACATAAAATACTGGTACGATTAATATTAAAGCGTAAAGCTTTTACTTTGACAGTCGTCAGTTCGTTCCTTTCGAAGACCATCATTTTACGATCATTATCGAGAGGTGGGAAAGATGACGATACTTTTCTCCTCGAAAATTGTCAAAATTCGAACGTCTGTAGAAACATAAAAAAAAAAAGAAATGGAAAAAGAAATGTTTCGCTGTACATCTTCAATTATAGAACTCCGAATTCGTTCCAAAGATCGATCACCTCGTGTTTCGTTGCCTGTCCTGACACCACCCGCCAAGCAACACACCCGTAAAACCGACACAGGTGTTGAAATACTTTGCTGAGTCACCGTGCATGTTTATCATAATCGCGTTATTAAAATCTTTTTACATCCCCCGGGACGCTTGTAAGGCTCGTCCACTCGCTCGTGCCGATAATTCTTTTCTGTTTGCTCAACGCGCCTTGGAGCAGCGCTTGGGCACTGCGTGAAGTACATACGTGCACGCGGCCGATCCGTGTTTCGCGTGGTACACGTACAACAACACGGTCGCTGTAATATATATTTTCGCGCGCACACACACACGAGCACGCGTGCGTCTGCACGTACGTACATTTCAAAGCGGGATGCTGTAGATAATCCGCACCGTCGGCAGAATCAGGCCAGAGAAATTACCTACGCGGCCGGCCGCGATTTCCCACGCAGCTCGCCTTGCGAGCCCCGATCGCGAGGTTCTCTCTCTCTTTTTTTTTCCCCCTTTCCAGAGAGCGCGCCAATCTTGCCGGGTTCCGCGGCAGATTTCCGATCGAGATTAAACGCAGGCAATCGCGTATATCGACGCTCGCTGCAACGTGTAAAGTATTTGTACTTTCGGCCGCGATACGAGTTACGTGTTCGATCGTTCCTCGTTGATGGCGAGTCGCGCGTGCATCCCGATCCTTAACCGATCTTCCCTTATCGCGTGCATCTCGCGGCGATATCGGGGTGGCGACAATTGAATCGAGTCGCAGCTCGCGAGTATTCGTTTCAACCTTTCAAGTTTTCGTATATACTTGTTTTTTGCGTATCGTTCGATCGAACGGAATTAAGTGGGAAATTAACGAGAAAGAAGCAGGATACTCTGCGAAATTGGCGAAAACGGTGAGCCGGAGGACAAATGCAATTTTAAACAAATTCGATTCTACGTCCACTTTGGACGCAAATACATCTGGATCAGCAGTTTCGACGCTTATAAAATATTTGACAGAACGGGACGGAGGAAGAAGCGATTCCCAGCATCGGTGCCCGGTACCATTTATAAAGTTTTGTCAAATGGAACGTCAATTTCCAGTCGGATAGATGCCTGTCCATCAATCGGCTCTTTCCGTCAGAGTTAATTCGACGGCTCTCCTATAAATATACAGCTCTGGGCAAAAGTTTGCTTCCAACTGTTTATTTGCAATTTTCACGCACGCCGCCACTTCGCATATTGAAAATCAAGTTCAAGAGTGAAATCTTCAACAGATATTACGCACGATGTACGAAGGTATGAAGAACCGTGTGTAGAACCGTGGAAAATTTGCTTCTCACGGAAAAATAAATTGGAGTTTATCCGCCAATTGAACTACAACTCCCGGAGGACAAGGAAATACGTTAGTTTCGACAAATGGAAGTAGCATGGCACAGTAAAGATCATTAGAGCTTCCCTCTCTCTCTCTCTCTCTCTCTCTCCAGGCGAATTCATTAAAATTCACTCGCTAATTAAGTTACATTCGGTACATTAACTTTTTATTTTCCCTAAACCCGGAAAGACGAATATATTAGCGAGCGTTATTCCTTCAACATCTTGGGAATATATAAAAAAAAAAAAAAAAAAAAATATAAAAATAAAAAAGGAACGCGAATGTAAATGTTACAACAAATTACGCAACACTCGTTAACCGGCTAATTATGTTACAGTTCGGTACCTCAAATTCCCTGCCTGAAACAGGGAAAATGAAGAAAAAAGATAAGTCCACAGTGTAAAGTACAAAAAGGAGGCAGGAGGATTTCGGTGTGTATAAATGCATCTTGCGAGTGATATCTTAATGAAAGAAACAGAATTTCACGTTACATTACTTTCATTCGCGTGCAACGCTTTACGGCTATGAATTAAAGATGAAGTCTTCGCGCAAGACAGGCGCGGCAAAACTAAATAATACGCGCAATAATATATTTCAGATTTGGATATTGCCACGGCGCTCTTGTAGTAAATTAAATTAATATCTGCCGAGGGCAAGAGATTGTTAGGTAGATAGGTAACGCTGTCTACTTGTGAGTTATTATCACGCGAGTTATTATCACGCTCCGTCTATGCATTCACCGTGAAAGACGTCGTCGCACCGTAACTGCATCTGTGACTGACATTGTTTCCCGAAACCGTGGAAATGCTTCGGCGCAGTTAGGGCGATTGCACGTCGTTACGTTTCGCGGAAAAGGTTAACTGCCAACCGGGCCGCGGCTGTTTTGCGCGTGCTCTTTTATATGTAAGCGTCACGCGAATTAAAATTACGATTTTACGAACACTCGAGAAATGGAAATAGTTTCGCGATACGTTGTCTGAAATGTCGATTATCAAAATTATCAATTGATTTTAATACAGAGCGTGACTGTGTCAGTCACAATTTGGGAATTGTCGATAATTTAAACTGACACGACTTTGTACAACGTGATTCAATTGATCTCATTTCAAAGAGTCAGAAGTTTGTTCTTTCAGAAAATGATTTTACATCATCGTCGCGTAACGGGTGGGAAAGTTACTTCTTTGCAGCGAATCCTTTAAATTCTTTCTCAAAACTTGGAACATTAAGGTTAGATGAAATTAGACGAAATAATTAGGATTTCTTGAATTTTTATTTATATTTGAATTTCAAAGGGTACTTGCTGATATTCAAATGGTGAAAAAAATCGTACGAAATTTAGACTTCAAAACGTTTCAACTTTGATGAAAGTTTATCCTCCCGTTACACGATGTAACATCATCTTCGGCAAAAATAAACTCGCGACTGTCAAGATGGAATCCACATACAACGTCAAGTTGATCATTGTTCATTTTCGCCGAGTTACATCGGTTCGAATTGCGACAGTGCTCTCGTTCGCAAACTCCTTGCGTCGCAATAAAATACTATCGCGCACACAATTTTCAAATTCGTTTGCCGTAGCAACTTGCCATTGACAATCGACAAAGGAGAGCGTCGAATTTCATCTTGAGCCCTTGCTGCTCGAGTAATCTTGAACTCAGCAACGACGTTCGAAAAACACAAAGCGAGAAGGCACAAAGTCATTTGAAAAGAAACAATTGGAGGACTGAGCCGCTTGACCGCGTTGCCTTCGAATAATCAAAGCTTCGCATTAAATACGAGTAACCACCCGTCTCATCCCAGTTATCTTCGGCCTACTCTGCTTTCTAAGAAGCCAAATGCCTTCGCGTTCTCGCCTTACCCGCCGCGTACAAGTAGAACAACGACACCACGTATGTCGTAATGATAAAACGTAAACGGCCGGAGATCCCACGTTTGAAAGTAGAAAGTTTCATTGTCCGTTCGACTTCTACGAACGATCGCAAAGCACTTGCGCGATGCCTCGTTCGACACGTTCGAGGCATCGGAAGCCGAGATAATTCGGTCGGTCGAATTTCGTCGATCGCCATACGTTTTTTTTCGCGACGCGAGACAATAGCGGAGCGGAAGAATGCATCGTCGCGCACGAATGAACGTACCTCCGTTTCACGAAATGGCGAGAATTTCATTACGAAGAACGGAACGAACTCGCAGAAAAATGTCTTGGGGCCCCGTGCGTAATTTCATCGAGATGATCGAAGCGGCCACTGGGCGAATAATTACGCTCGAGAGGAGCTCGATGAAAACGAAGTTCTTCCAGTTGCTTGATTGTCGATCGAACTTCTCTGTCGAAACATCGACGATCGAGTCGATAAATTGTCAGTCAATAACATTCGTGTTTTGAAATTGATCGAGGTAAATAAACGAGTAGAGAAATTTCTGGTTCTCGAAAATTCTCAGTAGACCTGTAGCTGGAGAAGCCTTGGAAAGCTTTGTCGAAAAACCTTCCTTTACTCGCGACGCTTCGTGTCCGAAGTTTCCGCCGCGTCAACCACGTATGTGGCTACTTACAAACCTTCCCCATTACTACACATGCACATACATACATACATATATACATACATACATACGTAAATACGTACGTACATACGTATTCGCCCAGAGGGAAGGAGTAACGTTTACATTGGCCTGGGACGTTTAGCAAACAATAAACGGGGAGACTTATGCGCTAAAACCGTCGGGTATATCGGTCAGAGTGACAACTTTTAGCAAACAAACAGCCCCGGCACCGAGGTTAGGTTCCGCTCGCCGGACACTACAATCGACTATTATTCGCCGTCAGAGTGGCGGATATCTTCGCGGCGAATCTTCCGTGGACCCCGATGGTGGTGGTGTCTGTTGAGCGCGCGAACTCGAAGGGGGTGAAGAGCGGCACGGCCAGCGCCGTTGCACAGCGTATTTTAATGCGGCTGAAACGCCGGGTGTTTAATCTGCTTGGCCGCGTGGTGCGCGCTCGAAAGGTGAAACGAGGCACGCACTCCGTCGGCGAGACACAAACCGTAACCGTTTACGCCGTATACGGATCGGCGATTATCGCGATCTGCGGCCGCGGTCTCGGGACCTCCTCTCCCCACTCTCCCCCCCCTCTCTCTCTCTCTCTCCACGAGTTAAGAAATAAATCAGGCCAACGGTTTGGCATTAATTGAGCTGCATTGTATAACACCGCGCCGGTGAAATACGCCGCGCCATCGATTTACGATAGATAAAACGTACTTTATGGGGATGTTTCCGAGGGCGGCCGGGTTGTTTACTGCTCTCGCGGCGCGTCGCGATTCTCCGAGGATCCGTGAGGCAGACTATGGGAAGAAAGAACGTGGCAACTACGATGGATGCGAGAGAGAGAGAGAGAGAGAGAGAGAGAGAGAGAAGGCGATGATGGTTACGTCATTGACGCTTAACGCACGATCGTGTTTCCCCCTATGTTCGTGTTGTCGTTCATTGTTGGCTTGAGCGATGCTTCCGCGGTATCGACGGTACTGTGGGAATAATATGTTTGTCACGAGTGAAAACTCGGGATTTAAAACGAACGATGGTATCGACGAGAGTCTGGGACGATCAGTTTTTGTTGACGATGATTTTATCGTTGGATAATTTTCGAAGGAAACAAGTTTCGTCTGTTACGTGCAGAGGTACACGGGATATAATTCACTTTCATTTTCGTAGATGTGAAACAGTGCGTTTTCGAAGACTCGAACGATTCGTGATATCGTAAGATACACAGATAAAAGCTCGTGTACTCCGTATTTTGTATTACAGAGATTTTCTTTCACTTTAACGTCTAATGCGTCAGTCTATATGTAATATATCAGTACAGCGAATATAACGCGTAATACGAGAAGAACAATACATGTATATTGTGAACGTAGGGCAATTACTCGGTGGAACGTACGCACATACAGATGTATGTATATCAGTAACGTTTCATTCGAGTAGATTTAAAAATTTAAATAGAAAAATACACGTGTATTAATATTATCCATATTTTAATTCGTGGAAATGGGGTGAGGGGTGGAGGAGGGCTTAATAACCGAGAAGATGGAATTGCAGGGGGCATAAAAAGAGTTTGAAACGGTCAGTTTTTATAATAAAGCGTTGGAGATGATCTTGCGCAGGATAATTGCGCAAGAAAACACGAGAAGGGTGGTTTTATTTATTCGGAGTCGGAGCGCGGAGGCACTGCGTTTCAGTTAATTAGTTATTTAGTTAATTTGGACGGTAGAACTTGGCGGAATGTTACAGCTACGAAGGAGAGATACGATAATTTTTGCACAACGACGCGAGCATGACGAATGGGTATCCTCTCTTTCTTTTTCAAACAATCGTAATTTCTTGGCGCTCAGGAAGCGTGGCTAAGAATTGTTTACAATTGCCGCGATAATTTCAGGATTGTTCCGTACCCGCAAGATTTTTATCATCGTTCGCAAATGATTTATTATTCGTCGTAACGTTAAACGTTTCAATGTAGAACGTAATCGCACGTGTACGTACGTACCGCGAACGAAACATTTGCAAGCGATACAATTACAAATAATACAAAGCGTGCGTAACATCGTATTTAATTCTCCTGCACAATACAACGCACGAAAAGATAATTTTAATTGTTTCCAGCGTCTCTTTCATCAAATAATAATTAACGTTTCGTAGTTCATACACATTTCCACGGCGCGGAGAAACATTAGCGAACAAAATTCTAAATTCTAGCAGCATTTTTCGTTCGCGAACGAAGAGAGAGATGATCATCGTAGTTAGGTCGTGTTGTTTCACATAGACGCGAGCAAATACAGTCTCAGGTAAGGACGCGTGGTTAATGATCGGCATCGTAAGCTTCCTTTTCCCACATGTTACACGCATATATCGTACAACTAATTAACATCACGTGTAATTACTGCCTACCAGTAATGCCAGCCAATTCGTGGGAAGGGATGAGGGGGAGGGGGTGGACACCCTTTGACACGTTGTAACTACTTGCTTCGGTTTCTGTCGACGTTTGACTTCTTAGAATCACGAAAGATCTTGCAGCTAGAAGCTGGTTCTCGTTGTTCAGAGACCTCGTCGTTCGGTACGTTCGACTTCGAAACGGCGGAGCCAATTAACAAAATTTATTGTAACGTGTTAAAGGTAAAGTCTGAAATTTCCATGTTAAAGAGGAAGATGCGTGAGAAAAGATTTTGATCACGTTTCGGATCTACTGAAAATCGTTTTTCTCTTCGTTCTCTCTGTTTTCGAAGAGTTTGGACATTTTTCAAGATTTTCTAGAGACGCAAGTGTTCTTTTCCTTTTATCACTTGCTCGACGATGTTGCACCTCGTCGAATTGGATGAAAAGACTCGACTTTACCTCGTCACTGTTTAAAACTGCTGCTGATAATTTGCAAGCCGTTCTGGTACCTCGTAAAGATCCGACTTACGACGTTGGTCCACCGTAGTTACGCCATTCTTATCCCCGCTTTATCTTCCGCAGAACGGGTATTCTCGACGCTAAGGATCCAGGTCCTTATCCGGGCTCTTGTTCTATGACGATCGAGAAATATTCTCGGAGATACCGCGTCAAAGCGCAACTTCCCTTTCATCGATACATCTCTCACATTTCCTTTCGGTTCTCTCGCGTTTTGATTTTGAATTTACAAGATTTTCCCACTTTTATGTACTTTTGTATTTTAATTGAGAAAAGAAAGTTCACACTTTCTTTCCTCTTTCATCAATTATTAAAAACACGTTAGCGCTTTATTAATTCGTCACCTAAAGAAGTTTCCCCACTTCTGCATACTTTTGTTTGTATTTTCGTTAAAAAATTGTATACATTTGAAAGTTCTCTCTTAAATTATGAAAAACACGTTGGCTTTTTTAGGTTTGTCACCTGGAGAAGCTTTTTGATTTTGAATTTAGAAGAATTTTAATCGGGAAAAGTACACTTGAAAGTTCTCTTGCGTTTTCTTAAATCATTAAAAACACGTTGGCGCTTTACTAAATTCGTCATTTGGTGAAATTTTGGAGAAGCAAATGCACGTGAAACGTGCTTCATTTTTCACGAATGAAATTGCCCGTGTTATTCTTTGCATTGTTTTCAGTGTCGTGCGTGTAAAAAAACACGTGTTGAAAAACGAAAAGTCAGGAAGAACCGTTCCGTCGATTTCGACCAATTTTGAAAGGTACGTACACACGTGTGTACGCATGCGTGTGTGTGACACGCGACGTGCACGTTCCGTATCTGGCGTTGAAACTCGTTTACGACAATCTGCGCCGTTGTTCGCTCTGTATTCCGGCGGGTATCAGCTTAAAAGCAGATTCACACTTCGCCACGGTGTGCAGGTCGGTTTTATTGCCTCCATATATCCTTAGGTAACAGTTCATTCGCGTCGAGCCGCCTATTGAAATATTGCGCTCTTTTTCGTAACGCGCGTTTCAATTGTGGATACGAATCAATTTTTCAAACGTATCACGCCGCGCACGGTGTCGACTTTTATGCGTAGGTATGGCCCCGTGTGTAAAGCTTCTCGCCGCGTAATTTCAGCTCTCTTCGATTCGAGATTCACGACGGACTGACGTCAAACGACTTCTCGTTTTCGATTAATAACAATCGGTGGATTTAAACGTTTCACTCGTATGAATTACGTACACTGTTTAAAATGTATGTTAGCTCTGTTAAAAATAATTTCTCCAATAAAATCAGTCTGACTCGCGGAGCAAATGTATTATTTACCGATGAATAGCGAAAGGAAACTAGAGCTTCGTCGTTCAAAAGAAATTAATTATGTAGCCGCGTGAAAATTCCGCCGATAGTTATCCATTTATCCATTCATCGAATCGTGAAGTTAGCACAGCTCTGTTGAAAGTAATTTTTCCAAGAAAATCAGTCTGATTACAGAGTGAATGTCTAGCAAAGAATCACAGAAAAAAAAAAATTAAAACTTCGTCGTTCAATACATCATAACATAAAATTAATTGTCCAAGCGCGTGAAAATTCCGCCGATGATTATCCATTTATCCATTCATCGAATCGTAAAGTTGCAGAAGATAATTTTTCCAAGGAAGCCAGTTTGATTACTGAATGAATATATTATTTACCGATGGTCCACGAAAGAAAATTACAACTTCGTCGTTCGACGCATAATATAAAATTAATTACGTAATGTAATGTGTGCATGAAAGTTCCATGGACGTTTATCCATTTTGTCCATTTATTCAACCGCGAAGTTACACGTAACAGCGTTGTACGACTGTCCGAGATAATTCGGCTTGTTTCTTCGGCTTCCGTGCGAACGCGAAAGATATACGGGGAAACGAAAATCGTTATCGAGGCGAACGGTTATCGTCGGTTCGGACGTCGCATGCCGCGATATTCGAATATCACTTTCGGCCGGCACGCGATCTAAAATGGTTACGAGAACAGAAGGAACATCGAATTCTGATACGATCGTAAATTAAAACGGTGTGTTCGTTTGGTCCTGCGGTCGGATATTAGTCGATAAACGAACGAGCAGGGAGGGGGGGCGGGGAGAGGGGCCTTCGTACCTCTTAATGGATTCTTTAATGCTGTCAGACCGCGAGACGCAAGCTCTCACGGGATCACGAAACCGACTAATGTATTTACTTTAGCCACGCGACACGTTTCACAATCAAATTTCGTAATTTGATTTATAACCCTTATCGTTTTATGCGCCCGCACATACCGGCGTACTACCTATTTTCGCCGTTAAAACCACGATATCGGCCTCCCACGGCATTATACGCTAGGAAAATACTGGCGCCGCTCGTCGTACTTAATGCAATTTTTACTTTCGTCTCTCTCTCTTTCTCTCTCCCCACGCTCTTTTTTTTCTAAAAAGAATATATGTAATTATACAATTTATACACTTGTAGACTTGTACAGTTCGACGTTTATTCAAAAGCGTTGCAGCTCGTCCGACTCGTTTAATAGCTGGCGTAGAATCCAATTGACTTTCGTCTTTTCTCCTTCTGTCTTTTTTTTTTTTTTTTTTTTAGTGTCCTTTTAACAGTTCCTAGAGATTATCTAGCTCTATTACCTGCGTTAATGAAGTTAGTTTCCTTTTTTTTTTTTTTTTTGTTACCTGTATGCTTCCTTGGACTTTCGTCTTTACTTTCGTCATTTATAGTCTTCAGATAGCACCCCTATTTACATAGAGATATAATATAAATAATGTTTATTTAATAAAAGCAATGATAATAGAACAACAAATGATTAAACAAGACAGACAACATTTCAAACAGCACAAACTAACAACTCAAATGAAATCTCTTTTAACAACACAATCTCTCTCAACGCTCTCTCACGACTCGATTTTTCAACTCTGCTCTTTTCAAAAAGAAAATTGTTCCATGCCTACGTTGCGCTTCTCGCATCACATCTTCATACTTTATCGTATTTCCATGATCAATAAACAGGCCATCTGTTATATTCAAACGTAACTAAAATTACAACTTACAGATCAATTGTAACAGCCGATTTACTACATTCCTAGAGGATTTCGCAGGTCCGAGGATCCTCTGTGTCTATGTTTCTTTTTCTTTAATACGAAGTTTATTGTACCACCGACTTCCTTTACAATTCCTTTCTCTCCTGAATTTAAGATTATCGCGGTTATCGACGACTCGTGATTTCCAAACACGCGGCAGCCGACTCTGTTTCTTCGCTCGACCCTGTTATCTGCTTGGAATTCCCTTGGATAACCGAGCTGCTGCTGTTTGTCAAATAACCCGGTCCAATAATAGATCGCGGATAAAACGTTCTTTATCAGCGCTGTAACGGTCGAATATTCAATGTATCGGTTGTTCAATATTTGAATTAATTACACAAATATCCCCTCTCCGGGCTGTATATTTGATAATCGAGCATTTCGCGCGTTGCGTCGCTCCGATTTAATATGTGTGTGTGTGTGTGTGTACGTGATCTATAAACGGTGCTGCTGACGCGATTCTTGACACTTTTATTTACGCCAGTTTATTTCGATGAAATTTTTGGCTCTCGTTGGCGAACGACGTCGAACAAAGATATATACTTTTAGGCGAGAGAAGCGACGCGTAATATTTCAGCAACGGCGAATGACTAATCTCAGTCTTCCATTATGTTTCGTGGATTATTTAACGTAAAGTTGATGGACTTGAGAGAGGCAAATTAAAACATTTATCACAACGCTGTGTCGCTAATTTTTTAAACAGTACATATTTGTAGAGAGAGAGAGAGAGAGAGAGAGAGAGCACCTTCCTTGCAAAATATAATACAAAATTCAGGTAAAAATAATAAGAAATAGATGAAATAATAAATTATGTTAAATAATAATAATCTGCTTACAATCACAGAGATACACTTTGATGAATTTTTTTAAAACATGGTAACACAATGCTTTTTATCGGAACAACCGTTGCAAAATGAACTTTTACAATTTTTTACCGATTGCAAACGAAACTTTTTAACGCTACTTTGATAACAAATTTTACAGCGTCTTCTTGCTGAATACTTGGTCTTAACAGACAGTCGGAAAAAATGATCACGTCACGCGCTATCATACGATAGAAACGAGGATATAGATATTATCAGGATGTCGGTTTTGTAACAAATGTTTAAAAAAAATTCTTCGCTTTACAATAAAAGTTTCAAATGTTTCCTGAAGTTTACTGCGAAAACGGCTTGGATCGCGGTTAACGCTCACGAGCGTTTGTCAATGAAATCGCAAGAATAAGTCGTCGGTCGACGGCGCGATGCGAAACGAAGTTGGATCCGCCGAGATCGTTCTGTGCTATAAAAGCAAGTGCAAACACTTTCACGACCCGTTCGAACGTGCGAAACACGCACGAACCAGACTCCCCTTGGCTACTTATTCTCTCGTCTCTTTCTCCGTCTCGCCGGCTCTCCCTTAATCGGCGTGTCTTCGTCCGCTTCGTACCCACACGCCGCTGGACAACTGTTGCTGGTAGTGCATCCTTTATTACAGCATTACGATTTGCCGCGGCTCCACGTGCACCGCGCTCTTATGCATATATGCAGACCTCTCATGCGCTCCTTCGCCGCGCGTGTACCGCCGTGTTTCAAATGTATGTACACATGTTAAAAACTCGAACGTACACGCGGGGGAGAAGAATTTTTCTTCGCGGTCGTGACGCGTGCAACTCCCCTAAACTTCTTCTTTATCGACGTACGACGCAACGAAATAACGAAGCAGCATTTCCTCGCGCGATTGTTTGAGAGATTAAAATTGAAAAAATATTCCTCCGTAAGATAGGAAATATTTGCGCCTCGGTCTTTTAATTAATGGGCGCTGCAAAGTGATTGCCATTGGATTTGATCGTTCATTTCAACGTAAATGGCCATAACGAGTCTGGCTGGGAAATAATAAATTGCGAGTAACAGAAGCGGTAATGAGTTGCGAGGAGTTTCGATACGATGTGATTAACGCATTTTGCTCTTTCTTTTCACTTTCTCTTTTCTCTCTCTCTCTGTCTCTGTCTCTCTGTCTCTCCCTCTCTCTTTTCTTTCGTCGAGTTTTGCACGAGAAGCATTTAAGTTGGCGCTATATCTAATATTCGTTGCGCATAGATAGTTACTTTGCTACCGTTATTACGGCCACGTAGTTATTCTGACACACACCTGCTGTCTGCAATTTCATTTATTTAGAGTACACGTGCACCGTAAAGAGTCTTCCACTAAATAAACGAGTAAATAAATATTATATGCTTTTCTACTGGATTATCTCAGGAATTTCGCCGCTACGAATGCCGTAGAAGAATTGCCAAATATGTTAAAAAATGCATACGTCAGCGGCAAAAAGGAAGCATTTACTTACATGTACTGTATGATAAATAAGACGGATGTCGAAGAGGGAAAGATCTGTTAACGTACAAGTTTCGAGTGTTGCAGACAAATTAGAGATCAACTCTTCGTGCATACATTCCAACAAGACGGAAATAATATCTCGTACTACTTTTAAAAAGGACGCGTGAGATTATTAAATATCGAAAAATCATCCGAAAGACAGTACGCTCCATGTTTTCTTACAGATGTTATGGATTGTAAAGTAGAGAGAATGCGTAGATTATTACATCAGTATCCTTGGACGTCTTCAACGTGATAACGAGTTTTCGCCGTGTGCGAAAACTCGTTTACGATCAATCCAACGTCGCATTTAGACAAAGGTCTGAACGAAGAAGAACCAAGAGGCAACTTTCGGAGACAAATCTCCCCGAAAAGAAACACGCGAATTCACGCGAAATCTTGTATCTTTCCCTCGGAGTAGGAAGCTTCGACGCGCGATAACTCACGGTTAACGCACTTTCGCGATCGCTGTTGCAGCCTTTGGTTATCGCGATGCACACGCCAGATATGTACATCGCGGTTTTATCGTCGCCGGACCTGCTGCCTATCGTTCGTATTTCATCGTTCCAAGAGTACGCAAACACTTTAGCCGAGAGGCTAAACGGAAGTGACAAACGCAGGCCGCATCGTAGGCATCGTCAGGTGGCTTTATTCGGGTGATTACAGCACGATCGGCGAGTAACGCGCTTTATTATTATGCGCCCCTCTCCCTGGCCACCGTACCACGCTCGCCGCGGCTTAATGTCTGTAAAACACGTAGGCGCCGCTATCGTGAACGAACGATCGTTCGATATATCATGCGCGCGATGGGAATTCGAACGATGTCTGACACGAGATTATCCCGCCGAATTTTTCGCCAATTATAACTTCCAACTTCCGTGCACGCCTCGTCCCTTCGATCCCACTGTTCCTCTCCCGTCGCCGCGATTCGACTCGTTCGTAGCGTTTTCTTCTCGCAAACTGAAGAACAAAATGGAAAAACGTTTTCTGAAAGTTTCTGAGAGTTTTCTTTTTATTATTATTATTTTGTTACCTGTATTATTACGTTGTATCACTAGTTTTAGCGCCACGGGCCATTTAACCACTTGCGCTTGAAAACTGATTGCGGACCGTAACGAGCGACTAAATCGTATGCAATAATTCGTCGCTTTCTTTTTATACTCGTCGGTACGATATCACTGGACAGAAATTACTGAGAAGTAGTAAATTTATTATTTGTTTCGCCTATTTTGTTTTACTTGAATACATAATGTTACTAAACTATATTAAAACTATATTAAACTATGAAACTGTATTAAAACTATATTTGAGTATAAAACTATATTAAAATTATATTAATATTTTACTAAATTATATAATTTTACTTATTGCAACATGTTATGCTATAATATATAATATGTTATAACATAACCTATGTTATGCCTAATATAACCTATATTCTAGTTAAATACATTGACCTTTAGTGTCTTTATTGTTAAATTGTATTACAGATTAAAGCTGCATTGACTTTTGAATAAAATCAAATTTTCTACAGTGTCAGGAAACGACATTATCATAGGTATCCTTGACCACTTGCGCTGGCAACTAATTGCGGACCATAACGAGCGACTAAACCGTGTACAATAATTCGTCTCGTTTTGTACTCGTCGGTACGATATCACTGGATAAAAATTATTGAGACGTAATAAATATATTATTTGTTTTGTCCGTGTTATACTTGAGTATACTTAAAACTGAGAAAATATTGCAATTTCGCGACAAAAAGTTCTCGACGTGCGTAGCACGTTATTTCAGCGCAAGAGGTTAAATAAACGTGTTGGATAGTGCCATGCGATTGCGCTTTCCTGACGTAACTACGTACGAGTATCTGTAAATAAAAGTAGATAAAAGTAAAAACTGTCCATTTGTGCAATTTTTTAAGCTTGTATTAGGTTCAGCTTAGATTTAGATCAAGTGCAGATTAGAGTCGTGTGATTTAGGTTTAATTGTAAAAAAGTAATTAGGAGAGGAAGCTTCAATATGACTGGCGACGATATGACGCTATAATCAAAACCGAGAGCATTGAGCATCGTGACCAAACGCTGTGGCATTATTTCGTACACGAAATCTGAACGGCGCGACAACACTAATAACGTTTAAACGTAAAAAAGAACAGACTGACGGTCGAGACAACGACGGTCAAGTATTTTCTGTTTCTCAAAGGTGTTATCCCGACGTTCTTCCAATCTCAACGAGATTCGATTATTTCAAACACGCGTACGATTCGTCCGAGTGTAAAACGAGCGTCGTCGTTTGAAATACTTTAACGTACGTTGAAAATGCTTCCGCGGTCGTCGAAGCGCGGGACAATTTGAGAGGCGTCAAATAGCAGGCATCGCGATCGATATTGCGTCCGGCAGTTTGCGTTGGCAAAACCGGTTCCCCTTATCCCACGCAGGACATTAAACATCGGCGACACGAGCCTGGCCATTAAACAGCGACGACACGAGGAATTCTAATTATTCAATCAACGGCTCGTTACGTTTCTTGCGCGAAGCGTGAAGTCGCGTGCGCGTTCCCAATAAGTCGATCTCACCTTGAAAAAAGAAGAAAAAAATAAAAAAGGAGGAAAAGAATGGAAAACTCTACCTGCAAGACAGACGCAGAAGAAAAAAAAATGAAATCTTGCATCTTTCGTTTTGTTGTCCGTGGCTAAGTTTTATCATTCAGCACGCGTCACGCGGTGCAGTGGCACTCGCTCGTATCGCTCGGTATTTACCCAGAGGATGACGATACACCCGGAGTTCCCCGCTCTATATTTTCCTCGACGACGACCGTGACATTAACATCTCGGTAGCAGCCGATTCGTATCGGCGATATAAAAGGCAGAGTCGCGTGGCGGCTCGGCGGCATATACGAAATTTCGCGGAACATGAGAGGCTCGCTCGGAACGGTAATCTTGGCGACGTGTTTGGCCGCCTGCACGGCGATCTGTCGTCCTGGATTGAACGGACGGGAAGATTGGTACCACTGCGAGGGATTAAGCGATTTAAACGTGAGAAATTGCTGCTTCTGTTGACTATCTTGTTAGAGGGACAGCTCGTCACTCCTATCGCTCCGATTAGACCAGTTTCTTCGCTCTTTTCGTTTGATTTAATTCTCGGCGAGAAATTTTCCATCGCTTTGCTCTTTTACGATTAATTACAGAGCGATGAACTATTAGAGTTTCCGCTTTGTTTGTCAGTTTTCTTCGTACAGTAAGAGTCGAAAAATGGTAGTTAAAAAGGAGATGTTAAAATAACTGTAGAGATAATTTAAGTTTTATTTTTATTTACAATTATAGTGGGCCAAAAAAGTACTTAAACATCTAGTGTTTTTTTTTTAGCAAAAAAGTAGTACATCGACGCAGTTTTATTACACGTAGAAACAATATGATCATTTAGAAACATTAGCAATTCACTGTGCGAAAGTGATAGAAGAGACGCGAAAATTTCGTAGTCGAGAAAGTATTTGCGCGCATCAGTATTCAGATCAATGGTGTTTCACTTATCAATTACTTACAAAAACAATCCAATTAAACTTGACGACTAGAATAACACAAAAAAATCAAACTGGGAGAGCAAAGAACTGTCGTAAGAAGGAAACGTGAAAGAAAGAAAGAAAGAAAAAGGAAAGAAAACAGCAGTTGCAGATACCAGCGGGGGCAGCCGGGATCGACATCGTCAATTCGAACATCAGTAAGATAAGGACTGGCGCGTTCTCCGAGTATTCCGACTCGCTGACAGAGCTGAACATAACCGGATGCGGCGTGGAGGAGATCGAGCCGGACGCTTTCACGGGTCTTAATAAATTGCGGCTGTTGGGTCTGGTGAACAATAAGATCCGGAAGATCGATGCCTCCTGGATCAGGGGATTATCGAGTCTGAAGGCGTTAATCCTGTGGCGTAATCGGATCGTCGATATAGATCCGGCGATTTACGATCTGCTGCCGGAATTGCGGGTTTGGGATGTCGCGCACAACGAGCTGAACGCGTGTCTGCCGCCGAACATGCTGAGGAAGCTGACGAACCTCCGAAAAATCTTAATTGCCGGCAATCCGTGGTCATACAGATGTCGTTCCTCGATGACCTGGTACTTGGGCAGCAATCACATTCGTTTCGTCAAGGATTGGAGCATCAGCGACCTGTTAATAGAGGAGTGCTTGGCTCACGAGCCTGGCGCGCAGGAGAACGACGTCGTTTTGGAGAAATGCGTCGACAGAAGAATCGGATCCGCCGATACGTTGCCGTACAGCGTGGGCGAGTTGAACGAACAAGTTCGCGAACTCGCGCGGAAGATCTCTGGCTTGCAAGCTGATGTAGCCGCGCTGAAAAAATCGAAAGTATGATCGTACTCTTGCTATCACGAAATTCTCGATGAATTTGGAATTACGTTGTTAATTCGATAAGTTTTTTTGCTCTTTCAGGCGTAGAGCTTTATACTGTATTATATTGTGATTAATAATCGTGTAAATTAGGTACGTATTTTGTACGGTAATACAAAGCCGATATTGTACTCAACTGGAACCAATCTCGTACACACTGTTCCATGTTAATACCATCGATAAACCAACATCTGATACACGTGTAGATTCGCAAGAAGCGCTATCTACACGACGAACGCTATGTATCTACGTCCAAAGTTGGACAGTTTCCCCATATTAATACATCCTTCGGTACAAAAGATTCCCGGTCACGTATCACCGGTCCATTAATAACACGATCCCATCCAGCGAATTGATCGCGATGGACACTGCTTGCGGCGCAGTCTACGTCCACGTAGTTCATTGTCCGTCGAAATGTTCTCCATTTTCCGGGGAAAAAGTGCTCGCTGAAACCTGAGCGATTGCCAGGTCTTTGGGAAACGGTGGTGCGTATCGCTCGCGGGATACCGTTAATATCTAAACACCTAAATCACAATGGCACGTCATACGCGCGAACCGCGTTAAATCACGACGCGTCTAGTAGCTGATCCACGGATCTCTCCGCCGATTCTCTCCGCGGTGGGACAAGAACATTCCGACTCCGGTTAGCCGCCATTCATCACACGGCGGCGGTGGCTCGGTTGAGAGAAAAGAAAAAAAAAAAAATGCGTATCGTACACGCGGACGGATCACGCTGGCGCACGCTCGTGAGATCTTTGACGCGGTTTCCGCGGTCATTAATAACGCTGGCTCGAGGCGGCGAGCCGCGCGAAAAAATAGCGGACCCTTGGGGGTGGGAGGAGGGCGCAACGACCCGCCACCACACGGACGAGGAGGATATATCAGGCCAGCTGCGAAACTGGCGGCAGCAGCAGCAGCAGAAACAGCAGCAGACAGCACCGACGCCGATGTGTGCGCAACTGTCCGTTGCAAACGGTGCTTAACCGTTCACCCTGTGGCTCGGTTGCGCACCGCCGCCGCCGCCGCCGCCAACGTGCTCGCCCCGATAAGTAAGCCCTGTATCGGCTTCGCCTCCGCTAACGAGACCCACGTCGCGAATCTCCGGAGCCAATCTACCGCTCTACGGGATAGATCCTTTTCTTTCGGGTCAGTTTCCCAATCAAACGACGAGGGACTGGAATTGGGATGGGATGGTAATCGGTCGCGTTTTCTGACGTTCCCTTCGATCTTTCCTCTTTCATCCACGATCTTGGAAGCTGCTCGCTTACTTTCGAAAAACGAAACTAGCTGATCGATCTTTGATTCAACTTTGATTCACAGACTTTGACACGTACCGCGCGTGGCATAAGGAGGTGGGTGTTCGATCGCGAGACACACCGACGAAATTTTTCGTCGGCGTGCATTTCTTAGAAAGTGCAGTTGAGACAATCAAAATATTGGATTGCACTATATTGCATCGACATTATTTATTTATTCGTATTCTGTATTGAATTGTTAGTGCACAAAATGCAACACTATTACTTTGAGCTTTATTTCATATATCTAATAATCTAATGTGTTTCACACGCTACACGTTTGCGTCTTTTTGTGATTAATTCGTTACCACACCTTTTCATTTTAAGGATATCGAATGAACAATGACTAATACGGAAGATGCAATTGTTGAACTTAAATTCACTCACGTTTGATCCAACTTGAGATTTGCCGCAATTATTGTCGATAATATTTACATGAAATAATGTAAATAATGCATAAAATAAACTGTAAAATAATCACGTTTAAATAACAAGTACGTGACATAACGAAAGATGTAATTGTTGAATTAGAATTCATTTACGCTTGGCTCAAGTGAGATTTGCTGCAATTATTTTCGATAACATTTGCCAGGCGCCTTCAGTTCGATTCGAGCAACGTGAAGTGAGCGCCTACATAGGCGCCTCTTTTGTTTCAACGAACTAAAGTAAGTTGAGCGCCCATGGGCGTCAGAACTACCTCGAAAGTAAATTTTAAAAGCGCCTTTAGGCTTCGACAGTAACCAAAGGGGTTAATTATACAGAGTCGATGATTCGCGCCGAGTCAGAGCAAGAACGTTAAACATTCCCAAGTACTGAGTCTGATCTAGTCCGGTATTTCTTGTTGCATTCTTTTGACAATTTTCGAACGTATATTTCGTGGATCATCACCGATCAAAAACTCCGAAGCGCCCTGTTTTTTGCTAAAAAGACGCCTCAACGTTCTAGAAACGTCTGGAACGGTTAGCGTTGTCGAGCAAATATGATTAGCCTAGGACGAACTAGTCAGTTCGTGTAAAATAAACTCGCTTGGTATAAAACTACCGGCTAAGCAGGTAGATTTTCTAGTGATCATCGAAGCTAGCATCTCCGTAGAGTCGTTGATAAAGAACAAGTATTCACGTTGATTAAGAAATCTACGTTAGTAATTACGGAGAAAAATTATGTCGACAATGCAAAGTAGATATTCCGGACAAAGTGGCGTGATTCATTCACAAGACTTGATACGAGGATTCGTTGCAATTGAAAACCTAAAATCTCATTTCACTCAACGAGTCAAACTGTATCTACCTTTATCTGCCAAACACGAGTCATCAAAATCTTCTTCCAACTTTGCGTACGTTCGCGACCAACGTTTCCTCGCTGCCCGAGAGAAGAAAATGTCGGCGGAAAATTCACGGCGAGAGGTCTCCAAGAGAGATTGGAGAAGAATCGGCGGTCGGCGATTGAAATCGGTTTCCACGTCCGTCCTTCCCATTCGTATTTAATCAGACGGTGCTGGCGCATCGCGACGTTCCCTCGCGGATGCTATTGTAGCGCGAGGGAGGCAAGCATGGTAGGCGCACGGTAGGCAAAGACCTTAGGAAAGGATATTGTTCCACCTCCTGCACGGAGAGAAACTGCTCGCAGCCCAGTGATTTATAGAGAGGATCTTGCGCGCCTCGTGCTGCACCGGCATCGTCCAGATCCTCCTCGTCGTCGTCGTCGTCGTAGTCGTCGTCGTAGTCGTCTTCGTTGTCTTCGTCGTCTTTGGACGCCGGAGTCGTGGCGCGGCCAACCATTCTCCGTATGCAGAGTGCTCCAGTTCCCACGCAGCCGGGGCTATCCACTCTCTCGCGCGTGTTCTCCAGCCGCTGCGAGTCATACCGAGTGTTGTGCTCCGTCTCGCTATTGCATCGCTTCTATGCGCTCCTGTTACGCACCCATCCTGCTGCAACAACCGCTGCTGTTGTAACCCAGTCCGGGTGTATTAGCATCTCCTCGAACCACTCGCCTTTTGCGGACCAGGAAACGCAGCTTGTTACTCCGTCCTCTTCTTAACGCATTGTTCGCCCCGGTATTTCGTTCAAAACGCAACCTACGCGTTCTGTCCTCATTTTTTCAAATTCGATGTTTACAGATATTTCGAGAGATTGTCGATTTAGAAATTGTAGAAAAGAAAAAACAAGTCAGATATGTCGCTTTAATTTTGGGAAAATTACAACAAATAATTTACAAGCAATCTTTCGGTTGTTTTAACGGTCCGACGCTGACGATCTTCTCTTTTTACTTCTCTTTTTCTTTTTTCTTCCCCATCGATTTCGGTATGTTCATCGTTGCACGGTGTCGTGATTTACTTTACATTGTGCCCGGTTAGTGGTAAATCATGTTTAATAAGCTATAAGTTACGCTTTTGCCTTGGCTTATATTTATGATATGTTGATCCTTATCCGAATGATGTACATTAACGATCGAACCGAGAAATCTGTGTACACGGGATCGGCGAGTCGGTATCTATCCTAGAGCGTCGAGATGGTGCGCGCGGTAGGCAAGTAACCGCTTATCTGACAGAAACGTATCAAATGCAAATATCTCATGGTAGACGTGTTCGCGAGTACCGAGCAACCAACTGAAACGACGTGATTTATTCGGCCACGCTTCTTTTTTCTTCTTCTTTTCTTTTCTTTTTCACACGCGATCTTGCTAGATAATAAATACACTCGGTTGATCGATACGAATATTTTCATCTGTCGCGTATTAGCACGCGTATTGAGGTGGTAGAAGATTACGAAACGAGGCAGCGAAGTTTTAAACAGCCGGAGCTTAAGCCAGGTTAATTGAATCTGGACTTTGCTAATTATCGAAGCTGGGAAAATTACTTTCGAAACTATATTTTCGCGAAACTATGTGTCGTGTCTACCATCGTAGGGCTATCAGGTCTCTCGGTCTCTCGGAATCCGGGCAATGGAATTACACGTAGTTTCATTATTGCCAATTGGTCGTATCGCCGTGTATTTCGCAACATGTTCGACGAACGAAGTATACTCGAGCAGCGTTTTATCAGGTATTTTTTCAAGCTGGCGGCAAATGTCAAGTTCGAGTAAATAATCTGTTATTGATAACGCAGAAACGGAGTAACGACAGAATGTCGCATATAGGGTGTCCCGTGTGACGCTATCCACGCTCTAGGGAAAAGTGTTTCAAAGGAAGCTTACGTTGTTTCGAGGTGGATGCCTTACGGCGTCCGCAAATTTTATGTAAATGTTCAGACTTTCGAGATTTATTTTTTATTTGTTTAAATAGAGCTGTATATTTTTGAGTTCACTGTCTTGCAGCTGTCATTAAGACTTGAGCGACCTGAATAAATTGTTACTTATCTACGATATTCGAAGTGGAAAGATACACTGATTTATCCCACACGACAATAGCGAGACAATTTCTCTTCCAACGGGTGTCTTAAAAAAAGAGTCAAGTTAGTTGAGTCAAGTTGTGGGATCTCTTAAAAAAAAGTCAAGACTGTTAGGGAACAATTTTTAGAGACTCAACGACGGCGGTGAGCTTTGAACGGTGTTGAATGTCTTGAACTCGTTGACGATTGAATTTGTCTTAACGCCAGCTACAAGATTGTGAACTCGACAATATACACTTCTGTTTAAGAAGAAACAAAGGTTGTCTCGAAACCTGGGCATCATAGACAAGATTTCTGTCCCCCCATCCCCCTCTCTCCCCTTGAAACAACAACGCCAGTTTTTATTTGAAACACTCTTCTCTACAGCGAATAGTTTGGAAAAAAAATTGTGCGTATAAGATGCCCTGAAAATTCGATAAACACGTTTCCACGTAAGAGAGGAGGTCAATCAACGACGAATAATCGACGACAGAAGCCCGCGGAATCAATCGGCACGGGGAAACGTTGAAACGGCGAGAAGGTGCGGGAGTGTTCGGTAGCAAACGGAGCCTCGCGGATGTCTTGCAAGCTGGAAAATTGCAAAGCGCGAAAAAGGGAACGGTTGCGGTATCAGCGCGGGATCGTGGCGCGTCCTTCTCCTCCGGGCGGCGTTCACCGGCGAGCCCTTTATTCTCGGCCATTCAGGCCTTTCAGCCGTCGGTTCACAATGCACCGACGAAAATGTCAAATCAACGTGCGCGGGCGAGAGAAAGACAAAAAAAAGAGAGAGAGAGAGAGAGAGAGAGGGGGGGGGGGAGGAAAGAACGAGGACCAAAGAACGGAGAAAAGAAGAAAAAAAAGAGAAAGGGAAGAATTGTAAAATCAAGAGAACAGAACGGCAGCCGTCATCGATACCCGTCCGTCCGCCTCACCTGGCTACCACCCCAGCGTACCCGCATATCCCCCTTTTGTTCGACGTATAAAAAAAAAAAAGACGTGAAGAAAAAACGGGAAAAAAGATATATATATATATACATATAAAAAAAAAAAAAAAAAAAAGACTATGCCTAAGATGAAAAGCACGAAGTGAGCCTCGCGGCCGGCTGGAGGCCCGCCAAATAATATACTGGCACCCTGTCCACCCCCACCGCTTTTCGCCGTCCGGGTCTTTCCTGACAAGGCAACAGTCGCGTTACTATCAGCTATAGCCCCGGACCAGCCGCCGCTCCGGGTACTTTTATATTTATTACGAAGGCACGAGCGGAGATTACGAGTGCGCGACGGGTTGAAGGGCGGGCGGGTGGGGGGGACGGAGAGAAAGAGAGCACGCAGAGGACAGGCAGCCAGAACATTTGGATGATCCAACCCATATTTCGCCTTTTGTCATCGCGTATAGGACACACACGGCTGTCTGTCGCTGCCTCCTTCCTCTCGTACGGCGCATACGAGAATACCGGAGATGGTTGAAAGCTGCAGACTCGAATTCCGCGGATACATTCATACACGGTGACGTCGTCGTCTCGCGTATTTCTTCGTAGCCTTTTCCACCACTTGCCTCGATGGCGGCCGCGCGTCGTTATTTCCCCCCGTGCTCTCTTCTCTCTCTCTCTCTCTCTCTCTCTCTCTTAATTGACCGTCCCTGGCGGGGATTGTTCGGCCCGTTGCCGGTGGATACCGTTGCACGGAAATTGGCGAGAATGTTAGAATGACGGAGCGGCGGGAGGGGGTGAGTTTCTGCGCAATTCGGGAACGGTAAACGATGTAAATGGCAAGAGCGGGGATACCTGACGGAAACGAGGAGATGTTTTTCTCTTTGTTTCCGCGTGCTTGTATCGTTTATCATCTCGAGAGATTCGGAGAGGGGTAGGAAACGATGGAAGATGAATTGGATTGGTTGAATTCGCCCGTTCGAACTCGTTGTGCCTCTCGCGATTCAATTGGCACTCGCGGCTGCAACTTTGCCTCCTGATGGACCTGGGAGGTAAAATAAATCATTCCATTTCGCGTCGCGAGAGATGATCGTCCGATTCTAATTGTTCGGGCACAAGGTTTTAAACGCAGTCTGTCAAATACAAGAGTACTGAGAGAAGACGATTGAAAAATCGCTCGAAATATCGCCAGAGTCGTTGTTTCCTCGAAAAATTCTCCCGCCGGTATCAAAAACAAAAAAAAAAAAAAAAAAGAAAGGTATATTCGAACGCGCAGTGACAGGAAGAATTTGCATTTTAACGCGATCGGCGACCTCTCCTCGCTCTCGAGTCCTGTCTTCGTTCGTTTTCTCGTTTCTTCTTCATCCCTCCCTTCTGCCCCTCTTCCCTGCCCCCCCCCCGTTCATTTCCGCGTAACCGAGTGTAAAAAAGAAAGTAGATCGGAGCGTGCACGAGCTGGCTCTTTTGCGTGTAGCCGAGTTAAACCGACGCGGTGGTGATTGATGATCTTTCGGCGTAACGATCGGCTCTATATCCGTGAACGTGGCTGGGCTCGAGTTAGGGTTCAGCCAGCCGACAAAAGGAGCGAAAAAGAAACGTCGTGGGCGAGAAGGAGAGACGAGTATCAAGAGAGCGACGTGGAAAGCGAACGGAGCCGCTCGTTACCTCTGATTTTACAGGAATTAAAGAGCTGATTACGCGGCACCACCACACCCGCGATTAAGATGGGCGCGGATTAAAATTGCGCTACCGGTGTGCCTCGGCTACCGGATTATTCGCCTTCGGTTAAGATTTATTATGGCGAGTCGAAGCCTATTGCTCGCGTCGAACTCGACTCGCGCGTGTGGTTTCGTTCGGTTTGATGACTGGTCCAGAAACGATCGGAGTGTCGTGAACGACGTGGAAATTATTACAATAAATAAGTGAGTAGGAAGGGAGGATTTCTGTTTTTTCTTTTCTGATTCTCGCTTCAGTGCCGCACCGTGTCATACAACGTGCCATTTAACTTAATTGCAACGCTGAATGATCGTGCATTGAAATTAATACCAGCAGGCCAGGGTTTATTCGTCAAACGTCTTTTTGCGTCGACGTTAATTGATCGAGAGAGTACTCCCTCCCCCCCCCCGGCCCCGTGAAATATCACTCACGCACGTGCAAAGTCTGAAATCTGTCTGAGAAGTCACTCGGGCCGCTGTTTAACCGCACGTTAATTCCAGCGGCAAAGTATGAAAAGATCTCCCCCCGATCTCTCGTCTGAAGCTACCTTTCGATCCTTCGTTCTAGTGGCCGACGCGACGTTTTCGACGATGTCTGGTTATTGGTCGTTGAGAGATGCAAAAGGAAGTGCCTTTTCGTTGGGACGATTAAAAGCTTGGAAAACGAAGCTATAAAGCGGCGCGGCGCGGGCGCTCGGGGCTGGGTGGTGGGAGGGGGAGGTACGCGTTATCGAATGGGGCAGTAAATTTTCGAGCCACTTTCAGAAACTATTCAACCAGACGATCCACGGTTCGCGCTATTAACTGGCCGGTAGTAATGAGAAACGTCTGGAGACAGTCTGGCGAGGTAAGAGAATGACACGTTCGGGAAGGACACGGCCAGGTCGGCAGTAACTAAAGCCATTAATCGCCCGCCATATTGCCTACCTCGTCTAGTCATCCCTTCCTGAAAGTCTTCCGCCATCGGTCTCAGCACCTTGCGCCTTCGTACCACCCGGCCTCCACTCCCCCCGCCCTCCCCTTTTTGGTCGTCCTTTTCTGCCACCCCCGGTTTCTGCCACCTTCTTTAACGTTCCTCTTTCCACATCGAGTAGCACGAGCATGGGCCTCGGGAGCTCGTCAAGTCGCCAACTTGGAAATTGCTTTCCTCATTTATAACCGGGCCAGTGTCTGACCGTCGTTCGTGCTTCCCGTTTTCTGCGATCTCACCCTCGCGCTCTCATCCTCCCGATTTCCTCTTCTTCGATCCTCGACCGTTCTCCCTCTTCCTCCCTCCTCCTCCTCCTCTCCCCCCTCTCTCTCTCTCTCTCTCTCTCTCTCTCTCTGTCTCTCTGTCTGTCTGTCTGTCTGTCTCTCGCTCGCTCGCTCCACTTGCCGTGTCCGACCGAGTCCTTCTCCTTCCCCTCCTCCGTCTTGCAACGTTGCTCCTGCAGGCTATCGACCCCTGAGAATCTATATAGGCCTCACCTTCACCCCCTCCCTGTCGTGAGTCGACCGATTTTTCGTGACGTATCTCTGCCTTAAATCCCCCCGTCGACGAAGGTGGGATCGGCAAACGGTGAAATATTGCCGTGCTTTGATGCGCCGGAATTACCGCGCTACGGTTTAATATACTTTCCAATCACGCGGAACTGTCCTTGTTATTTCTTTCTTTTCTCTCCGACGGCCCGGACCGTCGAACGAATCGAACCGCGGTGGCATCAGTTCTTTCCCTCTGATTTATCGTTCCGATTGCCGTGGAATTTTCTTGGGATTTTTTTTCATCTCGAAAGGAAGAAACTTTATATATCTGCCTCGTTGTTAGTCTATGGGCGACACTTGACTTTTAGTTCTCTTCTCTCCCTCGGATGGCGGGGATATTTATAATTGAACTTGATTTTCGACCACGTTCCGGATCTTACGGTTGAAACGAATCCTCGACGAACGTGCATACGTAACGCAGAAGTATAAATTTACAACCGAGTCGAGAAGCTCGAGCGAGTAATCCGTTTTGCAGATCGCATCAGCTGCAACATACGCGAGGACGATTTACAACGGTTTTTACAGCGTATCGCGTGCAATTAGGATCTTCGTGTCTCATGTGAGCTTTTTCTCTCTCTCTCTCTCTCTCTCTCTCTCGTCTCTCTGTATGTGTGTAGCCTCTCTGAGAAGAGGTCGGTGTAATTGAGTTCTTAAGGAAAGATCATATCGGGCCACTTGAAATCTTAATCCTGTTTACCAAGTTAACCTAAGTCCATTACGTAGACACGGGGGTTTTAGATAATCGCGGATGCACACGAAACACGTTCGCTCGAAGCGAACTAATTTTTTCCTTCACGACGGAGCACAATGTGAAATCTTTTACAAGATTACCCGCCTCTTTTTTCTTTTTTTTCTTTTTTTCTAAATTGCTCGTAAACTACCCACGCTCACGCGCTCATTCATTACGGTGTCACGGTCGTAAAATTTTCCTGCTTTTTTCCCTTTGTCTATGTATCCGTGATTTTAACCGGTTAGTATTTGAACGTGACGCTATAATGGGGGCATGTATGCATCGTGTTCACGATTATATCGATAAAATTAGTTAGATGAATCTAAGTAATATAATCTAAGAAATATAAATCTAAGAAGATGTAAGATATTTACTCTAAACGTGTGTTTAATAAAAAAAAAAAAATTAGACTGTACCGTGGATAGCTATCTCCGACACGTAATCTTTGTCGTGAAAATTATCGACAACGATCAACGTCACTATAAAGCATAAAGGCGTAGAACGTAAAACTCGTATCAGAGATGCGAAAGCGCAAGATAGGAATAGAAAAAGTTTGTGTGACGCAACAATGCAAAATGCAAATCTTTATTCATGTGTTCTGCAAAAATATAAAACTCGTTCGAAAATCACACGATAATTATCAACCACGTGAAATCAAATATTAAAACATTTACTTTTCCGGAATAAACCGATGCAGGAAGAATTCTAAACGTGCAATAAAACGTTAGAATGCAGCTTGGGTAACGTTCATCCTGGACCATGTAACCTTCGTCCATGAAAGTTATCGACAATGATCAACATTATTAAGCACAGAGGCATGAAACACGGAGCTTATCGGAGAGAAAAATTTGTAATTTACATATTTCGCGGAAACTCGTTCGAATCTCTGAGAATGCATTGAATCGCGACAATTGTCATCTCCGCGCGATACTGGAGAAAATATTGAGGCATTTATTTCCTCTGGACGAAGAAGCGAACACTAGGTGGAAAAAAAAAACTCGGAATAAAGCGCGCGTCGTGCGAAGCTTGCCTAACGTGCATAATGAAACGAGAAAAGGGTGGACAACAACATCGACATGGTCAAATTCTGAAGCGTTTCCACGCGGCCGGGATCGCGGGGCCAGAGATTAGTCGGATTCGCAGTGAAGCTAATTATCCTAGCAACGGTGCACGAGCTCGCGCTCGCGGGACTTAATTTAGATTTACATGGATTAACTCTCGACTTTTGGCCCCCATGCCAACGCTCTGCCACCCTTCAGACCCATCCGCCGCCCGGTGAATTCCTTTCGCCAAGCCTGTTGGCCGCTCGTTACCCGCCTTTTTCAAGAATCCGATAATACCACCGGGATTAATACGCGGCGGCCGCGCCGCTGACGTTCGCGGTGACATTCATTTTCGGGGGGCGGGGTGGGCCACGTCCAACACCCGGACTACACAGACGATTCTCCACGGTGTAGCAAGAATATGCATTAACAGCGGCTTGGCTCGCTTTCATTCGGCTGAAATCTCCGCGGCTATCAGAAACATCTTTCTTTTCTGCGCGTCAAAAAACCGTGAAAGGTTACAGGAATCACTGGTACACGTCAAAGCCATTCAGAAACACGTGTGTACATGTACACGTATATCGCGCGTATGGCTGTGAATGAGCTTTTCGCGTAGATGTTGTACGTGTTGCGTGAGAGCGCAGTGTATGTCAGATTTTCCTACTTTGCACAGGGTACAAAGTACAGTTGTTGGCTGCGTTATCGATATGGGGTCGTAACGTTGATTTCCTATCGTTACGACGACTTCCTGTCTTTTGCAAATGCCTTCGTTTAACAGAGGAATAAACATTTTTTATTTGAAACTAACACAAATAGAAGAATTTTATTTCGAACTTTTGCAACGAAGTTACACTTTGTGAAAGATGATATCGGAGAAATGAAAATTTAGTCCGCGTGAAATTACAAATTTAATATTGAGAAACCCATAACTCTCTATGCTTTTAATAGGGCACATGTGACAGCGTCATCCGTAGGTAAGGTGTTAATTTATTATTTCGTCATTTCTTGATACGTTCCTTTTTGAATTTTGTGATTGTCATTTTTTTTTACAGAATTTTTTGTACCTCCCCCCCCCCCTTAAATCTTAACAAATTACAGCTCGATAGCAAATTTCACATTGATTTAAAAATTTTCAAGTCCAAGGTCATATCATAAACACATCTGAATGTATTTTGAAATGCCAATGACCTCGTCTCCGTCTCTTAAATCAGTTTAAGTCACGTCAGGAATGATTATCGTACTATCGCTAATAAGAAAATATATTCAGGTGGCCTTGCTTTCGTGAAGCACTCCGTACATTTCTCGCTCGGGTGCGATCTTCAACGTTAAGATTCACTGTAGTGCTGTCAGTCAGTCGTTCGTTATCGAAATTGCCCTTCGCATTTGCCTTTTTAAAATTAAATCAAGCGCGCGTTCCCGTCCCTTCGGAATTGATCGAAAACACTTTCATCGTCAAAATTCGTTCTCCGCGAAGATCGTAAATTTCGTTGAAAGATTTTACATCCTGGAAATGCGAATCTCTGCTCCGAGCGTGATTCATCGTAAACAAATTTCCCGAATAAAATAAAAACCAGAATAAAAATCGCTGACGATCGGGACGAGCGCTGGACAGTCGACTGGAAGATGACTGCGGTGGAGTTGAAGAGTCGCTAACGACGCGGATCGCGAGAACAGCGAACGAGACGAGGTCGTTTCGGCGCGAAAAGCCGGCATGGTGGGGAGAAGAAGAAAAAGGAAGCGGCAAAGTTATCCTGCGTGAACACGGCGTTGCATCGCGCCACGTGTTACGGTCCACGGTCGGCGTTGCGAGCCAACGCGAGATCCAAGGTGTGCACACACGCTGCACAAACGCGGGGGAGAGGGTTGGCGAACAGAGGAAAAGAGAGAGAGAGAGGGGGAGAGAGAGAGAGAGAGAAAGAGAGAGGAGGCGGCGCGGAGGAAGATGGAGGAGCGGGCAATTATGCGCGCACTGAGTATTCGCAATTACGCGGATGTTGCACCGCACAGAAATCGGTGATTTGAGCTTGCTCGCTCGATTAAGCGTACCAGCGAGGAAGGAGAGGCGAACATGCAGGCGAGAGCCAGGCCAGGGAAGATGGATGGGGGGAAAGCCTCGTTTTAATTGCGGGCTGAACAGATTGAAGCAAAAGAAGATACCGGAAGCGGGTGCATTATCCGCTGTGCTGTCGTGTTCGCCGCTTTTGCTCCGACGAGGTTCAACGCCGGGTTCACCGCGATCTTTCATTTCCCTTTCAGATCCAGGCGCTGCTATTTCGACTGATGTTGCCCTTGTTATCGGACGCGAGTAGGCAGGCTAAGTTGAACTTCGAGTTGACGGCGCTTCAAGTTTGAGGTTCGACTGCGACTGGTTTCTTCGAAATGTTTCTTCAAAATTCTGTGAAGTATCTTTGAAGACGGAAGCCTCTCACTTGTCTCTTTAATCTCTTCGACGTTTACGTCGAGTACGAAAAGACGGCTCGTTTCTGTTTTCTGAGTCTACTCGTCGTGTAATAAAAAGAATTTAGATAAAACAAACAACATATTCCGAATTTCAACACGTTTTAGAACACTTTAGAACGAAAAAAAATGTTACCTAACTTAAAAAAGACAACTGGAAAATTTTGTCGTTTCATTACAATTCATATCAATCTTGCAGTAATGATATATACACTCACTTTATCGTTGTCGCGAATAATTAAGGCGCACGGGTTCTCAAAATGAGATGGAACACTTAAAGGGTTAAAGATAATTACTGCAATTTGCTAGATTCCAGAAGGTTAACTCTTGTTATTATTTAGCGAGCGAAAATATAACGATATTACAAAAAAAAGGAAAGACAGAAAGAGGAACAAAATTTTAGAACCACAGAGAGAGAGAGAGAGAGAGAGAGAGAGAGAGAGAAACGCGTTCGAGGGAAACATTGAACGCACCCGAAAGGAAGGGAGGAGAAAAAAAAATTGATCCTCTCGCCGATTACTGTACCGTAAGCTTTGCAAATTATTTTCCCCGGCAAGAAACCCTGGCAATAAACGATAGAGTGGAACGATGAAGCGGCGAGGGAGGGAGGAAGACGAGGAAAGGAAAAAAAAAAGAGACGACGAAGTAATAGAATTGCGCTTTAGCCAATGATTAAAGGAAACAGGAGAAGAAAAGCGAGAAAATCAAGAAGCTCGCCGTTTAACCTCTTTGGGAATAGCCGATTCGTGGCTTGATGGGTTGATTAAGCGTACGGCAAGGACGATGAAAAGGATGGATGAAACACTGAAGTATGATGATGGATTTGCTGAACCTACCGGCGTACCTAATGACCAGAGCAACCAGAGAGAGTGGCAAGGGAAAAGAGGGCCAATTTTCTCTTGAAACGTTAGACAGGTTTTTTTTTCCAACTCGAACGTTCGTGCGATGCGAACTGCGTGGAGAAGAGGAGAGCAAAGCGAGGGAAGAATGAGAAAGCTGGAAGCAAGGAAGAGGAAACGAGACGAAGGAACACAAGCGTACCCGCGATTATGATGATTAGCGAAGGAACAGGACCTCGTGTTTGCCGAAGAAATCGGTGACAAAATTGCTGGCCTATAATACTCCGTTTGCCATCGAACGATGGTCGATCGGACGCTGTCGGACGATTCCACCGAAGAATGCGTGGAAGAAAAGCAACGGGATCGCGATACTACCGAAAGAACGCGATATCTTGGTAAGAAAAAGAGGCCAGCAAGCTAGAAGGAGGGGCGGGGGAGTGAGACGAAAGATCGCGAGAGAGGATAAAGAGAAGAGTGTCGAAGGCGCGAGAACGATATTACGCATTCTCTCTCTCTCTCTGTCTTGTTCTTCTTCTTTCTCGTAAGAAAGAAAGATCGAATCGGTCGATCGTCAGTCGGACGTACGATCGGTACGGTCGAGCTTTGGGAAAGAGGAAACGAGAGCAAAGAGAACGACGCGACGTGGCGCAAAGGGAACGAAAGATAGATGCGATGGGATGCGTGAGCCGGAGGATGCGGACGGATCAACGTCGCGGACAGAAGTGGAAGAGGAGCCGAAAGAAGCGTGATCGAGAGGAAAAGACGCAGAGAAAGAGCAAGAAGAGCAGAAAGAAAGAAAAAGAGAGAGAGAGGTTGGCTGGTGGATATACGTAGAGATATTGCAACGGGCGCCTGGAAGGCATAGATTGCCGCTTGCGGAGAAAGAGGGAGGAGGGGAAAAAGAAGGGAAAGAAGGAAAGGCACGAAAAGGAGACCGATGGAGTGAAGAAGGTAGACGGAGGAGGAGGAGAAGGAGGAGGAAGACGGAGATTCCAGCTCGATAGTACATGCCACGCCGAGGATCTCTTCTCCACGGTGTACTACGTTCCCCCGGAATGAACCAGATTATTGGCTGAACCCTGACCGTAGAATTACGTATTCGGTAAAAAATTCCCCTCCTGCTCGTGAGGAAGAGCCGTGGAGCCGTTTTTTACCAACGATGCGTGCGGCGTGCACGCCGACCTTCTACTCTTTTCTACTGCTCTCGCTTCCTTTCTCTCTTCTCCTCCTCCTCCTCCTCCTCCTCCTTCTTCTTCTTCTTCTTCTTCTTCCTCCTTCCTCCTCCTCCGTCGATGTGTTCGTGTGCTTCGTGAAGATCCTGGCCGAGGATGCATGTGTATACAAACACACGTATACGCGACCGTGCACAGTACGTTGGCTGTTGCGCGTGTGGACGTGGCTCTGAGCGTCCTGAGTTAAGGTGAAACCCGTACTCGGGGTTGCTGAGGTAGGGAGGATCCGGGTCACAGATCAGCGGTCCCGCGTGAGCCGAAGAACCCGCGGCGAAGAGGCGCTGGGTCCCATCGAGAGCGCGTATCGCGAGCAAAACGGGGTACCTGCTCGCTCGCCTGACTCGCTGCCTGTTCGCTGCTCGCCTCGCTTGCATTTCCTCTCGTTCTTTCTCTCTCTCTCTCTCTCTCTCCTCCTCTCCCCCCCTTTTTCCTCTTTCTCCTTCTATTATTCAGTCTCGCGGTATTCTCCTCTGGACTCTCTGCTACTTTTCTCTCCTCTCCGTTCCCTTTGGCTTCTCTTGACGCGTTTCTTCTTCTCTCTTTTTCGCCGGCGTGTATCAAAGGCTCTTCTCGCCGGGCTTTGAAACTTTTTGAATTTGTCGCGGAGTATCTGTCACCGCGTTCCCGCCGTTTCACGCCCGGCGTCTACAAAAAATCGCCGTACGGTTGCGAAAGATTCGAGATAATTAAACGCGCGGGAAGATTCCGTTGAAAAATACAGGTAAACAAGGAGTTATCAACGAAGGCAGTGGTACCGTTTTCCCTCCCGACGGTCGCAGAGAAAAGAACAACCGTCTGCCGCGTCTTAATCCGGAACATGACATCATCTCTTTGAAATCGTTTCTTCGTCCCATCTGTAATACCTCCCAACAACTGACTACTTGATTCTCGGTACTGGGTACCGAGTACCGGGTACCCAGCCTCCACCACCACCGTCACGTTCACAATGAACCGCCACCCCGAGGCCACCGCGTTAGTTCCTCCTCGTTCCTGTTCGCTGGCTCGTTCTCTCTCGGCTGTTCGTCGCGGTCGATCCGTTGCTCTTTTTCTCGCGGTCGATTTCTCGGGACGAGCACTGGACCGAGACACGTCCAGCGAACTCACGCACTCTCTCTCCGATCGCTTCTCTTCGCGTCGCCCTGCCCCCCTCCTCGTCGACTCGCTCATCGTGTAG
The DNA here is from genome assembly GCA_036937485.2 of Tetragonisca angustula. Classification (NCBI taxonomy): domain Eukaryota; kingdom Metazoa; phylum Arthropoda; class Insecta; order Hymenoptera; family Apidae; genus Tetragonisca; species Tetragonisca angustula. Next base: position 650,837 of record JAWNGG020000085.1, on the reverse strand, counting down.
GCGCTATCGTAGCCTCGTTACGAGAATCCTCCCCTTTGAACTCTCGTGCTCCCACACCTCCCCTCCTCTCTACTCCTCCTCCTCCTCCTCCTCGACTCGGGCCCCTTACTCCTCCGTTCACGGGGCACGATTCTTCGCCCGGGTGTCGTGTAACGCCGATCCGTCAATTTCTTCGGGGCTAATACCACCTCTGCGCCGCTCACGTGGCAGCTTAATGGCGCTAATTTTCCTGGTGACTAAATTGCGCGACGGCCAGCTGCGTGCTTTCGTATCGTTTCTGCGTTTCGCGTTCGTACCTCTGTGTGTATATATTCGTATTTGCTCGCGTATTTGCGCTCGTTTTCGCCCCCAACGGGCGAACGAATCTAATTACGAGTCGCATACATTGTGGAGTAACTTGTCCCACAAGTGCGTGTTTTATAAATTTTTCTTTTATACGATCTCGATTCGATTGCTTAGTACGAATGACGATACCGAGCGCGATGAATTAGTATTGTGTTGTAGCGTCGGATCAAGCCGTACTTTATCCTCCAAGATACGTAATAGCGATGCGTCGCAGCACGTGTGTACAACACCATTCGTAATATCAGTAATTTACACCATCGAACACTTCAAATTGTTACGTTCTTACCGCGTCTCTGAGACGCGGTCGTGTGATCTCGCCATTAGCCTCTCGCCCTTTGCGAAATTGCAATTACAGTACAATTTTCTGCAAATTTTTGTTTCTAACTGCTTCGTTTTCGAGACCATCGAGTTTGAAGATCTTCTATCCATCGAGTATAACGTGCGTGAATTTTAACATAGCTGTTAAAATATTCGCTTTATTCTTTTAAAAACGAAGTTGTAAAAATTTTGTCCTACGCTCTTTGTTTATTCCTGCACTTCCAACAAACGTCCTGTTAATTACACTTTTGAGAATTAGCTAAATTCCATGATTTTTTGCAAAAAATCTGAGCGTCATTAGAATCTAGAATAAATTTCTTCAGAATCCACGTGCCTGTAAGAAAGAATTCGCAATGTAAAAAGAAACCAAACGAGCGTGCGTCTCGTCGGAAATATCGTCGACCATCTTACCTCGGTACACCGCGAGTTAAAATCGCCACGTGTACATCAAGTATTTACCCACGTGTGCATCAAGTTGGATATAAATTCCTTCGCTCTTACGCTCGGCGGATAACGAGCGCGATATCTCGGGCAACAAGCGAGAGGCTCGAGCGTGCAACGAATCTCTCCCGATGAACTTATAAATCAGATTTACGATTTAAAGAGTGGAACGAGGTCCAAGGTCCGTGTGATGCGGCTCGTATCGCGTGCACCGCCGATACATCTTTATTGCGGTCCAATCGCGTTCCCGCATCTATTTCACCCGACGAAAAAAGTCTCGCCAAGAAATTCAGGGGGAAAAAGAACCGATCGTTTAACAGCACACGTACACGGCTAATGCCATGAAACGCTATACGTATCGACTTTTTTCGCGGGATTTTTATTTTATTCTCACGCAGCGCTGGATTAACTCCGTTTACCAGATTAATCTAGTTGGATAATCGAGTTTGAGAAGCCTGGATTCCAGTGTGCAAGTTGATTCGAAGTTTGCGTTTGTGGAAAGTCACTCGATCACGAAATCAGTCCGGTCACTAATCTGATCAATGATCCAGTCTGATTTTAAGTAAATGACTTTCGAGGTTCGTGAAGTTGTCAGAAAATACAAGAATTATTGAACACTGGTCTTGTGGTAAAATCTACAGAGATAGTAAAGAGACAGCGTCAGATGTGATTACAAGGTGGGTGAAAATTTTTTTTTTTTTTTTTTTTTTTTTTTAGTTAAACATCGAAATATAGGAGGAAAGCTAATTTTATTAATTTTAAATTACATTTTTATTTTGGTGGGAAGTGATTTTTGACCCACCCTGTGGGATAAGACGCGAACTACAGCGTAATGGTGGAAACTTTTGTTAAAAATAACGACAAACGATTCTACTCTAATTTGATTTGCCGATATAACTTTTTCCGCCCTGTGTAGAATAAAACGTGAATTACAGCGTCACGACAGAAACTGTTTTCAAAAATGACGACAAACAAACTCTCCCCTAATATGACTCGCCGATATTAAGCCTGTTACTTGCTTCATTCGCTCCTGAGTGCATTTTCTTGCACATTTCGAGCTTCAGTTTCAGTTTTCTCAAGTTTTAAACAAAGTTGTTATTCGAAAAGCCAATGCCAATACCAATTACCAAATATCGTAAACGTGGCGAATGTTGTAAAATTTGTAATTTCGTAAGCGTTCTCAAGTTTTAAACAAAGTTGTTACTCGAAAGCCAACGCCAATACCAATTACCAAATATCGCAAACGAATGGCGAATGTTGTGAAATTTGTAATTTCGCGAGTGTTTCGTCTCAAATCAAACGGCTTTTCGAATTGAAAAATTTTCAAGTCTGATTTCCGCGCAGATCTGATTCCGGGCACACAGTCGAGCGACTTGACCAATTGAAACGGAGCTGAAGGAAGTGGAGCACGGTGGAAACGGACGAATCGGCGAAGCCACGGCGTTACGTAATGGACCCAGGTAAATATCCAAGAATATTAATTCCTTCCGCGAGCGCGTGCTCCGTTCCATTCCGTTCGGTTCGCTTTGGCTCGCTCTGCTGAAACGCGAGCGAACCCCTGACCTTTCTCGGTGCGCCCCGTTATACCACGCGGCCACCATTACGCATTGCGCTGGTTTTTATTGCCGATCGGTGAACGGTAGTAACGTAAATTCAACTGTGCCGGCCTGCTGGCGAACACACAGCAGCAGGCTGTACCTGCGTGCGGCAACATCCGCTTGGGGGCCGCTCGATCCTCTCTCGGGTCCGCGTCTCGGATTCCATCGAGGCTCTCGTCGTGCATCGATAACGGGAAGGTTGCTCGCCTCGCTCAACTATCCTCGCTATGCTCTAACATTGTTCGTTGGTTTTAAAGCTGCCGGGGTCGGCGCGATCGAGAAGTTCTCGATTAACGACGCGCTTCCTGCTCGCTGCGTACTCAAAAACGTGCAGGTTGCAGCCAACTGCGTATTATTGCGCGACGTCCACACGTGCATATGCATGTACACGTGTCTGCTATGTAAACGATATAAATCGATGTGAAATCTATCGAGAGGTCAGAGTTTTCTGGTTTGAAATACCTGTGAAACTCGAGGCATGGTAGAACGATGTTTGATCGAACGAGTCTCGAGTTAATTTCGAGCCTTGAGCGTACAACGGCAATAGGATAACTGTACCAGCGGCAATGAAAAATCGTCGAGAAATGATCGCGCGATGATTCACTTGTGTCTCGAGATTTTTCTTCTCCCTCGAAGATGATTTTACGAAATATTGTCAAAATGATCCCTTAGAGCTCACTGTCTACGATCCATTCAAACACACTATCTGACACGCTTCTGAATCTTCTTTCGTTTTCGTATACAGACGCGTGTATACTACAACAATCATTTTTTAACATAAATACTTTTTTGTAAAGAACATCAAGGTGCATCGACTGATGCAATAAAAATTATATGATTCCATTTAAGAAAACGTTAATGACCTTTATATGTCCTGTACACGTTCACCCACAAGAAAACTGGTGTAACAATTAATTTCATAATTATTAAATTCAGGATATTTCATAAGATCAATATCATTGATGACCAATTGCTTTAATTGAAAAATAAGGATTAAACATTTCATCAATAAGATATAAAATGTTTAGTGATGGATAATAAATTACTAATAAAATAAACATAGGTGTTAAAGTTCAAATAATTTCAATTATATGATTTTTTTAATAATAATAAATTTAAACATTTATTTAATATTAAATCTAAAATAAAATATAATGTTAATGAAATAATTGTAATAATAAATAACATAACAAAACTGTGAAAAGAAATTAAATTATCTGAATATAAAGAATTAGAATCTTCAAATATTATTATATTTCGTGTTGAAATTTTTTTTTATATTTGAAACTTACATCCAAAGCACTATTCTGCCATATTAAATAATTTATTTTATTTATTAAAAATATTTTTTATTTTATCATCAGAATGTGCCCCTCTCGAAACCATTCAACTTCATCTGAAACTTTTTTCGCTACGCCTAATAATAATGATGTGAATGTCAGTGTGTGGTGACCAACCCTGTATATATACATATTTATGTATATCATGTATATATATATATATATATATATATATATATATATATAAATATTTCAATGAAAATGCGAACCTCTGCGACGCGAAACCGTTCCACGGCCTGGCTCGCAGATCGAACGCGAGAGAGAGAGAGAGAGAAAAAAAAAGTGTAACGCTCAAAACAAATAGCATCGGAACACGACGCGGTTCTACGTTTTCGAACAGCTGAGCCTGCTCTATCGCTGGCCCGGTAGAAAACATAATACACGTACGCGTACCTACGTGTGCGTGCACGAGGACTGTACATGCGATATTTCGCCGCGCCAAATATTCCGCGGGCCGATATTTCGAGCGCCCTATTGACAGAAAGTAGAAGCTTATCAATATTTCAATATCGAGCAGCGGGAACAATTTTATTCAATAAAATGGAAATCGGCCCTCCGAGGGGGTGAGGAAGGGAGGGGAGGTGGGGGGAGCCGGTCCGCTCGGCCTTTTGAATATGTACAACGGTTAAACAGCTACAACGCCGGGCTCCATTTAAATCTCAAAATCTTGACGGCAACTGGACTAAGAAATCGATAGCACGCGTGCGTGTTGTTGTTTGCACCGCCATCGAAATTCGCCGGTTAATGAAGAATCGCCGGCCGTAGGCTTTCCGAGGTTTTCGAACAAAGGGAGATTGAAAATGTAAAAGCATCTCGTGGACGCCACGTCGGTTTTCTCTTTCGAGTCTATCCTTTTTTCGTCCGTTCGCTGACTATGGCATGTACGAGTTGTGCGAGTCACTGGTTGACGGACCATAACGAGTGACCGAGCCGTAATTTTATTTTTTTTTTTTTTTTTTTTAATTCATTGGTATATCACTGGATAGAAATTACTAAGAAGTACTAAATCTATCATCCGTTTCAATATACTTAAAACTGAGAAAATATTGCAATATTGCGATATTGGGCGAAATATTCTGGACGTGCGTGGCAACAGTTTAAGAACCGATATTTCACTTTGTTGTCGATTGATACGACGACGAGAAAATCTCGCGCGACTTGGATTCGCTATGAAAGACAAAAAAAAAGATTGTTTCTCAAAGGTGTCACGTTCGATCGCAACAACTTTGCGGATACAGGAGGTATCCGCGCATTGACGCACACAATGGGATACGCAGGAGCAAAAGCGCGCGTGGTTAGCCGCTATCCTCGCAGAAGCGACACGCTGTTAACGCGGCCACGCGTACATAATATTCATCGACGGCAGACGCGCATTCCGGCACAATGTGCATCGACAGCGGAGAGAAGTCGATGGTTACAGGCGTACAAGATCATCGCCGCGGAGATCTCGACACGCCCGGAGTTCACGCTCCGGCCGGCGCGGGGTCATTGGGCAGCCTGCTCGACAACAAATCACGGCTAATGATCTGCCCGTACCTTTGCAGTTACCGTGCCTTATATACCGGCCGAGGTAGAGGCCGTATCCACCGCGTGGATACGAGAAGGTCTCTGCATCCCTCCCTAGTTAGTCATCGTCGGCCATGACCAGCCTATGACAAAGCAAAAGTCGTCCACTCCCACGGTGAGCCTCTCTCTCTCTCTCTCTCTCTCTTTCCTCGGCTCGTTTCTCCTTACTTATAATTACAACCGCAACACGGTCGGAGCTTTTAAGCCGCGCGCAACGTTCCTCTCGCTACGTTTCGCGATTAACCAGATACATCAGAGCCGGTCGTACGCGGAATAATTGTACGTACCGCCGCCTGGTATTAATGGATTGTTCGAGAGGAAGAAGGCCTGGGCCGGTTGGCGCGTTGCGTGCGGATTATTCGCCATCCCGGATGATTGATTCGGTCGCCGATCTTTTTTTCTTTTTTTTTTTGTTTTTTTTTTTTACCGACGGATGATAGGTGTAATTCATTAGGCGGCACCACTTCAGCGAACCGCGTTAATGCACGAGGGTTATTTCACGGCGTGTCTTGAGATTTCGTTCGGTACCGGACACTCTTCAAAGTGTCCTTGCGCTGGCAACTGGTCCACGGATATACGCGTGATCAAACCGTACGCATACGGTAAGTGTTACTTTTTTTTTTCAATTCGTCGGAATGACGTCAGATCGAGTTCATTGTCGCTTTTCATTTTAGATTGGGGATAGAAATAAATTTGTCATTCGTTTTGCTTGCTATACTGAAAATATTGAGAAAATGTTGCAACACTTTGAGACAAAGAAAAAGAAAACCTCACTTCTGAGAAAACATCATATTTAAATCTAGCCAGCAACTCGGACTTACTCATTCTGTAATTTGCTGATTACAGTTGTAACGAACGCGATGAATAATAGTATGAGATCTATACAGACGCCTAGTGAAAGCTATAACAACGACGTAAAAAGAACAAAAGAATCTCGGAAGAAGAAATCTTTGGAGACCTGTCCTGAGTCAATTGACACCCCATAATTCACATAAACTAGACTTCTCGTTGCTTCTTACGAGAGTTTAAAAAATGGCGGAGGATGTCATGTTTCCAGAGATTGAAACTATGTATCACTTGTTCTAGCAAGGCCGCAATGCACGTTGCTCCAAATTTAAACGACGTCACACGTTGGAAGGATACAGTGAACAAAATTTCGTTTCTATTTGAAGTATGCTTCGAACGATGCTTCGTAAATAAATCGCTGGCAGACGATACGATAAAAATTTTGTCGAAGGCAAAGGGTGAACGAAGTTTCTTTCGTCGCTGTTGATAACGAGAACGTAGCGTTGTCCAGTAAATGAGGAAGTCTCGAAACGGCGAGGCGCAGAGAGAAAGAGAGAGAGAGAGAGAGAGAGAGAGAGAGAGAGAGGTCAGGCTAGAGTCGCGGCCTCGGCCATCCATATTAAGTAGCCGTCCGTGGCATTCACCGGGCCGTGCCATTTCTGACAGAAGTTAACGAAGAGAATTAAGACCAACGGCAGCCCCGGGAACAAATCCCAATCCGCCGCGAGCGTATTGCAAACGGAACGCGTTAAATCTTCGATCCCTCATCTGAATACAATTCCGCGTTCGGCTGGTGGAGAGCGGTGGAAAGCGGCGGAGAGCCGTTGCGGCAACGTTTCTGACGCGACCACGTCCTCCTCCCTCTCCACGCGATCGACAGTAAATTTTCACGAGACACCTAATTAAGCAGCGCGGGATAAGGGGCGAGCGACAACGCGGGGGCGGGGAAGCGAGACAATAATTATGAACGTAGGACGACCTCGTCCAGTTCGTTCCTGCCGTCCTGGGGGCAACAAACAAGCGCGCTCACACAGTCGCTGTCATCCACCAGCACAAAGATACGCAAACAGCAGGTCTGGACTGAAAGAAACAGAGGCGGTGGAGGTGTAGGAGGAGTAGGAGGGGGAGAGACGAAACGCGACGACGACGACGACGACGACAACGACGGTGGTGGAAAAGAAAAGGGAAGCAACGCGAGAGAAAGAGGAGCGTCGTGCAGTGTAAATACGTAGGTTCGAGTACACATGCGAATACGCGGCCTGTCCTCGGGGGTCAACGGAGGTCAAACGGAGAACTGCACGCCGATGTATAAAGGTTCGCGTTGCTCCGGCTCCGTTGGGAGACGCGGTGTTCTCAGGGAAACAGATCACGGGGGAATCGATGGTGTTCGATTGATGGCGACCAGCGCGTGCACCGCTCGTTCCTCCGGTTCTGCCGGACAAGAGAAAACTCCTCTCTCCGCTGGTACCACCAGAGAGAGAGAGAGAGAGAGAGAGAGAGAGAGACAAGCGAGTACGGCGGACAGAGGACGAGTAGGATGGCGGAGACGAGGCGGTGGAACCACTTAATCGGGAATTTCGCATCGCGTCTCTCGATCCGAGATATCGGATCGGCAGCCTGGTCTCGAGAGGTTACGACAGGTCACGGCGACGCTCGAGCGATTCCCTCCCACGCGGGATCGCGCCGCTGGTTTCCACCGTTCGATGGAAGCGAGGCCTCAGTCGAAAAATCCGCGCGTGCACCGTTAATCGCGCGCGCGAGCCGCGTACTACGAGGCTGCAGCGCCCGGTCACGCGCGTACGCGTGCAAACGCGTGGGCGATGGAAAACGTACGACCGGTGGACGAACAGTGCCCTTTGTTCGACCGCCTTCCACTCTTTCTCTCTCGTTCCAAACGTCCCTCGCGCAGCCTCAACCCTCGATTCAAGAATAGTTGCGCCGTTCATTAAGCTTAAACAGAGTTCAACAGCGGCTGCGACGGCGATATCACGCGTTCGTGTCCCGGAACTTGTCGTGTGTCTGGTACGGTCACGCGCCTCTTTGACCCCCGGTGAATTGTCGTTCGCGCTCGACGACTTTGCGCAAAGTCGCAGCTTTTTGGTCGGTAATGTCGAGGATTGTTGGAATCCGAGGGGTGAAACTATTTCGTTCAGTATGTCTGTTTCCAGACTATTTTTCGCAAGTGCTTCGCGGCGCGCTTTGTGCGTAAAGTAATTGTTCTAGACGTCTTTGTCGGACAAATTTTGCGTTGCAATAGTTGGAGGACGTTCGACTGGAACGATCTTGGCAAGTAGCTGTTCGCGTTTCATTGAATTCCATCGATATCAGCCGCACCCGGGGAAAAACAATGTAACGCGTTAAATGACGCGTTCCACGCTCTGTTTGCATAATAAATTCTCGCGCACGTTCGAGCCGGAAGCCATGCGTGAAGACGATACCGCGGAAGCAATTTCGAAGAGGAATGACAAACTACGCGCCATTCTTGCGCGATTTCACGCACGTGCGTACACAGACGAGAAGACGGATAATGTAATCTCCGAAGAAAGGAGGCGTGGGACGTATTCGATGATTTGATGCACGCTCCGTTGTTCACTGCGTTGTTTCCTAGACGTTTTCCAGCAATTTATACGATGACGCGACTTCTTGGCTGATTTCCTCCGGTCGTAGCTCCTGAAAATAGACTTGCTAATAAGCAACGATGTTGCTCGACGTTCCCCCAACATCGACGACGCAAACTTGATTTGAAAATTAAAATCAACAGCGGAATCGATATTCGTATAATTTTCTGATAATGTTAGGCAGCGAATTAGTAAAAATTTGGACTTCTATTCCACGCAGTTTCTGTAATTTCTGCGAGATTTCCGTTCTTTCGATCGTGAGAATAAAGATACTGACTTTACAATAATTTTATTCATCAAGATGTTTTAAATTCAAGATGTATAATTATCAAAATATAAAGAAAAGTGAAATTAAAATAAATATATAACAGAAAAATTACGGATATTTTAGTAGGAAGTGATTTTTGGCCCACCCTGTGTAATAATGATATCCTGGGAAACATAAATATATATAATGTTTATGTGTTCATACTAGATGTATATCATAAGAACATACATCACGGTACATATATTTAAATTATACGTTAATAATTTAATACATTAATATTAATTTTATATTTATAACTATATTTAACAATTTAAATTATATGTTATATATTGTTCCCTAACTAATCGATATCGCAAACGTAGTTTAAAAGTTAAGATCAGCACTGTTAGAATTAACATTCGTATAATTTACTAATAATACCAATTAGCGAATTGACGAAAAACTTTCTGTAAACCTCGCAATTTCTGTAATTTCTATGAGATTCGTTCGTGACGTCGCGACTCTAATCGTCTCTAAAGATCTTCATCTGGAAGTCTGCTTTTCAGTTCCATTGCCAAGCAACCAAAATAATCGCGACGAAACAGCGAACTTTCGCTGAAAACAACTACCTGCACCTATGCAAGATCAAACAAACCCTCGCATTCGCCCAAGAATTCGTGGAATCCACTTTCTCTCGGCGCGATTTACAGCTATTCCGGCGCTGGTTGCGGAACGCGAATTCAGGCGGCGTCCGAGGACGCGGGGAGGGCGGGGCGATGACGATCCGACGAAACGATTTCGTTATGCGGGCTCACGCACGTGCGTCCGCGGAGACGCAGCTTGGATACGTGTGGTTCGACGTGCGTGCGTGATCGCGATCGAGATGCGCTACGGGACCGATCCAAATCTCACGGCCGAACCGAAAACCAGTCGGTCGAACGTGTCGTTGCATTTTGTGGCTGATAACTGCCCGAATGATGGTTCGCCGATATCTCCTTTGTATCGAGCCGTGTATTCGCGTAGAGGAGGATTCTACGACACGCAGACAGATTGAAGTGATTTTTTTTTTTTTTTTCATACCACGTACGCCGTGCACGTGTATCTTTCCACATTTCTTCACGAGTGCGTGAAAATCCAGTCCAAGATTTTTCAATCTTGTTAGATTATCTGACTGGCGACTGGTAATTCGTCGGATTATCATTGCTCAGGGGCGATTAAATTGACGAAGGTTCACTCGTGTTAAAATTGATAACAGTTGTAATTGGTTTCAGTCCGGATTGTGTGTTGTTGGTGTGTGAGTTTGTACGCATAAAACCATTAGTAAAAGGCGAATGCTTTCTAAAGGTGTGCCATTCGAATTATTCGAAGGTTCGGTATTTTTCCGCTGAGCTCGGCAAAATTTATCGATCATCCCGTTTCCACGATCGCGGTGACCAAACACGAACGGCGCCGATTCACCTAGGATTAAACCGTTCCGCGGATTGAAGCAACGCAGGACGAAGCCGTTTTACAATGTTCCCTATCGTTAATCTCGAAGAAGAGGCGGCAGTTCGCACGGACAGGATGGGAGAAGTGAAGTGGAGAAGGAGAAGAGAGAGAGAGAGAGAGAGGATTGGTTCGAAAAGGTTGGGCCGCAACGTTGGTCCGTTCCTTTGTTTACGCGCGTATGAATTACGATGCGGCGCATAAATCACCGAATAATACCTGACAAATCCAGCGGCGATAAATAATGGAACGGCGAGCAAGTAAGCTACCGCGGCCCAACGTGAACTCTGTCAGTCCGCGTCGGTTAATATCCCTGACGTGTACGTTTACGCGCCATTTGCCCGCCGATTTACAACTGGCCACTGCTGGAGAAATTGGACGTCGCGTTAACAGATTCCGCTTGTCCTTGCCTTTCATCCTTCCTCGCGAGAAAACACTCGGACACCGTCGACCGTGCTCACGCTCTGGAACAGTCAGCCAGCAACAACAGTCCTGGGGTACGTGGTTCACACCGACAGAAGGCGACGGTGCAGGAAGAAGAGTTTGAGGTTGAAAATTGAGGAGTTGGTGGACACAAGTAGCAAGTAGGCAATGCAGTTTGTTGCATTTCTGTGGAGATGAACGAAGAAATCGTTCGATAGAGCGAAGAAACTTTACAAGAGTGGAGGAACTGAAAACGCGTAACCTAGGAGAGGAAGAGAAATGGTTCAAGTACACGAAATACCATTAACGGTAATAACGATCATCAGAGAGAGAGAGGGAGAGAGAGAGAGGAACATATCAGTAAGTCGAGGAAGGAATGGAACAAGCAATACAAAAAAAAAAAAGGATACACTGAGTATGCATGCAGAGTAAAACCTAATCCACATGATACTATGAATGTTTCATATCATGTCACACGATAGAAACAATAAAAAACGCAACATCACGCTATGAAAATTAGAGCGAAGGAAAAGGAGAGGAGGCAACAAAAAATCAGATCACCTTCAAAAAACAAGAGTATCAAATATATATTTACAAGATTTTACTAGATACTTAAAACAGGAGATTCTCAAGTTACTGGGATTAAGCGCGAGTCAAAATAAGATTTGCAACAGCTGTAAACCTAACATATAAATAAATCATAAATTGTGAATAAAGAAATCGAAGCGCGAACGTGAAACTCAGTTCGATCATTGTGCATCAATTTTTTTCGTCGATTCACAGTTTCTCACGAATGCGCATAGATCTGTTCCGTTTCACGCACTATGACACACCATCATCCACGACTCACTACTACCCTCGCCTTGCTTACATCTCACACACACGCACGCACACTAACATACACTCCAAGAAAAAAGACAGTCGACAGCGTTTGGAAGATTCGAGACAGTCAGCCAAGAAAGGGAATCAATCGAGACAACAATTAATGTACAAATATAACACAAAATAAAGGAATTATAATATAGACAATAGTGTAATAGTAAAAGGGCAATACAGTATAAATAAAAGGGCAATTCTTCTAAGACAAGGTGGTTAACATTGAACTAGTTAGTATTCGTAAAGGGATACTAACACCGTGGTCGGAAAATTCCGTTTTTGGAATTCTGGCACGGAACAAGATCCGCGGTCAATTAGATTCTGACTCGATCGATTTCTATTAAAAATACAGACGAGAGAGGTAGAACAGCGCTTGACCGAAGTCGAGCGATCCAAAGTGGATAAGGACATTGCTCGACGGACAAATATCTGTACTCGGCCGAACCGTACTCGACAACCATTCACCCCGCGAATCTCGCGGCACTGATTAAACAGCAACCTGTTTGAAAATATTGATCTTCGGCTACATTTCCTCGCTTCCGTTCGAAAACATTTCTCTCGTACGAAGAGTATTAAGAGAATCGCAGGTTGTAGTCGAACGGTTGGGAAACACTGCTCTAGAAGAACAGAAACGAGGATGAAGACAAAGACAAAGAAGAAGAGGAGGAAGAGGAGGAGGAGAAGGAGGAGGAAGAGAAGAGGATGTTGAAGGAGACGAGAGAAGAGGGGGGAGCGGTGGAAGACGAGGGTATTGTTAGGAAGGCGGGCGAAGGGCGGCTGGGTTCTGTCACGTTTCGCATTGCACGCACCAGAACTTTCTGCGGAGGTTGCCGAGGATCCGCTCGTTCGACTCCCTCGCAAACTGATCACAAGCGCGATCTTGCCGTCCCTGGACGCCGCGGAAGATCACGACTTCGACGTGATCCGTCGTGACGACTATATCCCCCACTACAGAACGCTCGTCGATATTATTATTATATCCTCCCCGAGCCACGTACAGAACGAACATTCCTCCCGACGTATCTGATGCCCGCTCTTCTTTTTTCCTCTCTCTCTCTCTCTCTCTTTCACTCTTCGATTTTTCTTTCCCTTCCTTCTTTTTCCCCCCTATCCCATCTTTTTCTCTCTCTCTCTCTGCTCGTTTTCTCTTGCCCCTTTCATCATTTCACCGGAGCGGTTTCGTGTCTGTGAACCGCGGTGAACCGAGAAAAGCGGTCCCTTGGCTTCGAACGAGATCCGATTGCGGATGATTTACGCGCCGCGGCAACTGGACGTGCCTCGCGTCAACGTCCGTTCGATTCCTACGCCCGTAAATTCGATCAGAAATCTCGTCGCGGGGAAATTCTCACCCTCGTGGCGTTTCGTTGCAACGAAGGGTTAATCAGAAGATCGTGAAAGATCGACAGGTTCCAGTTTCTGTCGAACGAAGCAGTGGAAAATGACTCGACTGTTAGAGGATTCGAAAGTAGCGTGTCTCGTTCACCAACGAAAGATGCACGTTTTAAAATTCCCTCGTTGTCGATACGGGAATGTAAGAGAGCGGAGAAGAAAGATCGGGATACCAATTCCAGAATGAAACAATCGCTTTGTATATTCCGGACGGCCGAGCGCTATCGCGGTAGTGCTTCCTCCGCAATTTCATAACGGCGCGAAACTCGTAAAACACAGTGATCGTTTTCGCATAACCGCAGGAGGACGGTGTCAGAGGAGGTCAAGTTGCTCGACTGTGACGAGAGAGAGAGAGAGAGAGAGAGAGAGAAAGAGGAAAGGGGAGGGGGAGGGGGAGCGAAGGTGGAGAGACAGTTTCGGGACTTGGTGAACGAAGCGAGGTCGTATCTCGGGCACGCGTGAGCCGCGCGAGTGCCGCGGCCGAAGCGAGAAAGGGGTGGAGCCTTAGGTTTGCACCCATAATTCAAAGCACATCTCTCTGTTATTCAGCGGCGATCAGGTTGTTATTAAGAGGACACCAATAACGTTACCGATACAGCTTTATTACCGCACTCGGTTAATGGCGCACCCGTAAGTTCAACTATCGATTGTATGCCGGCTGATTTATGGGAATTCGGTTCATCTGCGAGCAAACTCAGCCGCTATCTTGGCCGTTGGTGCGTTCTAGGCCGCTGCTCTGCGCGCGTCTCGTCCGCGAACCAGCCAACTTCACCGGCCACAGCGATCGTTCCTCTCGGTTCTCTCTGGCCCCCGAGTAGAGGGTTAATCAAGGTCAGCCTTCGCGCGCGTTTAAGGCCGACCGTGCCGGATGAAGACGTGACGCGAAACGATCGTTTCGATTCACGCTGATGATACACGCGTGTTTGCCCGTGTTCGTAGATCGTTGCGCGGACATAGATCAACGAGCTGTCCACCACCAATTTTCCCCTGAGATCCCAATCTCTGTCGAGTGACCGGTACGTTGTTCGTTTCCTTCGAAATCAATGTCAACCATTTAACTGCGCGATCAACTTGTCGAAATGAGGGTAAAAGGATACCACTTTCACGGTTAAACTTACGATTGAAGAAAAACGATCGATCATTAATCTAAATCTATTATTTTCGTAGTTTTGTGACGAGCTATCTCGTCTTGCGCGCTGATGAGCATTTCTGTGACGAGTCGACCCGGTTAATACTTGAACACTGATCTTCGCGCTATTGTGCCTGTTGTTTCTCTTTTTCATTTTAATTTGGTTAAATGTCGGAATATTGGGTTCTCCGCTACTCTCGTCGGACGTTGGTGACTCAACGATAGATGCGTCGTGCGACACGATGATTTTGTGTTTGGTGACGAATTTGAACGCGAACGCGAATTACTTCTCCTGTTGGAATTAAGAATTTCGTCGGGCGTAGAATTAAGAATTTCAGCTTCGACCCATTCGCTCCGTAAAATTCGTCGTTCGTCCGTCGTGATCCGGCCGGCCATAATTTTCTCAGGAGTGGAGCAACGGTGGTCCCGCGACTCTTTCGCCCAACGTCGGCTCGGTATCGATCGCCGAGAATTTACGTAAATATCGCGTGGATCGATCCGATGTTTCACACGGCGGCAGTACACGGTTTCCTCTCTTCTTTCGAACGGCCGGCCACGCGGAATCGATCCGCGGCCAGAAACTCGCCGATTCGTCGAATTCCAGCCGCGGCGATCGCGTCGCGGAGATAACTCCTCGCCTCGACTACCCACGCCAATGGGGAGCGTACAGCTCGAGAGATCGTGAGTCAGCGGCGCGGCTAGAGGCGAGCACTTATGTACGCGCCGCGCGGATCGTGCACACGGGCGGGCGAGCGAACGAACGGACGAACGAACGAGCGCGGATCTTCGCTCGATTTTAAATTAGCCGATATTTTAATACTCGCGCTATTGCACGCGCGGATAAGCTCCGTGCTCGCCGTCTCTTCTTTGGCCTATCCGGCCTCTATCCGCGGCAATTCATTGAACCCTCCTTGCCCCGCTTCACGCCGCCCAGCGCGCTCTCACACTCGCCCTGCGCGCTCGTCTTTACACGACGATATTTAAGCGGGTATTTACCGATCGGCAACAAGCGAGCCGATAATATCGATGGGACGATATTATAAATTCCTTATCGGGCCGACTACACTCCGCCACACGATGTACGATATCTAATGGCGCTTTTTCCCTAGCTGCAAATTAAATTTCGAATCGATCGAGGGCGCGCGCGCGCGAGAGCACCCCCGCCCCAAATCTCTGTCTCTCTCTCTCTCTCTCTCTTTCTCTCTTTATGCACGCTTCGGCAACTCGGTTTCTTGCACCGTTATATAGGTACATACCTACCCTTCCTCTCTCTCCCTCTCTCTGAGGTTTCTGTATTTATGGGACGTTCCACTCTCGTCGACGCCGAGAAAGTCCTCCTTCGATTCCTCCACCGTCGGGTTAATCGTCTTGCCGCGCTTCTTTTCACCTCTCTGGTGAAATCGAGCTTTTGTTTTCCGACGATTCGGCGAATTAATGCCCGTTTTCGATAGTCGAGTGTGCTCGACAAAGTCCTCGATCGATCAATTTTCATAGGCATTCTTATTTCGTCACGTTTACAACGTACGTATAATTTCGTCGTTGTTGACTGACAATCGATGCTCACTCCTAGAAATGGACTGGTCTGTTCAGTTATTCGAGCATTCTGCTTCGCACGAAAATAATGAACTTTTGCTGTTCGAAATTTTTGTCCACGATCGAATATATAGCTTTCATAAACAAATATTCGAGAGACTGTATTTGCAAACATTTACTTGCAAGAAATTACGCTGAATTAACTATCGAAAAATTACGCTGATTTAACTGAGCTATTAAAAAATACGCTTTTTTTTAAATATATGCTGTTTAAACAAATGATATTAAATCCGTCGTTGAGAAACACTAATTTCATCACTTTACGCAAGTATCTTCGGTCATTTCCGAGATATTTGACGAAATAAATTATTTGAAGCTAGTTTACGCCCTTTCAACGCGGACGATTGCCGATAGAGAAGAAATGCGCGTCAAGTACTTTTTTTTTTTTAAACTACGTTTAAATCAAATTTATAATTAAAATGATTGTCACTTTACAGCGACGTTCTCTTTGCGAGTGAAAGTCAACAAGCGGTGAATCTGCACGCTGTCGTTCTCTAAGTTTCGTTAGATAATTCTGTGGACGCTGGTTTTTGCATCGAGTATCATTACGATTCGCGTAATTCACGTCGCGCGCCGGTTTAACGTGCTTTGATAAATTGCGTTAATATAAATGTAATGTGTGCGCAACCGTGAGTTAATTATCCTGTAATTAGAATTGAAGTTCTGTCGGTTTCGGTTTATTCCACGATATTATCTGTTTCAGTTGCGGTGCCATTGTTGTTTTCGAAACGAGAAAAGTGTTTAATACGGAACGTTCGTATCCCGTCAGCAATTTCATTACACACTTTAACGAGCAATAATAATTAACGTCAACGTGATGCAATGTAAGTAACGTGATTCGATGGTGGAAATGCCATTTAGTAAACGCTATTTACAGTGTTTGGTAAAATTTGGAAGAAAAGAAAAGAACAAGAAAAAGATCAGCATCGATGTGGTTGTCGTAACAAAAGAATAGTTGTTCGAAATATTCTCCTCGAGAGACAAAGCGAAAGCTCACACAAACGGTCGATGCGGGAGGAATATTTTGACTTTTGAATCAGTTTGACTCGCAATTGCCAGCTGAACGCTAAATTTCCAACGTTTCGCCAAAGTAAATTACCAAACGACTCGTTTGATAAAGAGCGTTGTTTCGAAAATAGCCGCGTTCCATGCACCTCGCTTCCGTGCGCCTGTGTACCTTAGGAGGTAAACGCGAATTTTTTTTTTTTTTATCTGAATAGCCTGTTGTATAAAGAAAAAAAAAAAAAAATTACCGAAGAAAATTTGGCCAATTTGGTATGCGTGCTATCCCCCATTGAAGTTCCGCTCGTAGTTCGAGGCTGATAGAACGATCAATCCGCTACCGGCAAGTGCCGCTTGCTAACGATGACCACGAGGTAACAATTTCTTCGCGAGTGTAAGTAAAATTGCACGTTGGGCCTTGCTCGTACGTTGGCAACATGCACGCTCGCAACTGCGTGCTATCACGTGTTCGTTGTTCCGAGGTTCGCTCGCACGATTCTTATTATTTTCTTTTCTCTTGGCTACGTCTTTCCACCGTGTTTTACCCTGTGCTTTTCAATATGAGAGAGAGTTTCCTCGTTTTCGACTTAAAAATCGCACGCTTAAACGTCCCCTTTTCTTTCTTCTTCTTATCTCTCGTGATCACAACATTTTTCAAACACTTTTCGATCATCATTTTTCCCTTTGCCATCTCACAGAACGCAGCACAGCGAGAATTTAGTTTTGAAATTATTTTATCGATAATCTGAAAAGCTGTTTAAAAAATTCTCACAGTCAGCCGTAAGAATTATCATCCTTTTTTTCAGGAATTCCGCGAGTCAACGTTCGCTAGAAAGTGCAGTGGCTACGACGCTCTGAAGACGTCGATGGGAAATTAACGTTGCTGTAACGTGACGCATCGTGCATACCTAATAAACAGGTTCGTGCAATGAAAATCTTTATGAGAGTTGTGAAGTAATCAACTGTGCAATCTCGTCTGTATCTCTTCTGCCCTCCCGCCTCCACCTCTCTCTGCAACTTTCGTTTTCTCTATTCTCGTCCCTATCTTTCGCTCTGTGTTGCATTTCGATCCTTCCTTTCCTTCTACAACGGTAGGTAATTTCATTTTACACGAGGTCCGCTATCTTAATTATTCGACAATCGGCTGATTTTACTACATTTAATTCAAAGCTTGAACAATTGTCGTTTGTCGTAAATTACCAACTGGCGACGAAGACAAAGATGTCTCTCGCGTTATACTCAATTTCTTTTTCAGCCACCTAACCGAATCACGAACGATCCTCAAACGCCTGAAATTTTATTAAGATGATTGATACACCTCAGACTCGTGATTTTCATAAAAGATTTTGCGTGTATCTGTCAGATCAGTCGCGAACCCCGCAGGATTAATGTGATACGAAAAAAAAAAAAAAAAAAAAATACAAACATTCTCCGTCAGAGCAAATGTTTGAATAATATTTCTCTGTCACTTTCAATCTTCGTTCGCGTGAAAATTTTCCAAAAAACAATCGATCATCCCAATTGCTAACCCGCGATTTTTCACGCATCCCTAATATTCGCATTAAAAATTCGACAGTCTCAGTGTTGCGAAATTTCAGTATTAAATTTTCCAGAGAATGACGATTTAATGAAATTTAATGAAAAGTTCGACAGAGCAATTGTTCAATTATTCCTTTTTTTTTTTTTTTTTTTTTTTTTTTTTTTTAATTTAGTTTCAATTTTCATTTCTATCGCTCGAAGCAGCGAAGAACCGTATCGTTCCAATATTTTTCAACGTCGTTGCCAATGGCGGAACGATCCGAGTTTTAAACATTCGTTCAAACAGCGGGATTATCGGATGATCTATCGCGTGACGTGCGATCGAGCCCACGGCCCCTCGATAATACGCATTATCGCTGTTAATTATCACGCTGGTTCGCACTCGTTCAGGGTATTCCTCGAGCGCGATTTGTATTTACACCGCGTGTTCCCCATTCTTCTCGCGACTCGCCATTCAAATTGGAAAATCCTTCTTATTTCTCGATCGGTCTTGTCTTTTCTCTCGACCGATTCGTCGAAAACCGACAAGGATTTCGCCCGACGAAGCAGTTTAACGCATCGCGCGAACGAATCGTTTCTCTAATACGCCACGAGCGTTGTTCCGGCGCTTCGTTCATCCAGATTAGAGGGGCTTACGTCCAATTATTTGTTACGAACGATCGAAAGTCGTCAAAGTTGGAGCGGTGTTAACGCGGCCGGTTGCTGTTGTTGGTACTATTCGATCCTAATGTCTTCTCACGTCAGACTTGTACCACTTGCGCGACTAGGAGTGGAAGTAATCTGTTTGAAATTCAATGTCCCCCCGATTCACGACGAAAGAGATATGTGGTCCAATTGAATTAAATATTTCATCAATAAAGTATGAAATTTTTAACGATGGATAACAAATTGGCAATAAAATGAATATTGGTATTAAAGTTCAAATAATTTCAATCGTGTGATTTTTTAATAGAGATAGATTTAAAAATTTAATGTAATATTAAATCTAAAATAAAATATAATGTTAATGGAATAATTGTAATAATGAATAATATAATAAAATTGTGAAATGAAATTGAATTATCTGAATATAATGAATTTGAATCTTGAAACGTAATTACATTTCACGTTGGAATTTTTAATAAATATAGAAATTTCATATTTGAAGTTTAAATTCAAAAACACTGTTCTGCCATGTCAAAAATTATTTATTAAAAAAATATTTATATATTTTTAACAAATAAAGACGAAATTTCGAAACCGTTCAGGACACACACAAAAAATTGTTAAGCCATATCTTGGCTATCTCTCTTAAAACAGTGCAACTTTTTCATTAGACGCATAATTTAAAAGTTACCTCAAGCGTGCAGTTTGCACATTTTTTTTTTTTTTTTTTTTTGCCAGTTCAACGTAACCTGTATTATTTGTGAAGATGTCGAAACAACTTTTATAGTAAAACGTTGATTAGAAAACGTAGACAATCTTTAACGTAGCGAGAACTGCAGAGATTCTGATTTGACGGTAACCACAGAGTATTCTTCGTTGAAAGTTATGGTCGGCCATTGCCCGACGCTCGCTGTACACCATCGGTGATTCTATATAAAATTTTTGGTAGAAACGAGCGTGTCGACGTTAAGCAGATCGCTCGTTAAACACCGAAAAGCTGAAACTCCGTACAAGGTGGCGCGGTTTCTATCACGGAAAGAAACGCAGCCGGTAGATAAATTAGCGCCGGTTAATTCAGACGTGATAGGTCCGCGGCAGATACAGGCACCGGCGACAATTCACGGTTTTGAATTACGCGGTGGCCTTCTCGCGCCGCGTTGGCATAGTTGTGTATACACGTATATATCGGTATGTATCTAGGAGGCAGGAGGAGAAGCTATAAGGGGACGACACCCACGCTATATAAATAGCGGACAGGAGCGTGTGGTCCTTTCGAGCGAGCAGAACCGTTGACCTGTGACACGCACGCTATAAACAATCCCGCGAAGCAGTAAATGGATATGCGCTGTTATACGGCGTCGAGTTGAAAACTGAGAGCTCCGGGTGCCATCTCTCTCGTGTGGACCGAGAGAGCGCGCGCTCTCCGCGGCTGGCCACCGCTGGCCACCGCTGGCCACCGCTGGCCACCGCTGGTCCCTTGCGAAACGGTTATTGGATGCACGCCATGCTCCCGTGCCAACCCCCGGGCTGTTGGTAAATATTTTTTGTCCCGAACGAATAGATTTTCTGCGACAGCACGCGGTGGACGCGACCGACCGCGCGCGAGAGGCCCCCGGTACGGAAATTCATTCGAGCCCCGGCTAGTCATCGACGCTCCTGCGGGACCTCTGATAAATCTTTCCGCGCCAATCGTCTACCCGCGACGCTTAATTAACTCTGATCGCCGCTCGTTTCGCCCGCGACCTGCTTGTTTTTCTCCTCGATATTTCGCCGCAACGGACAGCCGACTCCCCTCTCGCTCTCGTCCCACTCGTCGGTTCAGCAGGGTGGGGGAGGGGGGTTAATTTATTCGGTCGCGGGACGAAGCACCGGGTGAATTTTGACGTTTGTTTCGTCAGAGTACACGAGGGTGTCTCGTAATCAGGCTGAAGATAAGAGTCGGAATGAAATTGTCCCATCGACGATGGAACGTAAGAATTTGAGGAGCCTCGGAGAATAAGTCAAAAGCTGATGAATAAGTCAAAAGAACAGAGTAACTTTGTGACACAATGGAGCGATGCAAGCTTTCATTTGTACATTTTACGAAGATTGTCAAAATTTTTGAAAATACGTTGTTCGTACCGTTTATAAAAATTATAAATTGGTCGTTTTGACCAGTTTGGGTAGCTCTATTGTCAAAGCTTCCGTTTTCGAATCGAACTCGAATGTTATAACGTACGAGGATATTCTATACGCGGAAATAAGTGAGAAAGGTTTTCACTGAATATGTTTCGTTGAAAATTGTCTCACTACACGCATGTACCTGACAATTGTTACGAAAAAAATTTTTCTCCACATTCTTTACTTATCTTCGCACGTAGAACAATCTCCTGTTGATCATTCTTCTCTAATTATTCGAATTGTTCTTCTTCACGTCTAGAATTAGCTAACCTGATAAATTTTCAAACTCGATTCTTTTGAAAACAGAGGTTCTTAACGAAAAAATTTCGTTCTTCCTTTTCGACTTACTTTCTCACTTAGATCGTCTCCCATCCGATTGTACGAGACACGCTGTATGTATTACGTAGTCGAGTAGACTCGAGTAGAGACAAAATAGAAAAATTAATATAAACTGCATCAACGTCTCACTTGTAAATTTACGAATCTGCCTTTTCATCGAATTCTGTCTTTTGACATTGTCGCCACGAAAGGGAATTTCAACTTTTTCCACCTAGATTTTTTCACATCAATGTCGCTGTTTATTTTCATCTTTCCATTGACGCAAAGGACTTTATTTCATCGTGGCGAATTTCGCTGAAACGACAAAGTGAAACAGAGAGAGAAAGAGAGACAAAGTGAAATTGAAAGTATTGGAACGAGATGCTCTAAGTTTATTACAATAACAAACGAATTTTACGCAGTTACAAGCGTTAAAGCGCGAAGAGCCAAGGACGTTAGGAAGTTGGCGCGACTCGATTACTTCGTAACGCGATCCAAATGTTAATCGAGCAAAACTAGCTCGAAAATGCGCTTTTTGAAACTTTGGGCGAATCGCCGTGGCGACTTTGCCGTTAAATGTTAATCTTCGAAATGGAAAGTGAACACACACACACACACACACACACACACACACACACACACACACTAAAGAACAAACGGACAGGGAAATAATCGCGTCCCGTAATATACAGAGTGTTTCGTAACTTGTGAGACCCACTTCAGGAGCTAATTGTACGCCTAACAATAATAAAAAAGTCATATAAATATATGTCGTATCTGTCTTCGTTTATCAGATGTAATGAATTTTCTGTTTTAATTACTTTTACAAAAGATGCTCGAAACGACCACTTTGCATTTTAAGAGAAGCCTGCACGCGTCTTGTCATTCATCTGGTTACTCTCTCTATCATTCCTGGTGTCGTATCATTTCTCGAATTTGTCGGAAGCCTTGCTCTATTCTATTTCGTAGTATTTCAGCATTTTCAATCAATGTTGCATGTACAATACATTTTAAATGTCCCCACAAATGAAAATCTAATGGATTCAAATCCGGAGAATGAACAGGCCATGCAAATAGGACCTTCACGACCAATTCATTTATTTGCAAAGTGTCGATTTAAAAATTGCCTAGCCACTCGGCTAAAACGCGGCGGAGCTCCATCATGCATAAACCGCATACCAAGTCTAATGTCGACTGGAACTTGCTCTAATATTTCGTGTAAACGCGTGATCAAAAAATCAACGTGCTTTGTGCCTGTTAGTTTCCCATCAAGAAAAAAAGGTCCAATTAAAAATTTATCAATTATTTCTGCCCATACGTTTAAACTAAACTGGTGTTGATGTTTTGAATGCACAGTAACATGTGGCTTTTCTTCGTCCCAATTATGATTATTATGAAAATTGAATATACCATCCCTGGTAAAACTAGCTTACTAGAGTTTGCTTTGTTTATAAAATTCGTTATATCTCATAAACGAAGACAGAACGAAGAACGTATATTTATATGACTTTTTTTCATTACTTTTAGGCGTACAACCAGCTGCCAAAGTGGGTCCCACAAGTTACGAAACACCCTGTGTGAAACATGCCTCCTCCGTTTAATTATGTCATCCCGTTGAAATTTCAGATTCAATAAGCATCGCAGACTTTCAATGGCATTAACTTGAAGCGACTAAAAAAAAAAAAAAAAAAAAAAAGAGGAAAAAAGGAAACTGCAAAATGACCACAGGTTTTTGATCGAATTACTAAAAGTATGGCTTTTAATCTCGTTCCTCGTTCGAGCCTCTCTGTAATGCACCCTGACATTAGATTTCGCTCAATGCATTAAGTGTCCGATGAAATTAAAAGTGATTTTAACGGCGAGTTATTATAAGTATCGTTTCCCGTAACGCCATTATATGGAAAATCGTATTCTTCTCAATCGGACGGCTTCAAAGGTCTACTTTGAACGGCGTTTCTTCCTCAATCTCGTTTTTTATCCTGTCGCGGTCTTTTTATGCACACGTGTCTTTCACGTAATGAATTTAAAGAGCCGCTCGATCGTCGTGACGTTCGATCGACAACGTTTCCGATATTATCGCCAAAATTTCAAATTGGTTTTAAAAACGGAGGAGACATTCCTTTATACGTGTCTCAAAGTTACGCAATCGAGTACAAGGTGAAAAGTTCCACGTGAAAAGGATCGAGTCGAAAAGCAAGAGCAAAACTTGCTCATTGAAACTTTTGTTCTGGAAGGAATCAAGTTTGAAAATTTATTAATATTGTAGTTGAATTTGGTTAGTCCGTGAGAAGAATAATTATTCTACGTGCGAAAATAAGCGAAGAAAGCGGAGTGCAGATTTTTCTTTTCGTAAAATACTTTAAGTTTTTGAGAAAATCAAGTTTGAAAACTTATCATGCACACATACTCAAAGTCTATTTTCTTGAAAATGAAGCTTTGTTCTGCTATATCTTTATTCTTTTGTTACTGTTGGTTCCGCCAAATTCAAGCATAATATACATCATAAATTTAAACGAAAATCTCAAAGAAAAGATTTTACTCTTTCCAATTACTTTTCCACGTAGGGAAACCATTTTACTGTTTATCTCCTTTCCTAACAACCAAACGCCATTCGAAACTCCATCGTTCAGTTCTTTCCCGAATGTCACCTACATATGAATACACCGACTGAAACTTCAGAAATCCCGATTTTTCCGAACACTCGCGACGTTATCAAGATCGACCTTTTCAAAAGGCGATGACGTCCGATGGAGCGCGGCTGCTCGATCGCCGCGAGAAGCTTCGAACCTTTTGCGAAACGAAGAAGAAGAGGAAGAAGAAGAAGAAGAAGAAGAAGAAGAAGAAGAAAGCGAGTAGTAACCCGGAGGATGGGTCTGGGTACAGACAGGGTCTCGGGCCAGATAGAAGCCGGTCGCGGGTGGAGGTGAGGTGGGTGGGTGGGTGGGTGGGGGGGGGGGTTGCTTTACAGGAGCGTGTTACAAGCGAGGAATCTTCGTAAGCTGTAAGATGATACTTCTGGTTGATGAGGCCAGGACGAAGATCGTACAGAAGGAAGGAAGGATAAAGTGAAGTTCACAGAGATAGAGCGAGAGAGTGAGCGAGAGGAAGGTAAGGTGGGAAAGGGAAGAGAGCGGCGTAACACTGCGAAACTTTTGTTATTAAGAGCGAGCCGTGAATCCCGGTGGATAGCAGGAACGACTGTGCGATCGCGTGTATTAGGAAACGAAGCCACCGGGGTTCGTCGTAATTCACTCGCGTTATATAGCGAGTTAACTAAGCAGTTCGCGTTTCAGAAACGTGAAACGATAACGCACGCATAATACAAACCGCGCGCCATCGCCGCGGCGAGCGCGTCGCGCCGACCGCTGAACGTCGTAACGCCGCGCCGGAAACGGAACGCCGTAAAATAGTATCTTCGGCCGCGAACACGATAAATTTCCCCAGTTTCGCGCTTAAATTACCTGGCGCGCACTGTTCCCCCGAAGATATCCCCCGCGTCGAGCATCGCCAGCCGCGGCTATCCAACGCGATATTCAACCGAGCTTTCCACCGAGTTCCAGTTTATCTCTGCCGGTTGCGCACGCGTCATTTCCACACGATCATTTCTTTGTTCTTTTTTTTTTTTTTCTCTCTCCCGATTGCGTTCGCGCGTCAGACCCGGAGCGGAACTGAATTCTTAGATAACGATTGACGAGTTGAACGAGTCGGGCATGTTCTCGATTTCATACGCGACGTTTCACGCCGGATATATTTGTTAATTCGTCACGGCCGCAACAAAAGTTCACTTCAATAGAAGGAAAGTTTTCTTTTTTTTCTTTTTGTTTAACGAAGTTTGTCCGAGTGAAGGTGTTTGGCGCGCGTTGTTGTACGAAGTATAAAATATTCATACAGGGAAGTACGGTATCGTGGTTTCGTTATATATTTAACATTTGTTAATTTTTATACCACGTAGCAGCGAGAGATTTTATCGCTCCGAGCTTTGCCTAAAGACTCCGGAGAACTGGATACCGTTACGTTTTAATAATCAAACGTACGTAGGTACGTAAGTACGGCGAGATCTTCAACATCAACATCAGGAGGCCGTGCGTTTCTACGCGCTTCTCTTTTTTTTTCCACCTTCTAGGTAAAACGTGTGCATGCATTCTGAGCGACAACCATGCGCAAAGTTGAACACTCATTACTTTTAATTCGAAAGATGGGTGTGCAACTTTGTGTTATTTTGACAGAGTCATGGACGTTAAAGATACGCTTCCGCGGCGAGAGTAGAATCGTTCGTATTGCTATCTACGTAATTAAATACACAGAGATTAGCTAGCAACAAAGTGGATGTTAATTCCGCTGAACTAATTACGTCTTTCGCGATGATGAAGATAAAGTAGAAAGTTAATTGCAACGCGCAGTTTGGAAACTAAGTTATCAGCTGGGTAAATACGTATGCATAATCGTGGACATTTCCTCGCTATAGATAAAATCTGGGTACAATGTGAATTTCATAATACGAAATGTTGTACAAGAGAGAGACACAGAGAGAGAGAGAGAGAGAGAGAGAGAGAGAGAGAGAGAGAGAGTGATCGGTAAAAATGACAAAGAGGTTAGGTTTGTACGCGCGAACAATCGAACAAACAGCAACGGAAGGAACAACGGAATTGAAGTGATCGCTTTCCGCGTGACATACGCACGTACGGACGATGGAGGAAAAACGTCAACGGTATAATATACATTATCCACGATAATGCATCGTCAAACAACTCGTTCGCTTTAACGACCAGAATAAACGAGGAGCGCATCAAGTTTAACCTCCGTTAGACGCAGCCGTTCGCAGATCCGCGAATCGAGTACGAGCATCAGGAATTCAACCGCAACTTTCCTTTACGATTCCTCGTTGCAAACACACCTTCCAACGCAGCGAATGTGTAAACCGTGCCCCGTCGTCGCGTTTCGGAAGAAAATCGTCGCGTGATTAACAACACGCTGTGCCGAGACAATGAAATTAACCGTTGCACAATGTGTATTTTGCAAAATATCAATTTCGTGTTACGTGCACACGTTTTACGTACATTTAGGCTATTATTCTGATGTTTCGCCGTGTAGGATTATATAGGATTACACGCTACGTGGAATCATACGTATCAGTTTGGCTGAAAAGTAAACTGCGAATGAAAGGCAAATTTGTCACGAGAAACAAAAACTCATTTCGTTCGACTATCTTTGGCCATACTTCGCGACTTTGCGTTCCAGAAGAATCTTTGTCTTTTTGCTGATTGAGAAAAAAAAGTTCCAAGATCGATTTGATATCCTCATCAGTAAATTTCGCACAGTTTCAAGGCTTCTTCGCCAGATTCGCATAATCCTCGTCAAATAATTTTTTTTCGAGCTCGAATAGCGCTTTTTGTTTCTCCTTTTCGGAAGTGATGCAGCAAAGTATGACGAAAATGTTCGTTTTCGATCTTCCATTTTGAAATCAACGCCAAACGAACAATTGTTCGACGAGATCGGTGCATTTTCTTTTTATGAAACAAGTCAGTTCATTTTGATATATATATATATGTATATATACATATATATATATATGTATATATATATATGTATATATACATATATGCTTTAATAATTTTATACTTTGTATAAAATATAAACATATTATATATTTACTTATATTTATATTATATCTATATTATTGGCTAAAAAGTAATTGCATCATTTTTCTAACAGATGAACACATAAAAATGATGCAATTACTTTTTAGCCAATAATATAGATATAATATAAATATAAATATAAGTCTATATATATAATATATTTATATAAAATTTTATATAAAGACGATATCATCTTTTGGTTCATAAGTATCAACGATCGATATGAATTTCGTCTGGTTCACGCGTGGAATTTCAAAATTCAATAACGCTTGAAAACGTACGACAAGGTTAATTAATCTCAAATCATTACATCAGAATTCGTGCAACTAGAATCCATTTGTTTCGAGAGAGTTGTAAAGTTAAACGATAGGTCGCTTTCTTCCAAATATTCACGTCCAGACAATTCTATTTCTCTCTTTCTATCAAATTTGATTGTTACGAAGATAATTATCTCAAGCTTCACTACAAGTTAATTATCTCAAATCATCCGATTTTATTCGAATTCGCGCGACTAAAGTTTTCCTTCCAAATTTCAACATGCATCGTCGCACGATCGCGACGTTAGGAGAGAAATCCATTTGGATAGCGTTAAAGGGTTGAAACACGCTTTTCTCTCGCTTTTTCCTCTTCTTTTTCGCGAGCGTTTATCGCGCGTCGGCGCGAAGATAATTCGCGCAGGCGACGGCAATAACGAGAACGTTCGTGCACGAAACAATGCGGCCCTATTTACGCTCGTTATTCCCCCCCCTCGAAAACTCGCGCAACACAGAGAGGCGGCACGACTCACGAACTTTTGCGGCCTGCCGGTCGTTTACTCGCCTAATTAGAAAATTACCTCTCCCACCGCCGGATGATTCTCGATGAGGGACGAATCGCCCAACGATTTGGCTCAATCGGTCGACTATACTCTTCAGCGAACTTCGATACGTGTATATATTTATACTCCAACTCGTGACTCTCGACATCTTGGCACGACGAACGACAAAACTCGTCGTCGTATCACGAATTTGCGCGAAGATTACGAGGCGGGTGCCCGCGGAAATCGGCGAGACCGAAAGGAAATTAATAGTTCGTCCCGGATGTTGGCCGTTCCTACCGCAGAGCGTACCGCAAACGTTAACCCGTTGCCTCTCTCTCTCTCTCTCTCTTTCTCTCTCTCTCTCGTCTTTCCGCCAAGAGAATTGAAACGAAACGTGCTCTCCTCTGACGTGAACGCGCGCATTTATTTTCCAGTTCCATTAGTTCGTCGATTACGTCCGGCAAGCGGCGCTAGAATCGTCACGTTTCTCTGTTGTCGGTTACTCTTTCTCTCTGCTAAAAAAAAAAAAAAAAAAAGAAGAATTCTGGAGGAATCTTTGGCATCATTGCTCCGGGTGCGAAAAATTTTGCGAATCTTGCGAGTTGCATTGTCACTCTGGCGCAGACAGTCCGTTCGTTCTAGTAAAACTCAGACGCGACGCGTTGAAGAGTTGAAGAATTCCTTGCAGCGCGTCGTCTCGAAAGCGACTCGACGAAAGGTTGAAAGAGCAACTTTACTTAGGTATCATATCGAGAAGTTGAAGGTTAGGATCTCACGCAACTTGCACAGAGGATTAGCCACACAACGTGCTAGACGCGGGACTGGAAAAATTGACGAAGAAGCAAAGTCACTGCGGTGAATGGCGA
Source organism: Tetragonisca angustula (assembly GCA_036937485.2). Taxonomy (NCBI): domain Eukaryota; kingdom Metazoa; phylum Arthropoda; class Insecta; order Hymenoptera; family Apidae; genus Tetragonisca; species Tetragonisca angustula. The sequence goes on along the minus strand of JAWNGG020000085.1, from coordinate 621,715 downwards.
ATGTGAATAGAATACTTTGTATGCATTGTCCTCGGCAAATGGTACGAACGCTTTAATATCCAACAACTTGGACGCGTAGTTTTAACTCGAACGATGTCAAATATACATAGTGGGCGTAGGCGGATAATTTAAGAGGAGCCGAAGAAATTGAAAGACCAAAGAGCGACCAAAGAGATTTATTAATTGAAAAGTTCTTGTCGTTGAAGGGAGTTTCTCTGTCGGCAGTAACGTTAAAAAAAGAAAAGAAAAAAGCACGTCACTTTACGTAACGAGTGCGCCACAATTCTTCTTCAATTCAAATACAACAATATCCATAATTCCGGGTGCACAAACGCTCGCGAGCATGTGAGATCGCTTCATGAATAGTTAACCTTAACCCTCTCGTTCCCACGGTGAGACGCGAACAGCTACATATTTAGAGTTATACAGGCAGAAGGTTATTCTCATTAGTAACCAATCTTACGTGCGCAGTTACGGACAACTTTTACCCTATATATTTGCAAGGGATCTCTTTTCCACGTTTCCAAATTTCCATATCTCCGTACAAGTTTTTTGTTAATTACTTAATAGCCAAAAAGAAGGAGAAAAAAAAAGAAAGAAAAGATTGCACGCGTCGAGTTATTTCTCCAGAAGAGGTATTATCTTCTTCCGACGTGAACCCACTCCTTAGGAGAGTTTAAATCGACGAGACGACGAGAAACATCTACCGCCCATCCAAAGAAAAAGACGAGCGAAAAAATGAAGAAAACAAAAGTTTCTATAGCCCTCGAGTGAAACTGGACGCAGAAACGTAATTCTTCACGAGCTCTTCTTCCCCCTCGTTTCCGATGTGCGTGCGTGCGTGCGTGCGTGCGTGCGTGCGTGCGTGCATGCGTGCGATGAGGATTCAGCCAGAGATGAATTCCTAGAAATGGCGTGCGGTATCATCCTGTTCCATCCTGCATGCCGCCCAGTTGCGTAGGTGATGCAGACACGCACGGCTCCACGCACCGGTTGCGAGGCACAGGGCTACCGAAAATCGAGAACTCGAGGAATTTTTCAACGAAAAGCTGAAGCTAGAACGAAACGGCAGACCAACGAGCAGAATGACTTCAAATGAGAGAGAAGGAGGAAAAATGGAGGAACGAAAGTCGACGACTTTGCAAACGAAAATTGCTCGACGGACAAGGAAGAAAGAAGATAAGTAAACGGCGAGAGAGATTCGAAGACGAGGGAGAAAGAGTAAGAAGGAAAAGCGTGTTGGACGGCGGAGCTGGCAACGCAGGTAAAAGAGCCCACCAGGTAGGTTCTGCCGTCAGTGGCGATGCAGGCGATGCGAACGAGAGGAAGGACTCTGGGAACGACGTAGCGAAGGTGGATGAGGAGGAGAGGTCTGAGGAGACCGAAGGAGAACACTGAGGCAGAGAGATGCAGGAGAGAAGATGGTTTGCGAAGGAGGAGGAGGAGGAGGAGGAGGAGGAAGGCGAGCAGGCTCTGGTGCAGAGGAGAGGCTGGGGAAGGGAGGGCCGGGTAGAAGGGCAGCAATCTCGCGGTAATCTAATTTCAGCGTGCGGAGGGTTCTAGGAACGCGGCGTGACATTAGCGAACCACCTTCAGCATCGTCCGTTCGTACGTGGCGTCCTCCTCACTCCAACATTCTACACCGTGCCCCCGTCTCTGTCCGACCAACATCGCCAACCTCTGTCCTCTCTTATTCCACCTACCGCACCGCGACTTGCTGCTCTCCTCCACCTCCTCCTCCTCCTCCTCATCCTCCTCATCCTCCTCATCCTCCTTCTCCTCCTCCTCCGCCTACTCCTCATCACCATCCTACACTCTCTAACTTCGCTGCTCTTACGCCGAGGGAGGCTATCTCCTCGTCTAGTTACCGACGCCGAATAAAGTGGTTCGACGTTTACGTCGACCCGGGCTAACGGGTAATCCCCTGCACGCCTCTCTGCACGCCACCCCCTTACACACCGCTGTCCTCTTCGTTCCGTCCTACTGTCATCTCTCCTGGCGTTCTCTCTGTTTCACGTAGGTTCATCTTCCTCTCGTTCCTGGCGCCGTCTTCTTTCCGACGATTTCCTCCAGGCCCGGTCGCGCCGAGCCTATCCGACAAACGAGACGTATTGCGAGTCGCAGCAACCGAGAAACGGAGAGGTCGCGTATTATCGTATCAGAGGCGGTACCGATTGACGCTGCTGCTGCTGCTTCTTCTTCTTCTTCTTCTTCTTCTTCTTCTTCTTCTTCTTCTTCCTCGTGCAACGCCGAGGATCGATGCAGATGAGCACGACACCGCGTACGATTCCTACGGTTTTTTTTTCTTGAGAATCCGATGCAAACGAACGCGCGATCTCCCGGTGCTGCGAAGATACCAATGTTTTGCTCCGCGAAATGGTAATCGCGGTAATTTGCACGTAATGCGTAAACTAATGTCGCAATTTATCTTTTCATTTATAAGAGCGTAGAATTGTAAGATGACGGTCATGTGTTTATATATTACGGGGTTGTAACGTTGATTTCCTATCGCTGAGTAAACGTTTTTTACTTGACTGCTAACAAAAATGAAAAATTTTATTTAACGTTTATAAAAAAGTCAAACTTTGTGTAAAATGAAACATACATATGTATGTATAGATAAAGTCGTAATGTATTATAATTAGACTGCGGATTTTTATGCGTTTACGGGAAATTTAAACATACAAAATCACACAAATTGCAATGCGCGTAATAGAAAAAAGTGTATAAAACATCCAAAGTGGCACAGTGCTATTTATATTTGACAAGTTTTTTAACTACATTCCCAAATATTTTTCATACTTGAAAAGAAATCTATTTCGTCAATTCCTTGCGTCTGGTCATCGACATTCCCAAGTTGACCGCGCAACTTGTCGAAAAAAACATCGATCCACGACTCAGAGATCGATCGACGATTCTCAACTTCGAGCGATCCGTTTGAGAGATCGAGTCTACGAAAACGAGAAAGAGAGAGAGTGCTGGATTCCACCAAGGTAGAGTCTGCCAGTTGTTGTTGGCGAACAGGTGCACGCATCGGTTGCCGATTTCAGCAATCGAGCGATTACGCGGTGCACGCTGCCGCAGAGATTAAAGACGACTGGCGAAATATGTCTACTCGCAGCGAGCTCCCGGCAGCCGCTGTCGTCCTCGGGATGAACGATCCTCCGCGGCCACGAGGGGTTACGTAACGAGGAGCTGTCGTGGCGAACTGTAACGTGGGATCGCGCACGCGTATCCCGTCGGCGTTTAGGTGAACTCTTCGTCTCCGTTAGGGCTCCCTTAACGAGCAATCGCGTGAGATGTTAAGGCGCTGATGCTCTAACGAGACTCCGTGGGCGAACGGGAGATTGAAAATTCTTCTGTTCAATCATCGGTAATAATATCGTGCGACGGCTGGATTGACAGCTCTTTAGAGACGGATAATTGAATCCTGGGTTTCACAGATTCTACCGTACGGACGGTAGGTATGTATATCGTCTCTTTCATGGATCTGAGAGCCGTCTCGGGGTTAACTGCGAATCGAAACATGTTTTTTTAGAGCAGAGAGTCATTTCAGTTGCTGTTGGTAGATCGTGCGTGTTTGCGCGAATCTGTATTTTCGTCGAAGTGAAAAATATAAACGTAGATCCTATGAAACATTATTGATGGATATTTTGTATATTATTATTTTGTACAATTGTAATGTGGTTTCTTTTCCTACCACAATTTGTAATATATTCGAATGTATTTTTTTTACTCGGTTAATGACTCGTCAGCCTCAAATGTGAGAAGGTTGAGGGAAACGAACCTTATTTTACCATGGCCTTTGCAACGACGTTGACAATGTGAAAAAATTACGCACACGCGTAAGTCGACTCGCAAAGATTGTTAACACTTTCGAACAATTGAGAAACTCCTCAAATGCAGAAAGAGTCGGGGAGTTTGGAGCTCGTGCAAGATTGAAAATGCGGTTCCCCACCCTCTTACGTTCAGCTGAACGTAATACCTGGAATCTACATTCTCTAGAACGCCAGAGAAAAGAGGGAAAGAATGTTTTCCCAGTGGTTTCTTGAATTTTGCATGTACACCTCGTTAGTATGTTGCTGAGAGCATTTAGAACGAAAGCAGGATATGTTACTCGCATCTTTAATTTAGAAGATTTTCCACAATTGTGTTCCGCTGCGCTTCCACGTGCGGCCGTTCTCTTCGGATGTGGAATCCTCGCAATCCCCCACCCTGCTGACGGCTGAAAAGTAAACCCGCTCTCGTAACTTGTTTTAATTTTATTGACTCCCCTCCCGTTTGAAAATTACCCGAAGCGAGATATCAAGCTGATCTTTTCTAGTTTTCAAACCGAGACTCCCGGGATCACGAAATCAACGACGCGAGTCGAATTCGCATTTCGTCGCAAAGAAAAGGGACGATAGAAAGACGAAAGGTCTGTCGTCGCAATCTCTATGAGAGAGAGAGAGAGAGAGAGAGAGAGAGAGAGAGAGAGATCGGACAGAAAGTGCCAAAAAGAAAAGAAAGGAAGAGAAAAGAATTTAAGGAAAAGGATTTTCGATCAACTTAATCAGTCAATTTACACATTGGCGCTCCGCTTTAAACGAAAGGAAATGGAGGAGAGAGACGGCGGTGGATGATCGCGTTGAAATGTCTGCGCGTAGTCAGATGGTGGTGATTAGGTGGATGGTCTGCTCGAAACGCTTTGTACTTACCTAAACGAGAAAGATTCCGTAAATGTGGACGCCAGGCTCTCAGCGTTTGCTGATCAGCTGTTCCTCTTCCATCTGGCGCTTCTCCGTGCACGTATCTATCCATTAACTGATATATATGTACATACACATATGTATGTATATATATACCATGTCCAGAGACGTAGCGTACAGATTTTCTTACGCTAATTACACGCGGTATCTTACGCGGTGGATCGGGATTTTGTACCGTTAATTGCATTTGCCGCTGTTACAACCGATGATATCATTGCCGATCAGGGATTACTGGCAACCAGTTGTTCACTTTCCGCGAATGAAAGTTCATCGCAGTTGAATCTTAATCGTTTAATTGAATTCGGTTGTAGACGTGGGATGTGGATTCACGATTACGGCAGGGAATCAGGGAATTTGAAGAAGGAAACTCGCCGTTGGAAAAATGACGCGTTTGCATACGAGAGTTTGCGCAGAGTTCCCTTCTGAACTGGCCGAATGTAACGCAAGTTGGTGGATTTTATATCGAACCGAATGGATTAACATTGACGGATTCGTGCACGAGTAATTTTCTATCTGTCTGAATTCCACTTTCGAACTTGGATGCTTTCTGTAAAAATATGTATGTAACATGTATAATCGTTATACACTGTACATAATGTATATGTATATATATATATATATAATAATAATTATAAATTATTGTATATTATTAAATTAACTTATATTATTTTAAATTATTAATTATAAATTATATATTCTGTGTAACGTATGTATGTAACATATATAATTGTTATACATTGCACATAATGTATATATATAGTAATTATAAATTATATTATTTTAAATTATTAATTACAAATTATTTTATTCTGTGTAACATATGTATGTAACATATATAATCGTTATACATTGTGCATAACGTATATAGATAATAATTATAAACTATTCTATATTATTAAATTAAATTATTGCATATACAATTTATACAATTATACACTTGTAAAATTCGACGTTTGTTCGAAAGCTGCAGCTCGTTCTGATAGCTCGCGTAGAATCCAATTGACCTTTGTGTCTGTTTTACGTTTAATATGAAATTTATTGCACTGTCGACCCTTCTTTCACATTTCCACAACAGCCGCGTCATTCTTTCATTTTCCTTCGTACGAAATGAAATTCCACTAACGCGTGAAACGTGACTCGTTAGCAAACAACACGCGCATTACACGAAAGTGTATGACAGAAAATCGTGCAACTTCGAATTAGAAGTTAATGCTCGAGGAACGACGCGAGTACGGTAAGTAAACCTCGGCACGTTACAATATTAAAACAGCGTAATATTAAGCACGATTAGAGGCGCTTAGTAGCATTACCTCTTCCAAATACGTCATTACGCGAACCATGTATCAAGCACATGCGAGCTTTAACCAAACGCTGCAATAAACACTGCGCGGTACGTCTTGCTTCCTCTCTCCCTCTCTGTACGACCATAAACGAACATTTACAATCTCTGGAAGCGAACGTCCCTTCGCTGAGCAAACGACTGGAATCATTCATTTTGTCGTAATCGACCAGAAGGGATTAGTTCCGGGACCGCTGTGGATTCTGTCGCAAGTTGCGTAATCGAAAGACCAACAGTCGAAATCGAACAAATCTCGTCGAAGTGCACAGTCTCTTCCGCGTGTTTTGAACGGACGTTAGGATATCTTGAATTAGAGTCGAACTTTAGTATTGCGCTTATGTCGTGTGGATGTAAATCGTTTCATTTCAATCTTTGTGGAAAAGTCGTGGAAAAAAATAAAAGAACTCGGTTAATGCCAAGCGGAAGGAATGAAAATGTCGTGGCGAACATCGGAGTAGCCGACCGGAGACCGTATTCTCCAAAGTCCGAGTCTAAAGCGAATTTATCCCCTTAAAACCCTGTCTCCTTACGACTGGGCGGGACCCGTCAAGGGTATCCAAACCGCAGCGCAAAACCCTATTACACAATTTACGAGCGGGCAGAAGCAACGAGCGTAGAGAAGATCGGGAAAATATTTTCCCAGCCCAGAGTGTATATATATATATATATATATATATATATTTATATATACGTCTCCTGCTTCCATCCGAGTTCCGAACGCGAAGTTCGCGTGCACGATTTCTCGCACGAACTTCGATGGCGCGGAACGCTTCCACCGCGACGATCCAATCCGCGAAGCTCGCCTGAAACGGGAAGATATTCACGGACAAATTAGGGGACGGATCGCCGATTCGAATGTGCCTTCTGACCCGCAGACTTCGACACACTCTCCGGATAAAAAGAAATATCGTCGTATCACGGCGTTGGAAATTCGGCGAAGTCCGAAAGCAAGTTGGCACGAAAGTTGAGAACAAAACTACGGGGGGAAAGAAAATTCCCGCGAAGCGCGTGCACGGAACCGTCTCTAAAGGATTATTAATGCGGAGAGCCGAGGCGAAGGGAGGGGACGCGGGTGAATGGGGGGAGGGGAGGGGGCAGCGTAGCGCGAGTTATCGCGAGGGGGGCCGCGTGTCTCCTGTGGTACCACGGTGCCGTTTCTGCCGTGCCGGAGGTTCACGATTCTCGCGTGACCCGTGAACTCTCGCACGTAACGAGATCTCTGCCCCGAACGGCCGACCAACACACCAGCGTGCAGCAGCGCGGCGCGGCGCGCGTTCGTACACGCGAGATCGTACTGTAAGGCGGCGGTGCCGTACGGTGCAATGCAGTGTCGTAGCGAGAGGGCCGCGGTGCCCTCCGCGCGGTGGAAGCACGCCTCGCTTGCCTCCGGCTCTAATAAATTACCCCTCTTTTATATGTGTGTGTGTGTGTGTGTGTGTATACGTGCGTCTCTTTCTTGAAACGGTCGCGGGTGGACCTCGCCACCGACCGTTTCAACCGCCGCCCCACACTATGCCCGGTGAGCTACGTGCGAGAGAGGTCCTCCGCCTGCCGACGCCTCCGCCGCTAACCCGTACCCCGTAACCACGTGCATGCACAGCCGATTCCAATTGCTGCGACGCTACGTGCCTACGTCGATCCTACGTAGTACCTTCCACCCCCACTCGCGCCCTTTTCTCGCTGCCACGTAAAGACCACCGACCGGCGAAAGCGTTCGGACCGACACTCGATAATTCGAGACTCCACTTCGATAATTGGGCCGATCTTACGATCGTGTCGCGAGTCGACTGGAAATTGGCTTCAACGTGTTTGAAATGTTGGATTTTTCAACGTCTCCCGATGTGATAACAGATATCTGTAAATATTGTTACGCTCGTTTCTGTTTCACGATGTTTATTTTTGTTTAATAACCGTGGAATTCTTCCTCCACGTTCAAATGACCCGATATGGTACAGTGTCGTTCGACGGTTAACATTCCAGTAGTTTCAGTCTTTGAAGCGTGCCAACAGTGTGTGACTTCTTTTTTTTTTTTTTTTTTTTTTTTTAAGCCGATTACTGAGCACTGATTTCAAAATCTTTGTGCTGTTGCACTAACTGGTGTGCTATAAAGTTCACCGGCACTGATCGTCCGTGACCGATGCACCGTGAACGAATGGTTTTATGTCGATCATTAATGACTGACGTGACGGAAAATGTGCTAGGGCTGCTAAACGTTCTCAAGCGTAAGTCGCGTTCTTTGTGAAAATGACTCTGTAGTTTCGCCAGTATCGCGGCCAGCTTCATCGTGTGTCTGAAACGCGTTACTCTCTAGTGCTGACGGTACATTTTCAACCGCCATTTCCCTCAGGTGGGAATATTAAAAACGTTCTTCGGTTAAGCGGAAAAATTCGTCGAAACGTTGTCGAGATGGAGGCGGAAAGGAAAAGAAAAAAAATCAACACTCGGACACTGTTCGAAAAAGAAACGACTTTGGTACTTTTTGCCGCTACCTGTTTAATTTACGAGTACCTCTCTTTAATATTTACTTGAAACGATTGCCCGTTGCGACACAATCAATCGATTATTCAAGAAAGGCTTAAAGTAGCAATGTCTTTTATTTGTCCTAAATTTATAATTTATTATCGAGCAATCAAATTTCCATTCCCGCGAGAGATTCGAAAACTGAAACTAAACTAATTGTTTGCTATTTACATGGACGGCAGCCTCGTTTTCGATTTCAACGTTTCGTTCCCGTTGTTTGCCGGAGGAATTGGAGGCAATTTCTTTTCAAATATGTCCTCGCGTTTTCATTTTTCTTTACTCAGCTCTCGTCCTCCTCTCTCCCTGTCCCGCCGTCTCGTTCTCTTTCACGCGTGTTGTCTATCTCGGAGTGGTTTCCTAGCTGTTTATTTCGTTTCAATTCGTCGTGTATCCAGCTTACGGCGAGTGCGTTTCCTTTAAGACGTATACTTCACTTCATCCGGGTTTGTTCTCTTCTCTTCTCGCCCTCTTTCCTCGCCGAGCCATGCTACGCTCGTCACGGTCCCGCACGGGTTTTTCTGTCTCTCATATTTCTTCGTTTCATTTCCCCCGACTCCCCCCCCCCCTCCCTCCCGTATCCGTTTATTTCTTTTATCTACGCGTCTCGGTATCCTGGAGCCAAGCGTATTTCCGTCTGGCACAAACGTGGCCTGATATTTTCGAAAGAAGGAACCCTTGCCAAAAATCGTCGAACACGCCACCCACCGTCTCGAATTAAATGTCGTCCAAGGACGATCGTTTTTGCCGGTGAAATGCACGATCGTCTGGCCAGCAATTGAATCCAGAATTAAGAGAACGAACTTCGAAGTTCGACTTCGTGTTTATTCGTTTAGCTGCGATGGTATTTAATAACAGACAACAGCGATACGACCGAAGAACACGAGGAGAGATTGCACGAAGCTGAAATTGCTGTCTGCGAGAAAATTCTGCAAGAGTCTCTTGCGGCTTTGCAATTGCAAGAACAACAACTCCCATTAATATACCGATAGTAGATATCGAACTGTTGTAATTGTTTAAAAACAGATCGTACAATGATAAATTTCGGCTCGTTTCAAAGTTCGAAGCTTCTACGTTCGAAACGCGTCATTCGTTTCATTCCGAAATGTTTCCACGCTAACGTGACGGGTGACAAAGTAAAAGACACTTTTCTTCTGAAAAATGCTACAGATTGTCAAAGTATAGTATGTAGAAGGATTGAAAAATTTTTCTAAAACTACGATAAATTTGAAGATTGTGTGTCTCCTTTTTACAACGATGTCTCGATAACTTGCTGTACGATTGTTTCCCGCCAGTTTATTAAACTTTAAATGTCGGTTACGATTTCTTCTGAATTTTCGTCGTGTGAGCCTAATGCTGAAAGTTCGATAAAATGGTAAAAAGAAAGATCACGCGAAAATACTTCAATGCTTCTACGTACTCTGACTGATTTATAGCATTTTCGAGATCGCTCATTCACATATTAAAAAGAAAAAAAAAAGACATTTTAGAATAAAATAAACGACGCATTTGGAAACCAGAGGCATCGAGCATCGAGCTCAAATTTATCGTTCTATCGATTCTAAATTTCTTTTCTAAAACTATAACAGCTTGACCAATTTACCATTCAAATATTAATGGAAGTCGCTGCACCAAAACATCGATCTCCCTAGTACATTCTAGTTTCTAGTTCCTAGTTCCTTCTATCGAACCTGGCAGAAATTCTATCGTCCCTTCCCGCCGTGATAAATCCCGATAACGATGTAATAACGATAAATGGAGGGTCCGAATGGTAGCGAGTTAAAAGGTAACGCAGAGTGGATGGATGTTCCCGTCCTGATTGCGACCGGATTGTTTAAAGAAAAGAAGGAAGCCGGGATTTATTAAATTCGAAAAGGGGGAATCCATCGAGTCGTTTGGTGGCGCTCAGGCTCGTTAACCATCGTGGACGCTTCTGGAAGCCGGGTAGTTCCTTGCAGGCTTGAGTTTACTCAAGAGTCCCTTGTCCCAGAAACGTTCTTAGCTGGGGGGATTCAAACTTTTCAGTCGTGGCCTTCTTCCTCGGTTGACTTATAATAAGCTGATCGCACGTTCCAGTTTCTCGATGCAACGAACACTTTTTCCGCTTCTGCCCTCCTCTCTCGCTCTTTCTCTCGCAGTCTTGCTCCTCGTTTTTCGTCGGCGTTCGTTCCTCGTTTTAAGGGAAACTTTCCTGTCGAAGGAATCGATAGGCGCTTGTCTAACTTGGTCGGATTGCCCCGCTGGGCTCCGACGCTTATTAAAATTTTTACGGCAACTTGGACGTTACGTTTCCAAGCGGCGTGAGAACGTTGTTAGTAATCAACGGTAACAAGTTAACGAGTTGCACGAATCGCATATTTTTCTTTCTCTTTTCGCGAGGTTTCGAAGGGAACGTAAACTTCCCCTCGCGGGGATTCTGCCATTTTTAATCGTTGACGACAGTGAAAATACACGAATAGAATAATACTGCTAAAAGTAGATATGAAGATTTATTCGAAAATATCACGTTAAATATCGTCCGAGTCGTAGCAAATAGTCGAAAAAAAAAAAAAAAACAGATCAATCTGAGAGTTTCCTTCCCTTCGTCAACTATCGTAAATTTGAAATTCTGTAACATGACAAGTATATCAGACAAAGGGCAATTCGGCAAAAGAATGGCACGATTTAGAAAATACTTTCCCCTTTCGAAATTCAAGTGTCGCACTCAACCACTCTCTCGAGGATACAGCGAAGAGAAAGAGAGAAAGAATAAGTGACGAAGAAACGGAATTGCGATACTTTTCAACGAATGGTTCACTGTGCGCAGTAAACTTATCGTGATTCGGCGTGTGATGCACCGGAGGTGAAAAATACGGTGGAACGAAACAATTCGAACTGTTCGGTATCAGCGGGGCGTTAAATCATGGATGACCCGGCTCTCGCCGAATTGATTTCAATTCCCGGGATTTTATCGGGCGGAGGGTTCGAGGAAGATCTCTTTGGTCCGTGGTGCGCGAACGTAGTACGCCGCGCCGTATCGAGGAATACGTGTATATAAATGAGACATGTATATCGACGCCATTGTTCTAAAGTCGTGACAGCGTCGGGTCAGGAACGCGTGTTGGCTGCGGCTACGAGGGACCACGAGGCTACTGCCGCATTAGCATAGTACCCCCGCCGCGCGCCGGCCTCCTGCCACCATGATTCTCCTTTCTCTCTATCGGCAACTTAATCTCGCCGCGATAAGATTCGGATGCCTAAACAATACACGCCGCGCTTCCGTCTTCCACCGAACGGGAGGGGGGGGGGGAGGCGGGGGGGTCGAATTTTCGCCAACGCCTCGCAATTTTATCGGAGCGTCTCACTTACTAGAAATAATTGCACCGTTACGCGAATTCAAAGGGACAACGAGAGAAACTTCTGTAAAATATTTAAGAAGAGAATTCAAAAATTTACTCCTTGATGGCTATTTGAAAATCGTCTCTTCTTGCTATCGCTCTGTGATACTTGCGCGGTGCAATACCATCCTACTAATGGCTCAATAGAAAAGAAAATGTGTCGCTTGATTCGTCGCATTTTTTTATCAGTGTCATTTCTATACTCTAAAATTAACCTATAATATAAGTAATTAATATGATGTACCTAATCTGTAATATACCAAAATATAAATTTGGGACGATTGGGACAAAAAGTGGGACGATGATCGATAGAAAAAAGTTATTCATATCAGTCGCGCGTCAAGATGGCTGAGTTAATTACACTATCGTTGAAGAAACCTCATACCATCGTTGGCGTCGTTTCACCGCTTACACAAATGTTACTTTTATAATATTACACTCTAATGTTGTTGAATCAAAGTAACGCATTAAAAGATTGCACGAAACAAAAGTAATCGCGGATTTAAGTAAATCGGGGAACTTTCACGAAAATGTTACGTGCATTGAAGGGTAAAACATCCGTTCATGAGCTTACAAATTCCATTTTCAAGTGGAAAGATGCACTTGATCGTACCATATTTGGTGGTAGAACTCAACTTTGATAATTGACACGTTAGCACGTGAAAAAGTTACGTGTATTGTTTGACATTGCTGGACTTTGCAAAGATCCAGCTGCAACGGCGCGATCGTTGAACAGTGACGAAGGATCGAAACTGGTTGCAAAGTTGTTCCAACGCTCCGCTGTTGTCTTCAATTATCTTGAAACAGATGTTACGATGGCTATTCAACAACCTTTACATCGCACGGGTCATTAAAAAACTAGTTTCGCCCATTTGCCATAAACTTCCGTTCGATTTATAGACGACGAACGAACGAATTGGATTATCGGCGTTCAATTTATTTCATCGTCGTTTACCTCGACGAGTGGAAAAGTGGCTCGTCGACGATCCCGAAGTTTTCGTAGATAAAGAAAATTTGCTTCACTCGCGAACTCTTGCTTCAGTTCTCGCAACAGTATCTCTATCAAGTGTTCCCACGAGTGGAAAACACTTTTCCGTTTATAACGGCGCAAGGGGGGGAAAAGCTATCTCTCAAACGAAGCATCTCGCATTATTTTCGCGGAAGCATCTCTTCCGCTGCAATCACCGGATGATTTAGCTAGTTTCGATTTCAATCGCGGATAATTCGCGTTCACATCTGTCAGACGAGTCGTGATACTTTTTATAGGATTGATTGCCTATCTTTGCGTAATTTAATTACATAAAAGTTTGAAGCGTCTAAATTTTGTCTCTTTGCGATAGAGAACAAGAAACAGTTTTATCTAATCACCAAGATTTAGTTTTTTTGAACTATCTATTTCTTTCAGCGCGTTGACGCAATTTTCCAGTTGCCTACTGTTAACGAAAATTGTTTGGAATGTCCTTTCACAAGCATAAAATTGAAAATCACAGCTGAAAAGTTCTACATAAAAATTCGCATTAACGCGAAATAAGTGAATCGAGTATTGAATCGTTCACGCCGCGAATAATTTCACGCGGTTTTCGTACACTTTCGACCGATCAAAGACTGTATACTGGGACCCATCTAAAAATTTGCCCCCCTCGCGAAACTTCGCGTCCAAATATATCCAAATATCTGTGCAGACACTTGTCGTCAATATACTTTGCAGTAATAATTCAACCACGTCCAATTAAAGTAATTAAAACGCTCGTTGAACGACGAAAGCGATTAGCCCCCTCCGCCGTAAAGAAATTTGAGAAACACGCCTCGGTAAACGATGGGTCGACGCGTGAAAATTCGAGCGTAGCCGCGATCAATTATTCGCGACGCGTTTCGAATTGGCACGATGCTGCCATTTCTAAAATGGCGTTTACCGGGGGAAACGCGAGCGAGCGAGCAAGGGGTGGCTTCTCTGTTGCAACATGCTGGAAGTTGCGTTGGAACTCGTTGGAAAACGAAGGGGAAGCCTTAGACCGCGCGCCCGGCAAGCATTATACTCCGCCTTCCACCCATCGATAATGCGCGCAGCACACATCGCCGCGGTCGCATGCAACTTTTACTTTTGCGTGCCATTCTTCTTTCCACGGGGTGCATCAGCTCGCAGCCTCGCGTCACTCATGGCCGTTCCTTTCCTTCTCGCCGAGAGAACACCCGCCATCGTCAACTTTCTTTTGTCGTTGTTTCCCCTCGCTCGCCTTTGACGGTTACCGTAGGCAATGCCTGAATTATTTACAGTCCCGCGGAACTTCTCTCAATGTTGCATTCTTCTTGATCACCGGTCTCCTCGTTTCCATCGATTTTTCCTCTGCTTCTACGTCTCTCTCTCTCTCTCTCTCTCTCTCTCTCTCTCTCTCTCTTCTTTGCTTCCTTGCCGGTTTTATTCCGACTACAATAGTACTCGACAGTGGTTCCTCTAATAAATATGTGTCATGAATTTGTTGGAATTTGTTACAATTAATATTCTTCAGATATCTGTAAAAATATTTCTAGAATTTCGTTTAACCAGAATACGTGAACGTTAAACATTTCGCTGGAGGTTTTCAAAATTCAAAAAACTACTGGCTGGATTACGAATTTGAACTTTGTTGTGTTTGAGAAACGAAGAATTCGCGTTCCTGTCGAATGTGACATTTCCGACAGGATGGGTAAGTGTCAAAGAGATTTTTATTGCTCGTGGAACACGTGGATCGCTAAACGCAAGTTTGAGAATAATTTCGAGCAACTCGAGGAGTCAGGACTTTAGTCAGCCGCATTCGTAACGACGGTGGAAAATTACGAAACTTTTCCACCACATACACGCGACGTGTCATAATTCTAGGGCAAGGAGGATCGTATCTTCGAGAGGAATTCGAGTATTATCTCGCAGTTGACACTGGACTTTCTTTCACGGCGACGAGGAACTTCCTTCGCGGAATGAAGTTGAAGGAACGGTGGTTCGCTTGATCAAAATTTCAGCGGCTGGATGTTGGACTTTTAAGAGGGATTGAAATTTCGCCTCTTTTCGGTGAAAATTCTCGCCGAGGAACGAACGGTTTCTGAAAGAAACGGCATCTGACGTTCAACTAGACACTTTAACAAATTGAAACTATCGGGAAACGAAATTGCGAAAATAAAATGCAAAGATTGTATCGACACTAAAGGGAGACGAATTTTAATTTGAAACGAAAGCCGCGTCTAATCTGGGAAGATCAGTTTCGTAAACGAATCAGTTTCGTCTCGTAACGAACCGTCCGCAAGAATGTACTTAAACAGCTCGAAACTGACTAATTGCGCAGTGACAATCGATGAACACGAGACACACGACGGCGAGTGTGTCTCTCTAAAAGCGCCAATTTCGCTGGGGAAAATTGCGCCGGAACTATGGATAATCACCCCCTAACCGTCGACGATTCTTCGTTTGCACGAGGCTAATCATCGAACGGTGGTTTAATCCGCGCCGAGAACGCGACACGGCTCGAATTCCAAAGCGATTCTCACCGCGAAAGTACCCCGCGAATTTATCGCCGTGCAAGTTAAAGTTGCGCTCGTAAAAGTTGCGAAATTTGTCCTTGAACGGAATCAGCCAGGCTGGCGCGGCCGCGTTCAAATTACGATCCATCTTCGTCGCGTATATTCGCCACGGACGGTGGGCACGACGGGCGAAGAAGGGCGAGGGGGTGGGCGAGATAATGCCCGAATTTCGTGCAACCGCGTCGAAATCGCGGCGGTGGTGGCCTACGAGGCATCGGTGTCGTAGATAAGCGGAATCTCGGCAGGTTGCATTATCGAGGAGACGGTGAAACAGCGCGAGGCGAGAAGGGGCGAGGTGGAGAGTGAAAAAGAGGGTCGGGCGGCGTCGGTTGGGCCGAGGTGGAAGTGCAATTTTGCAGCGTAAACCCTGGCGTTGGGCCAGGACCGTGTATCACTCTGCATCGGAATTCGTTGTTCCACGTCTCGTTACCAGTCAGAGTTTTCTGCCCGCCACGCCAAACTTTTATCCCCCCCGTCGTCGTCGGCAATTTAGCTGTAAAAGGTCGGAGACGCAAGACGCCCGAAAAATTTTCTCTCCTTTATTCTTTTTTTTTTTTTTTTTTTTTCATCTGCTGCCCACTATCTCGTGTTATTCATTTATCTCTTCAGCGTCTCTTTGTACTTCCTTTCCACGGCGCGTTCGGAACTGCCGTTCCATCGGCGTTCTTGAAATTCCTCCGCTGGCGAGGAAGAAACAGGGTCGAGCCGTCGAGTCGGCGCCCTCGTCGATTCCGCCTGCGCGCGATTTTTCTTCGATGAAGTTCAGGCTGTTTCGCGTTAAAGTGGAACGCGTCACATCGCGGGGAAAGAAGAAGACGCGAGGAGAATAGGACGAGGGTTTCTTTGTAAATGAAGTTTCTCGAAGTATCTAGGGGGGTGGGGGAGGTTGATCGATTCTTCTTCCTTTGTTTGGCACACTATATCCTCGCTTTTCCCGGCGATTTGGAAAATAACACCGCTCTCGATAGTTCGAACGCGGAGAGAAACTCGAATATCTACAGGGCGTGTGACGAAGTTGAACTTGTTTTATAAATTAGGATATCGCTTGAAGCATGGGATTTGTAATTGTACGCGTACATGTATCTTGTAAAAATGTGTGAAACTTAATTTCAGCCTACGAGGATGATAATATTTACGGGCACACCACGATGAGAAAGATCTTCAGGGAAAGAGTCTGGTAAAAGAGTTTCTGAACGAGCGTTTGGAAAGAGTTTTTTTAACGATCGCTTTTTAGGGAAAGTTGATGAAGTTTTAGCGAGAGATTAGAGCAGGGTAGTTTAAATCAACCGGTTGAAGCAGCTGCTTGGAGAAAATTATCCATACTTTTTACGGGTGTTCATTCCTAAATTCCACGTTTACCATTCTGCAGATTCAAAGAATCGGGAAGAAGAATGTACATTGTAAGATGACACAATACTTACGCACGTATATGTACAAAATTCAAATCGTTTCTCCTTTTCAATTCTAAAATTCGACAGACAAACGCAGTCGCTAACGACCGCTTAATCGGCCACAATAACTCCACTTAGCGACGTGGAAAGACGTAATTAAGCCGAGACTCGCCGCTACATTCCGCAAACTTCGCCGCTTGTTCAAGAATAACTGCGTTATCCGTCTTTCCGGCGAACTTCAGACCATCGCCACCCCCTCCCCCCCCCGTCTTCCACCCTCGGAACGAGGGTACCGCGAAATCGCTGAGTTGCCGAAAAACCTCGGAAAGGAGAAGTCTGCGTCGTGGTATCGGCCATAAAACCGTGGCGAGGAGGCTCGCTCGCGGCCGCTCCATTCCTCGCCGGTAATGTAATAATGGGGCCAGCGTGACCTACCCCAATGGAGCACGCCGTGTCGACTCGGGGTAGGGTAGACACGATAGAGACAGCTGTGGGACTGGCGAGGGGAACGTAGGATAACCCCGTCAACACGGGCGGACGAGTCGAGGGTCGTAAAACCCCCTACACATCGAGTGATTCGTCCTACCGCCCTACCAGACAACCCTAACCTGCCTCACGTCTGAGTGACGTTGGGCGGGTTGAAAGTGGGACCGCGCGCCGAGGGTAGGAAGGATGTCCGGGTGGAAGAGGGCGAGGACAGCAACAAAACGTCAGCCCTCGGTGTCACAGAGACACACTTTTACGGAGCGGCCCGGCCCCTCCGATTTTGCAACCCTCTTGCCGCTCAGCGATCGAGAGCCAGCCGGCCACGTGTTGTTCGGCGCGACAGCCGCCAGGCTGTGGCACTTTGCTAAATTGCCGGATGTGCTCTGCACATTTTCGGCGAATTCAAGATTTCGAAAATCTGTGAAATACACGTATACGAGAGAGAAACGAGAAGTGGCGTTTATTTCTTTAGCAACGTTCCCTAAAAGTTCGTGAAATTGCACGAGCGTCCGCACAGTTCAGTTTCAGAGCGATAAATTTTACCGATGGGTGATAAATCTGACGACGAATCGAACGAAACTTGGCAAATTATAAATCCAAATATTCGTTCCGATCGTTGAGATAGTGGAATCGTAATACGATCAAAGTCTGTAACCTTGTAATTCGTAAGAAGAAGTGACGTTCGTCTTCGTCGATTTGTTACTGGCGGTTCGAACGAATTTAATAAAGGTCTGCTCCTCGTTCTGCCATCATCGGCTCATTAGTCACCGCGACGTGGAAGACAAGCAACGAACCTTCCTACGACCTTTGTGCGTTCCTTCTCTCTTTCTCGTTTCCTTTCTGGTTAGGCTCGGTTCGTTTTGTATCCGTTGGAATTGCATTGATTCGAATCGTATTCGCTGGCTCGTTAGTTAGTTAGTCAGGCATGGTTGTGTACATCTGTGTGTGTGTGTGTGTGTGTGTGTGTGCGTGCGTCGTGGTAGCTGCCTCGCTAAGGTGGCCGGCGCGCGTCTGTCGCCATTAATGGAAACGGCACGAACTGCAACTTCGTTTCACCGACACACGCTGACCTTTCGCCTCGCGGCAGCGCCTGCGATTTTCGTCCACGAAAATCGTCCGATGGATTCGTCGCGCCGAAATGGTAATCGCTTCGTTACGTCTGCTTCTTTCGGCAAAGCCGGGCTCGCCGCGAAATGGAATTCGATCGATCGCCTCGGACTCCAGTTTCTCTCTCTCTCTATCTATCTATCTATCTATCTCTCTCTGCGTTCGAACTTGCGTGCTCGTTTGGAATCGAGGACACCGAGACCGCGATGATTTTTGTTGTTCCTCCGGCTGGCTCCAGGGTGGGGCTGGTTTTTCGGGAATGAGGTTCCTGTTGGCAAGTGTTTCGATGCGACCGAGTCCATGCATATTCGGGGATGAAATTAGGACGGGGGATAGTTTACGACCCGTTCTTTCTGGGTCAATTTTCTCCGTCAGCTTTCTGTCATCGGGTTTCTGAACAAATCCTCCAGACTTTTTGTCTTCTTTCCCTGTTTTCCCTCTTTGAAGTTAAAATCAGTTTCGGTCCTTTATCGAATCATTGTTAGATTAGATCAGGCATCTCCGTTGCGAATATATAAAATTTCCTTTCCCTCGGAAGGGACGTTCGTACGAGCGCTGCGGATTTTTGTTTATTACGAGAGCGGAGGGAGTGTTCTTGTTGCGGTATATTGTGTCACTCGACGGAAAACGCTGAATTTCATTAGCGACTGTAACGCACGCATTCGCGGGCAAGAGCAAATTCACGGGCATTCAAGAGTAACTACACGCATTCACATCGCGCAATAAAATTAATCCCGTTATGCTTATTATTGCGTATTGTTCGAGATGCACATCTCCTGAAAGGAGATCGCGTCGACTTAATGAAAATTGTAAAGGATTGACAGAAGAGAGGCAGAATTCAAACACGCAAACGGAAGAGAGAGAATTCAAACACACAAACGTCCTTTTTACTTCTTAAACACGTACACGTAATTTGTTTTATTTCTTTCGGTGATATAAATCTTTCGTCTCTGTAAAACGTTCGAGGATATTACTTCGTTCCAAAGTTCTCTAAATACATAGTTATAATTAGCCTTCTTGATAAATATGGAAGCATAATTTCTTTTCAACTATTTTACTGCCACGAGTGATTTTCGTTTCTTAAGTAATAAACAATAAACATAATTTAATAAACATTGCTGCCCAGCGATAGATAACACGACCTACATTCCAGTTAAATATATCGACGTTTAGCGTGCTTGTCGTTAAATTATGTTACAGATTAAAACTGTATTGACTTTTAAACGAAATAAAACTTTTACATAATATGGGCACGTATATTTCGTTTGTATGAAATATTTACATAGCGGAGTACGTAAAATATTTTTTCCTATTTAAAAAAAAAAGAAAAAAAAAGAGGAGAAGATGCACTATTGAAACTCCACCTCGTATTTTTCATTTCTTGTTCCTTCTTCGTACAAGATGGTCGAGACGACCTTAAATAAATTTCTGGCGTGCGAATTCGGTGAACGCGTTCGCTAATTTTTCTCGCCGAATCCGTCGCGCATCAGCAGATTCAATCGTCAATTTATCCGGTGCGTCCGCCACTCGGCTCCAACGCGAGGAACACCATTGCACAATCGGTGCACGCGATTGCATTAATCTTCCGTAAAACAGAAGCCAGTGTGTCGTCTGCCGGTGTATCTCTGCCGGCGAGGGACGAGGTCGGGAGGGAGGAGGGCGGGAAGAGGAGCAGGAGGACACAGGAGGAGCCTGTGGTCGGTTCCCAAAGGGCCACGTCGCGCGTCAGTTCGAAGAAAATCCGACCGGTCGGGGCTGTGAAGTTTCTCCTCTGGCGCACAAGTTCGTCGAACGAGCACACACCGGGGGAAGAAGGAGGTCACGACAGCGCTTTAACCCTTTCGAAGCCATCCGAGGCGATAGGAGCGTCTTGACCCGTCCTATCTCCACTTTGCCGTGCCCTATCCTCCACGGCGCAGCGTGACGTAATTCCAGCACGAACCTACGAGGTTCGACCTATGAGACCTACGAGACGGATGCACGCGCTCGTCCACGATTCTGCACGTGTATGTGTGTGTGTGTGTGTGTGTGTAGTGGATATGTGGGTGTACGTGAATCCTCGCTACGTGCTCGTTCCGCGTGTCTCAATGTGTGTGTGTATGTGTCTTTGGAACAGCGTGCACCCACGTAGACGAACACATGCACGGACCACGCATTCGACGTTCCAAGATTCGAGTACAACACTCTCGCGCGATCGAGCGAGAGCGGTACGAGCGGGGAAGATGGATGAAGAAGGAGAGAAGAAGGAGAACGAGGGACATACAGGGTGTAACGAAAATCGCGGTGCTAGAAGAAAAGGGGTGATTTCTCTTATCGAAGCAGATCGATGAGGGTGGTTTCATTTTCGAGAAATGCGGAGATCGAAAGTGCGTTTGAAAACTTACCACCGTGAGATAAGAGGAGTTTACCCAGATTGTAACTGGTGTTGCGCGAAACGTTTTACCACAGTAAAAAAAAGAAAGACTGTTGCGAAATTTGAAAATATTTAACACGCACTGGCAACTCGATACTTTGCGTTCAATTATAATTGAACATCGAACGTACAACACGATGTCACACGTTTCACAGAGACTGTGAAAATTAAACTCGAACAACCAACCGTTCGATTACGTGTTTCTTCCCTCTTGAAAGGGGAAGCGTCATTCCTATTTCAAACTGCATGTAACGCGATTATTCGGTACATCCCGTGCGACGAGAGAGAAATAGAAATAGAAAGAGACGGACAGACAGTCCGTAGATACGAATGAGGGGGTGTGGGTGTGGGTGGATGGTAGAGAGGACAGCCGCTTGGCGTAAGCTGGAACGTCGCTCTAGCCGTCAATACACTTTGCCGAAGGTAGAGGAGCGTTCCATCGAGTTGGTTCCTCTGGCTCCTGCGGAGGATCCTGCGGCCAACGGAGTCTCATATCCTACGGGCCTCTGGGCATTCAACGCCTCCGGGCTCTCTCTCCGTGCTTGCTCATCCAGTAACGTCACTAACGACGACGGACATATTGGTATCGCTTGTAGATACCCTTAAGGAGAACCGCGTTTCACGCTGCCGCACGATTTCGAGGGATTTCCCTTTCGGGTATAAAGCTCTCTCTCTCTCTCTCTCTCTCTCTCGTCGTCGTCGTCGTCGTCGTCGTAGTCGTAGTCGTAGTCGTCGTCCTCCGGATTCAAAGGTACGATCAGACGGGACGGACGCGCGGTAATACCGGC